>JASJET010000043.1:2960000-3560000 GCA_034092305.1 Diaprepes abbreviatus | reverse complement strand
ACATAATGCTGCTAACTGACGGCTACCAATATAAGGATTTTCCTGAACACTTAACAATACTTGTAGTTCTTTTTCTTCATTAGTTACTGGTTTGTTGACCACTTTACGTTTTGGATAATCAACAGTACCAGAAGAATCAAATCTTTGCATTAAGTTTTGAAAAGTATGGGTATTAGGCTGGCGTCGATCAGAATACTTCATTTTGTAAATTCTTTGAGCAAGAAGGCAATTTTTTTGAGCCTCTCCTATTGTATAAATCATATCTATTAACTCATTCTTTGGAAAATTCATTTTACAATATAAGATGAATGCAAAAAAAAACCAAACTACACTACATAAAAACCAAAAGAAGCGATTGCGGTTATAAATTTGACACACAGAAAAATGTTCTTTTACATTGGTTTTGCCATGGCTACTATGATAATGAAGACTATTTCTGTAAAAAAGTATGGAAAATAAGAAAAACTGAAATATCTCAAAAACTATTATAAATAGGTATAGGATATATTGAACAAAACTTTTAGGGTTTTTATTACTCTATTAAATAACATGAAAATATACAGGGTGTACCATTTAAAAAAAAGTTATTTATTCATTTAAACTTGTTCAAATTTGAGCCGATGTGTTCAACACCCTGTAGCTTTTATTGCAAATATTAGGTAAAAATTATGTTAACTTGTCCTTGGCCTTGTTAAATTCCAAATTTGAATATATTTGTCACAAAATTGAAAACGTTATTTAGGATTGAATTGATGCTTGAAAATGTGACTTTTTTTCTTTAAACTTAATTATCTCAGAAACTATAAAGTTTTGTTATAATAAACCCTTAATAAAAAAGATTTAAAATTATAAGCTAAATCGAAAATACGATTCGTATATAGGGTGTTCTATTTAAAAAAATACAACTTTATGCTGTCCTAGTTTTTTGGCTCACCCTGTAGAGTCCTAAATATTTTTAAAATCTGCGTAAAAATAAACTGTATCAAACAATAAATATAGTTTCTTTGTAAATTTCACCGAAAAGGCACAAACTTACTTCATCCAATCGTTGACTCACCCTGTACTTTTGTGATATCACCGCCCCCCTCCAAATAGAGAGGCTGGATCCGCCCCTGACTGGAAGCACCACCATTTTGAAAATATTTTAGCCGGGTTGCCGCTATCAACATTAGTGTACTGTCAACTGTATAGTAACAACGATAAAAATAAAAATTTTAAAAACACTTTTATTTTGAAAAAGTACAAGCGTCCATAATGCCTACGGAAGTAAAAATTACCATAATTATTAAGACGAATATGACGTGAACTTTATTTTTCTCGGTTCATGAAAAAGTTACAATTTTGAAACAATTTCAAAAAAAGGATATTATCAATTCGACTTTTAATTGATGATAATTTATTTTTAAAAAGTAGGCATTAACAGAGCTGTTTTTACAAATAATTTACAGATACTTTTTGTTAGTTAAACCATCATTCCTGATCAAAATTATTTGAAAACTCTAATAATTTAAAATGAGAACTTACCCACAAGAACAAAAGATTGATATGATTTTAGTAATTGGGGTGTGTGAATAAAATTGCTTGCTAGCATCAAGAATTTATTCTCAGAAATATCTTAAAAGACGTTATTCCGTTCATTAGAAGAACTGCAACTGTGTCATAAAAAACAGTCCATCAGAAACCAGTTTCCAGAAATGAAGGAAATGAATTTTTAGTTATGTGGCCTTTGGTCGTAAATCCGCGTACAAGTCATCGAAAAATTTATGAAACTATGAGAATAAGTAGCGGTAACATACAAATTTCACCCATATAGCATTCAACTATGTCAGGAACTTTTGGAAATAAACTGCGACCGGCGACTCGAATTTTATTCATGGGTTTCAGAAATATTAGGACGTAATGAAAATTTCTTTGATTTTTTTTTTCGTATGAAAAACCCAATTTATTTGAAACCTTACATCGTGGTCTGTCAATGTGTGGGATGAAATAATTGGGTGTGATAAGTCTATACTTTTTCGATGACCACTTAAAAGGCTCAAGGTTCCTTAGATTTGTTAGGCAACTAGACTGTCCTTCTGCGCTCTTATACGCTAACATCGGAAATAAGTTAGATACTCGATATCTCAATAGGTGGATAAGGCATGGAGGAACTCGATACTGGCCAGCAAGGTCTCCGGATCTAAAAAGCCCTAATTGTCTTCTTATGGGGATATATTAAAAATATTGTTTATGACATACCATCAAGAACACACAAAAATATGAAAGAGTGAATAAAACCGGCGTTTCGTTCGGTAACTTCAAATAAGTTAATTAAAATTAAACCGTCATTTTTTTGTTTGCTTATGCATTAAAAGAGATGGACTTTAGTTTGAGCATTTGTTAAAACATTAATTTTTTAAATCAAACTTGTCATCTCTTTAATAAAGTCTGCATTTGCTATTAATCTACTTATATCTATTGTTTTTTTAGCTGATTCCCTTTGTCAACCTCTGTCCATCCCCTCCTGGATGTAGGTTTCTCTCAATTGTTTCCATCTTTCTCTATTCTTCGCCAATCTCATCCACTGTTTGCCCGCCACTGTCCTTATGTCATCTACCCATCTTTTTGACGTCTTCCCGTGCTTCTGGTTGTCACCCTCGGTCTCCATTCCAGGATTCTTCGTGTCCATCTGTTGTCCTCATATCGGGCTATGTGACCAGCCCATCGCCACTTCATCTTTGCAACCTCCTTCACGATGTCTTTGACTTTGGTTCTGCGTCTTATCTCGGTGTCTCTAATCCTGTCTCTTAATGATATTCCAAGCATGTTTCTTTCCATCGCTCTTTGTACTGTTTCTAATTTTTTAGCGGACTTTTTGGTGAGGGACATGGTCTCTAATCCATACGTACACACCGGTAATATGCATGCACAATTTTCTTTTTAGATTTATGGGAATTGAATTATTTTTCAGGATGTATGCAAGTTTACCGAAAGCGGCCCATGTCAGCTGTGTTCTTGTTTTATTTCAGCATCCTGGTTTGATTTCCCTAGTCTAATGTCATGACCCAAGTATACATAGTGTTCGATGTTTTCTATCCTCTGGTTCTGTATTGTTATGTCTGCCTGTTCATGGTTCATAATTTTTGTTTTGTTGTAGTTCATTTTAAGGCCTACAGATGCGGATACGTCATTTAGCTATTGTAGCATTTCGTTCAATTCTTGGAGTTTACTTGCTATTAAGATTATGTCATCAGCAAATCTGAGATGGTTCAAGTATATTCCGTCGATGTTTATACATTTGATGTCCCATTTAAGTTCCTTAAAAATGTTCTCTAGGACTAGGGTGAACAGTTTTGGCGAGATAGTGTCCTTGTCTCACTCCCCTTTGTAGTTTTATGGTGTTCGTTGTCATCTTGTTGTCTATTTTTATTTAGCTGATTAGTGATTACATATCATCTATGTCAGTATAAACAACGTCAACTCCGTCAATGCTTACTTTTCAAAATTATGTTATCAAAAAACTATAAAGAAAGCCTTATATGCATATTTAAATTAGAATATAAATTTGTTTTGAAAAGTTATTCGGCTTTAATGATAATAAAAATCAAAAATAAGATTTTATCAACACTGTATGATTTTTGAGTCCTTTTTTATTTTGATTTTACTAAAAAACTGACTATAATTTAAAAGATCTAGCTTGAATAGGCAAGGCAAGCACGCCTCTCAAATTTTAATCTACAAGTTCTACAATATTTTAAAGAAATAAACAAATCTGCCGGGTTTAAATAGTTGCCCATGTGTTTTTTTTTCCTTTCAAGCAGAGAAAAAAAAAAGAAATATATAGAAACATTTTATTTCCAGCGAATACAACTCTGGTTCTCTCTCCATATGCGTTTAGACTACCTCATGGTCTCGTAAGTGGGGCTGTATCTAACCGAGAGAAACATTCGCAGGAACAAACTGCTATATAAAATATTAATTCTGATACTGGTCCTGCTGCGATTAATATGCTGCCGACATGTATCGGAATTTATATTTTATATAGCAGTTGTTTTCTGCGAATGTTGCTCTCGGTTGGATTCAGCTCCACTGACGAGACCATAAGCTATCCGAAACGCGTATGGAGAGAGGACCAGAGTTGTTCAGGTCGTGTTTTTCGCTTCTTTTGCAAAGTAGGATTCTGGTCACAATTTCCAATATTCAAGCTTCATGTGATTTTTTCTCATCTCTTTTCCATTAGTTCTTTCGTAATGTTATTTTTCTCAGATTCCTTTAGGTTCTTCAATTCCTATGTTGTATTTCTAACTTCTTCCTTGTCTATTTCCGGCATATCCTCTTGAGTAGACATTTAAGATTTTTTTTTCAATTTTTCTTCTGCTGGTTTTTGTCTAGATATGTACAATTCTGTAAATCATTTTTAAAAACTATTTTCTATCTCCTTGCTGCGTTTTAGTTCTCTTACATCTTTATTTAGTAACGCTCTCATAATGTGTTTGTAAATTTTGGGTTGAAATACTTTCAAATTTTTATTTTTCTCTATCATTTCCTGGATGTTTTTCCTCTTGTTTCATTCTTTTATTTTCTGTTATGCTTGTTCTTATTAATTAATTTACTGTTACCTATTCGATGATTTTCTATTCTCCTAAATGCTATTGCATCACAGAGCATTCAGTTCCTAACTGAGAATGACTGATTATCGGGAGGTCTAATAAGCCCTTAAATTGTACTTGGAGCATTTGATCCCGATATTTTAATAAGCGTTTTTCTTAAATAGTAAACAATTAAAAACTTATAATATGCCATGCATTGCTTTTTAACCGACTTCTAAAATTTCGTTGCGTATATATTTTTTTTATATATATGTACACCAATTACTCCGGAACGGCTGCACCGATTTGAATGAAATTTTTTACGTTATGTAAAGAAAGTTGCTGCGGTAGTCCCATATTTTTTTGGATGACATTGATGCAGTAATATCCAAGATGGTGCTTATAATATGGCGGCCCAAAAATTAATTTTGTCCGATTTTCTCCAAAATTGGTATGGGGGAATTTTCGGGGTTGTACCCAACGAATCTGAAATTATTTTTGAAAAATTAAAAATGGCGGACAAAAAAATTTAATTTTGTCGGATTTTCTCCAAAATTGGTATAGGGGAGTTTTCGAGGTCGCACATTACGAACTCAAAACATTTTTAAAAAATTCAATATGGCGGATCCAATATGGCGGACGAAAAAATCAATTTTCTCCGATTTTTTCCAAAATTGATATGGCGGAGTTTTCGGGGTCTCACATAACGAATCTGAAAATATTTAAAAAAAATTCAACATGGCGGACAAAATATCAATTTTGTCCGATTTTCACCAAAATTGATACGGGGGAGTTTTCGGGGTCGCATATGACGAATCTAAAATTATTTTTTTTTTAAATTCAATATGTAGTATCCAATATGGTGGATAAAAAATTAATTTTGTTCGATTTTTTTCAAAATTGATATGAGTGAGTTTTTGGGATAGCACATTATGAATCTGATATAATTTAAAAAAAAAATTAAATATGGCGGATCTAAGATGGCGGATTAAAGATTCTACATCTCTCGATTTTGTCTGAAGTCAATATGGAGAGATTTTTGTTAGTGGTAATTACGAAATTAATATATATTTTGAAAAACTCAATCTGGCCGATGCAATATGGTGTTCTAAAAATTTTACATATCTCGACTTTCTCCAAGACTGATATAGAGGGTTCTTGAGGGTGTAAATTATGAATTTAATCGTATTGTTTCAGGATTCAATATGATAAATGCAGTATAGATGACAAAAAATTTTACATGTTTCGATTTTGTTCAAATGTGGAACTGAATCGTTTTTGAAGTAAATAGCGAATATAAAATTATTTTAAGAAAATCTAATACATCAGATGCAATATGACCGTGTAGAAATTTTAAATTTCTGGATTTCATCTAAAATTGGTACTAGGGGGCTTTGAAGGGTTTAGATTTAGATTAGATTAAGACGTTAAAATTGTTTTTTTGAAACTCATTATGGCCGATCCAATATGGTGGGTTCAAAATTTTACCTTATTCACATTTTTTTAGATTTGGTATTAGGACGTTGGGGGGTGGTGTATTACGAATATGAAATTAATTTTTTACAACTATTAGGTTGATAGGATACAATATGAAGGACTAAAAATTTTTAATTTTCCGGTTTTATCTAAAATTGATATTGCGGGGTTCTTGGAGCGTATACAAACTCAATATGCAATATAAAATATATCGAGCTAAGAAATTTACGTCTCAAGTTCTTTAAATATTGATATTGGAAGGTTTTGGGGCCTATATTACTAATCTAAAATTAATTTGAAATTTAAGATATTGGATTTACTATGACAGACTAAATATTTGTTTGACACAATTTCATTGGTATTTGGAGAACTATAAGAATCAAAGAATTTTTAGTGGTTCATTTTAGAGTGATTTACAATTCTGGATAAAATGGGTACCCTTTTGCCACCTTGAAGTCGTTGCGAGGTACATTAATCTCGATTAGCATGTAGTTCAAATAATTTATGAATATCATAAAGAATTCAAAACTAAAAATCGAAAAATAAAATTTTTATAAAAAAATTTAACCGACTTCTAAAAGTGCGTTAAAAAGTGAAAAATAACTAGAAATTTTTATATGAAATTGAAAGTTTTAAAGTCGGCGCCAAATTATTTCTAAATGAAATAAATAATTACTAATATGTACTAATTATGGCAAGAAAGCAATAACAAATAAAGTATTTTTAATTTATTTATGCGAATCACATTTTGTCGCCGACTTCAAAAATTTCAATTTCATATATAAATATCTAGTTATTTTTCCCTTTTTAACGCACTTATTAAAGTCGGTTCAATTGTTTTATAAAAATTTTATTCATGTTTTAAAATTGTTAGGAATAATGTATTGTATTTCATTATAAGTTACTATTAAAGCTAATTTTTGTGTATAATCTGCATAACCTTAGTTTCATGATGAAGTTTACAGTCAAATTTTTATTATTTGATTATTTTGCTTTAAGAGAGACTTCCGTAAATAAAATAATGAACGAATTTTGATAGTCTAAACAATACCTATACAGTTATTATATAAATTATTCCCCCGCTACACTAACAAAGTAATATCTCTCAAGATCGTGTCTTACGAAACGCTTATATTTACTGAAAATTTATCATATACCATTTATTTCAATCAATAAATTAAATTTAATTTTCTTTTTTTAGCTCGGATGTGTAAGGGCATATACGCCATTTCTGTTTCGGGTAGACTGCCAAACAACATCATAAGGGATCTGAAAAGCCAGGATATTGTTTACAAGCCCAGGGATACCAGTCAAAGATAAATTCATCTTTTGTCCAGTGTTTTGCTTTGAAATAATAAAGTACTTTTGTGAAAATAAAAAAATGTTTTTTTTATTTTTAGAGCTACCCCATTCAATTGGATCAGGTTGTTGGTATATAAAATTTAATTAGGTTATCGATACTACGTGTGTGGGTGTAGGAAGTAACTTTCTTTGTGGGTTAAGAACTTCGTATTTTATCTCTTTGACTATTGCAAAATATGTTACTTCCACAGAACTTGAGAAATGTTGAAAGGAGTTCAAGAGGATATACCGGGTGTCAACGAATCTATTAGACAAGTCATAATTTCTAGAGTATTATGTGTATCAAAATGAGAATTGGTACAGGTAAATGGTGTGTGAAGGGGAGAGTTTTCGCATATTTTCCACTTTCCGGCCACTTTCGGTTTCACCGGAAATGGCCCCGGTTTTGAATTTTTAAATGGAACACCCTGTATATTTTAACATTTTTGGATTTCTGAGACAATTCTAGATCAGAATGTGACATTTTAAAAACTTTTTACGTCTACTTCATTTTTTTAGAGCCACTTTTAAAATTGCATCTAGGTGGCCATGATCGGACGCAAACTAATCTAAGGGCCTTAGGTGATGTCAAAAAAATACAATCGCAAAGTTTTAGTTACTAGTATGAAAGACAGGAATAAGACAAGTTGACAAAATTACGTATTCATTTCTAACTATTAATTTTCAAATTGCGACCCCTTCTTGACAACTACTTTTCGAAAAAAGCATTCTTTGACGAATCTAACGGTACTAATTTATTTGCGATTGGATTAGACGTAAGAACAGAAATTAAATATTATTAAGCAAAATACTGGATAATTTATTTACTTATGGCAAGTGCGCCATGGACAGCCGTGATGCAAAATAATTTACAACTGTTTTTATCAAGTCTTCTTTGGAAAACAAAGCACTCACTTAAGTAGATAATGACAGTGACATACGCTCTAAGAACAGACGTAAAAGTTTCTTAATTTTCGTTAAGTTTAGTTTAAATTTTCGTTAAAATAATGTATATTCAAAGTGAAAAAGTGGATATGTTATTAATATTTGGAGAGTGTCATAGAAATTCAAGGAATGCTGCCGAGTTGTATGCTCAAAGATATCCGAATCGGCAACATCCAGCCCATCAGTATTTTCCGTATGTCGAGATTCGTTTTAGGCAAATAGAAAATCAAGAGGCGGAACAGAGGTTTATCATAAATGAAGAGACTGAGATTAACGTACTTGCCATGGTTGAGGTTGATAAAACAGTTTCGTTAAGAAAAATTAGTCAAGAACTGCAGATAAGTTATGAATCAGCAAGAAAAATGCTGAAAAAGCATGGATATCGAGCATTTAAATATCAGTTACATCAACATTTGTATACTGATGATGGCGATAGACGGGTAGTGTTTTGTGATTGGCTGCTTCAAAATCATAGAGTTAACCCAAATTTTATCGATTTTATTCTATTTTCCGACGAATCCCGATTTACAAATAATGGTATGTTCAATAAGCAAAATACTTGGTACTGGGCCCAACAAAATTAACATGAAATGAGAGAGGGAAATTTTCAAGAAAGATTTGGCGTCAATGTCTGGACTGCTATCGTTGGAAACAGAATAATTGGGCCAATATTGTTTCAAGGTCAGTTAACAGGAGTTAGATATTTAGGTTTTCTTCAAAATGAAATCGAAAATCATCTTAATGATATACCTTTAGCAGTTTTACGGCGAATTTACTTTCAACAAGATGGAGCACCGCCTCACAATACTAGAGAAGTTCTTAATTATTTAATAGAGCATTTTAATAATCGAATTATTGCAACCAATGGTCCGGTACGGTGGCCAGCCCGCTCACCGGATCTTACTGTGCTCGATTTCTTTGTCTGGGGATATGTTAAAGAAAGGGTTTACTATGGAGCAGTCCCAGCTACTCTTGAAATATTAGAAGAAAGAATTTTACGGGCATTTAGAAGTATAACGCCCCAAATGCTACAAAACGTGTTGAGAGAAACAATTGAATGAGCTGAAATGTGTCGTGAAAAAGAAGGAATGCACTTTGAACATTTACTACACTAAACTTTTTAACAAATTCAGCTACTGTACTTTCAAATATTTTAAGTGCGTCGTCTAAGTTATTAGTTTATTTTGTTAGTTTTTTGTTAATTTTGTCAAATTTTTAATCCAATTCCTGTCTTTCATACTAGTCACTAAAACTTTGCGATTGTATTTTTTTGACATCACCTAAGGCCGTTAGATTAGTTTGCGTCCGATCATGGCCACCTAGATACAATTTTAAAAGTGGCTTTAAAAAAATGAAGTAGGCGTAAAAAGTTTTTAAAACGTCACATTCTGATCTAGAATTGTCTCAGAAATCCAAAAATGTTAAAATATACAGGGTGTTCTATTTAAGAATTCAAAACCGGAGCCATTTCCGGTGAAACCGGAAGTGACCGGAAAGTGGAAAATATACGAAAACTCTCCTCTTCACATACCATTTACCTGTACCAATTCTTATTTTGATACACATAATACTCTAGAAATTATGACTTGTCTAATAGATTCGTTGACACCCGGTATATATGTTTTCAACTTTTTTCATTTTCACATATTTTGTCCCATCACCTGTTTATAAGTGTAGTAACTAACTTTTATTCAAAGAGCCAATAGAAAATCAGCTCGGTAATTCTGGAAATTGCCTCAAGCAAACAAATAAGTTTTTTACTTCTAGTTTAAATAATTTAGTTGCACTTTGTCCCGATTTTGTTTGTAAAATATTTTACGATAAATTAGGTTTAAGAATGACTTGATAACTTTTGAAAAATCTGGTAGTATTATTGGAAGAGCAAACAATATATATTAGGGGAAAACATGATAATTATTCTGAATCAATACGTTACTGAAAATAGTTCACATATTAATACTTTATAATGCAAGAGCACCAAGAATTGCTTCGTATTTTGATAGCATTTTGCTCGATAAATAAAAAAAATCTATAGGCACTTTGATAAAAGAAAATTTAACTAATTAATTTAATTTAATCTCTAACTATCAATAACAGAAAAGAAAATAATTTTTCAATTAATGAAATATTTTCAATTAGGTTTGCAAGTATGCAACCATGTGGTAAACGTCATAATTAGCAAAGAGAAGAACTGTTTAATGTCATATTCTGATTTTTCCATTTCATTTTAAATTGTTCCTTCAAAGCTTCAGCACGACTCGGTTGAGAGGAACCAACTCCCTTTAAGAAATGAGTTCTTTTTCAAAAGTAATGGATTTAGCTTTTTCCGATTTATTTTAGGGTTCTGCCTGGTTTTCTCATATTCCGTTTTCCCATCCCTCTTTTCACGCTTAATTCACGTGTATGGAGGATTTTTATGACCAGCTTTATCATATCCTTTTTACCAACATGCTTGGTTTGTTTTTTTGGTATCAGGTCGAATTAACTAGAAAATCTGGAAGCAGTAAAATGGTTTGATTTGTGGCGACTTTCCAGCTTCAGTTACTGTTCTTGGGGCGACTGATGCTGAAGGAAAACCCCCGTTATAGAGAACCCGGATAAAGGATCTTGTAATAGCAGAACTGTATTACCTCATTTTAATACTTAAAGTAGCATTAAAACTACATTATTTACCTCTTGTTATTATTTTTTACTACTGATATTTTGATTATTTTGATACATTTATACATGTGAGGCTATGCTGACAAGATGTGATAATCATTCGATCTAGAGAGGCTTTAGTAATATTCTTATTTGAATCTGATTGATGTCGGATCACAAAGTAAGATTTTTTTTTCAGACGATGATTAATAAAAAATTCCACTATTTTCAAGAATTGTCAAAACAAGATCCTGCTTGACGGCTCGTACCCTCGACTTTTTTAAACATTTTAATTGTCCTTTTTCTTAACTTATTCATAAATATTCCATATATATGCATTAAATAAAAATTTATTTATATATTTAATAACTACGTCAAAAAAAATATATTATTTTTTCACTCATTTTCCCGAGCGCCGAGGTGGTGTTACCCTTTAAGGGTGTACTCTGGTCTAGAAATTTGTAAAAATTGATTTTTTTCTTCATATCATATTTTTAACGATTAGATATTTAGGAATATAGCCTTAAAAGAATTTTTGAAAATTCGAACTATTTTCGGAGTTACAGCGACTTTTGTGACGTGGCAACTAAACCTGCCGGTCGCAGCGAATCAAACAATAAACGGCAGATGTTGCCCGAGTACCTGAGTATCGAGTTGCCCAAAGGTCATTTCAACCCAGGTTTCACCTCGTTTTTTGGCGTTACAACCTTCATTGGTAAATATAGTAAGAAAGTGGTCGATACAGTTGTAAAATCAAGTTTTTGTCAAAGGTGCAATACGTGGAAAAATAAAAAGAAATCATATATTCAGGGCTACGGGACACGGACAATTGAAATTGTTAATTATTTAGCTGTTACCATTTTTAATGAAGGTTTTCTTACTCATTTAAAAAATTATGGAACTCATGGATTTCAGTATTGGTACTGAAGCTCATACGTTTGCTGTCAGACGCAACGATGTTCGAATTGACCGCTCTGAACTGCGTCCTTCTGCTGCTTCTAAAGGAGCCAGAATAACTAATTTAGCTAAAAGAACTTCAAAAAATAATAAATTTCAAGTAGAAGAAGGCCCAGGATCAGAGATCGCCGATTAAACAAAGGACCATCTGAGTTACGCTGTCGAAACTTTGTGTTAAATTTTAAACGCTTTTTTTTAAACTACTTTTTTCGACCTAGTCGACATGATATCTCGAGTTCTACAGGAACGATTTACTTAAACTTTGGTGAAAATCATTTTGCATATCCTTCTATATCTGGGAGCATGGATATTGAAAATTTTCTTTTTAACTATATTTAAAAAATTCGGAAAGGTCAAAATGCAGGGACATTTTTTTTTCATATCGTCGTCATTTTGTGAAAAAAAATTGTGTTCTCTTTCCATGGTCCAAGTTATAGGAACATCTTTACTAATTAAGAATATTTTGGATTTTTTTGATTCAGAACATTACAAGGGTTGAAAACATGTCGACCAGGATGCACTTTTTCTTTTTAAGTCCCCACTTCATTATCTTGTAACTCCTTAATTTTTTTTTTTTTTTTTGGTGATTTTGTTTTGTATTCTTGAAACGTCAATAAACATAGTTTGTTATATATGTAATTCTCCTTTCAGGCAGAGAATATGAAAAATATATGCACAAATAGTTTATTTCCTGCAAATATCGCTCTGGTCCTCTCTTCATACGCGTTTCGATCACCTCATGATCTCGTCAGTAGAGCTGTATCGGCAGAAAGATTTCTTTATTTCTTACTGAAATTTTGATTGTTTAAAAATTTCACTTTACTCCGTTGATTCATAGATGTCGTTCGACTGGCGATATTTTTCAGTCTGACATCGAAGTTGGTAGACGGCAGGTGTAATATCCTGCTGACATACCTTGAAATTTATGGTTCATATATCAGTTATTTCCTGCTAATGTTGCTCTCGGTCCGATACAGCTCAACTGACGAGATCATGAGGTCATCGAAACGCGTATGGAGAGAGGACCAGAGCGATATTTGCAGGAAATAAACTCTACATATATTTTTCATATTCTCTGCCTGAAAGGAGAATTACATATATAACAAACTATTTAAATACGGCTGAAAGATTTCTTTATTTCTTACTGAAATTTTGATTGTCAATAAACATCTTGTAAAAAATAGATGGTAAAAATATTTTTCATTTCCTTTTTATTCTACTCAGAAAAACGCCTAAAATTTACGTCTCTAGACCAGAATAAACTTGGTATTTTGTAGTACTTCTTGTAATGTTTGTAGTAAATCTTGTAATGTTGCCCAGTTCATCAAAAAATGTTTCTATTTTACTTTTCCAACTTTAAGTTTAATTTTTTCAAATTATTACGAAGTTAAAAAAGCCAATGTCAAAACACACAAAATTCAATATGGCGACCATAGGAAAACAAAGCGTTGTTGATGGTTCTAGATAACTGAAAATTTCCAATTAAAATTGATCAAATAAACGTATGTTTTATAAAAAATTACTTTAACAACGTTATAATCCATTGAAACAAATTTTCAAGACAAGAAAGATCTAGAAGATTTTAAAAATTGCAATTATTCTAATTTGTTTAATATCTAAAAAAACTTAAGCAGCTTGAACTGCTAAGCCAGCATTATTAACTAATCAACAAAATTGTCTGAAGTTTTTCTCGTTCAACAATTTTTATTTCTCTTATAGTTTTCAATGTCGCATTACATCTGTCACCAACTTTATATAGAAATTGGCCTGTAAAACCAGAGATTTACAACATCAAATAATATTAAATATATCTTACCTATGTCGTCGTTTAGACAGTTGAGAATAAAAATCGAAAAGAATTTCTTAAAATACCCTTTTTACCAACCACCTACCATCAGCCCACCACCTTTCCTTATTCGATTTACTCTGTGGGGGCGACGATTTGTTTACAAATAAATAGAATTTTTCTTGTAATACGACAAGACATGGATATTTCTTTAGTTGGATCTAAAACGAAAAACATATTCTTGCTGAGGTGCGGTCAAGCGAAACTTTACCACCTAAAACCGTTGTCAGGCAAGATAGCACCCACATACTAAAAATTCGAGCATGAAGCGGAAAGGAACATAACCTTTAAAAATTTGCCAAACAATACTGGTTGGTTTAATATGACGTCACAACTTACCTGATTAGATATGATGTTATATTTGACCAATCAAAATTTTTTCGCACTTCCTCTGTTCATAAAATTGGGAATCTAACGTATCTGCAACCTGATCTGATGAAATGTTAAAAAAAATGCTTTCCCTCTTACTGAGTATTATTATTTACATGTTGTTTTTAGACCGATACAGACATTTTATTCAAGAAAAAATGGGTTGGATATGCATTATATCACAATTTATTATCGTACGGTTTTTTCCAAAATAAAATTTTTTTTGGTCATCAAATTGAACTACACAATATTTATGATTCATAACTATGTGTATGAGTGGCAAAATTTGGAGTGCACCAATTGCACCGTCCTGAATCAGAATCTTAAATTAGGGGGAGAATGGTTGTCAAGCCCGTCAGAATAAAATATTTGCCAATGCACCTAGTTTACTCAGTACATTAAAATAAGTCTCGTTCTAACGTAGTAAGTGGGTGTACGAAAATTTTAAAAAATGATTAAAGATTTCTAGAAAAATTATAAAAAGCGAAATTAAACGATATAATTTTTTATATGTGATTGAAATTTTTTAAGTTGGCGCCGAATTAATACCTGACAAAATGTGAACCATATCAAAGTATTAAAAAATACTTCATATGTAATGGCTTCATTACCACAGCTTGTATGTATCTCATGTTAGTAGTTATTTGTTTCATTTACTAATAATTTGTCACCGTCTTCAAAAATTTCAATTTTATATAAAAATATAGATTATTTTTCGCTTTTTAGCACTTTTCTAGAAGTCCCTTCAATTTTTTCAAAAAATTTTATACTTCGATTTTTAGATTTGTATTGAGCCGAATTTCTATAGTTGCAAAGAAGTACCCATTTTATTCATAGTTGTAGACTACACCAAATTGCACAACAAAAAATTCTTTGATTCTGAGAATTTCCCAAACACCTGTTTTGAATAAAATTATTTAGGATTCATTTGAATACACAAGTCGGACTGAATCCATGGACTTCTGTCGGATCTGCTTTTTGATTTAGGGCTTGAGGAAGATTTATCTTCAGCTTTGAACCTAGTTAATGCAAATTTAAAAATACCTCAATTTAAAAATCAGGTAATCAATTTCAGATAAATTAATGATGCGGTTGTAGTGTGGTTGTTAGACTGTGTAACATGGAGACCAGGTCGTTAACAGAGTGTTGTGAATGATAAAGATATTTGGTTTTATTACCTGTGATGAACATGTGAAATTTTTCGCATCCTAGATCTCTACAGATAATGGAATTTCTAACATAGAAATGAATTGTTTTGAAAGTATGATGAATATATAAGTCATAAGTTTAAGTTTTAAATTTAGCTTGCTCTTACGATTTGGCAGATAATACTGAGTTATAAAAGAAGTTTTGGCTTTACCTGGTAAATAATTCGTGTTGAGAATAAAGTTAAGTCTCCTGTCGAAGACTAGTCTTAAGTTTCGAAGATGTTAGAGATGGATAGTACCGAGCCTCTGGGATCGTAAATCTAGCTCTGGTAATCATCACTGTCTGTGTTTTGATAGGGTTTAATTGGATCTTCCAATTGACCATCCATTTATCAAGTTTATTCCTAAGCCATAACAGCGTCAACATTATTTATCGAAAAGATCCTGAGGATAATTTAAAAGCAGAATCATCAGCAAGTAAAAATAACTTGACATTCTGGTCTCGAGGAATGTATAAATTATATCAAACAAATATTTAGTTGGCTATAGTAAATCCGTTATCCTGAATTTTAGGAAAGTAATTTTAGATTCATTACCTCGCTCTAAAAACTGATATTGAAGGATATGTAAATTTTTAGTCCGACATTTTCTCTTACATATTGAGTTAGAAGAAATGAATTTAAAATCCGCTATATATGCCTCAAGAACCTCCAGTATCAATCTGCACAAAATCAGAAAAATGTAAAATGTTTAGTCCCCCTTTTGTATCTGCCACATTAAATTGTAAAACATCTACTTCAGATTCGTAAGCTACGATTCCAAAAACCTCTTAATACCAAAAAGTTATAAACGTAAAATTTCTAACCTACCATACTGGTCCGCTATAATAAATTTCAAAAAAAAATTATTTGAAACTCTTAATGTAATCTTAATCCTATACCCTTTAAAACTTCTCAGTACCAATTTTGAACATAATCCTAAAATATAAAGCTCTCATATTGTATATGCTATATTGAATTTTTTTTAAGTTAGTTCACTCGTGAAACGGCTTTCTTAGAAATATGATCGAATTTGAGGTATTTTGAAAAGTGCCTTTTATTTAATTAAAAAAAATAAATAAATTTTTTAATCGTCTGTGGGACGAAATATTAACAATTAAAATATGCATAATTAACATGCTAGAGGTCACTACATATAACAAAATGCCAATACATTTTGGAATATCTCAAAAACGGTTTTTACCATATTTTTTAAAAACTAATGCAACCTAGATCCAAAAATTATGAATTTTTTAGAATAATCTTGGAATTTCTTGTCTGTTTTGTTTAGAAAATACAGATTTTTTTAAATAAAAATAATTTGAAAACGTCTGACGCGTAGTAGGGTACAGTGATCACAAGTTGGCAACCCGCGATAATTCAAACCTAAGTTAGTTAGGTTAATTCTTCAGAATGTGACATTTTTTAAATATATTTCTCGATTTTTTTATTTATTTTCTCAATGTGTTGGGATGTCAACATAACAAACTGTATCGGTATGAGCCTCACACAATATGAACCTTACTATACACACGTTTACTCTATAGACTACTCAATATAGACATTTGCGGCGCTGCCAGATTTATTATATTTAAAGTAATTACTATATAAGAATGTATCTGTATATGTGTGTTAATAGCTGTGAAAAAAAAAATTATTTTAAAAAGCTGATTTTCATGCTATGTATCAGCTATTTCAGAACACTAGTTGGAATGAACTTGAATCTTTTAATGAAGTTGATTTGGCAGTTGAATGTTTTTATGAGATTGTTAACTCAATATTTGAAATTTGTGTACCAAAAGTAAGCCCATGTACAAATCAAAAATATCCAGTTTGGTTTAATAAGTCAATAATAAAAGATATAAAAACAAAAATAAGTTAAGACCTCAAATTTGAAAGACTGATAATTTAAATACATACAGACAATTTATACAGCTTAGGGACAAAATAAAAAGAGACGTTAAAAATACATATAAGCAATATTTAAACAAAAGTCGACATGATATAAATAAGGATTCAGGGTCATTCTGGCAACATATAAAAAATAACAGAAATTCACCAAACATTCCTGTTAAAGTGTTTTTAAATGATGATAAATATGCTGATTGCGAGAGTATAGCAAATGCATTTGCATCTTATTTTAGATCTGTATATGTTGAGGGTGACCTGCGCCATGTTGAGCATACTCAGCTTTATGAAATTCCTGAGATTTTTTCTTTCCATCATATTGATTACAGTGATGTGTGCGAGGCAAAAACCTTAAAATCAATAAAGCTGTGGGACCTGATAATATACCATCTTATATAATAAATGGTATGATAGGATTTTTTGCAGAACCACTGAGAATATTATTTAACATGTCTTTGAATACTAAAACTTTTCCAAAAAAATGGAAAAGAATGAAGATTTATCCAGTGTTTAAAAAAGGTGATTCAGCGAATATCCAGAATTATAGACCAATAGCTATTTTATCATGTCCAGCAAAAATTTTTGAGTCGATAATATACAAGCACGTTTATGCTTATGTTCGTAACAAAATAACTGATAGACAACATGGATTTCTTAAAAATAAATCAACTTCCACAAATTTATGTAATATTACTCAATATATAGCGGATAATCTGGATAAGAAATTCCAAATAGATGTTGTATACACAGATTTTACAAAGGCTTTTGACAAGATCCCACACAGTATCCTTTTGGATAAGTTGGATATAGAATTTGGCTTTGACAGTAATTTACTTCAGTTTTTTCAATCTTATTTAAAGCATAGACAGCCAAAAATTTTTGTTAGAGGATATAAGTCAAATTATTTTATTGCAACATCAGGTGTCCCGCAAGGATCCAATCTGGGACCACTACTGTTTTTATTATTTATCAATAATCTAACTGGAGAGATTAATAATTCAAATTCTTTATTGTTTGCTGATGACTCAAAATTATACAAAAAAATTGAAAATATACAAGACTGTGAAAACCTTCAGGATGATTTGAACAGAATTTATCGTTGGCCACTAAAATATGGTCTACACTTTAATATTAGCAAATGTAATGTAATCAGCTTCACAAGAAAAAAAAGTAAAATTGATTATGATTATAGAATTAATGGAGAAGTTCTGTCTCGATTTGGTGAGATGCGGGATGTTGGTGTTGTTTTTGATTCACAACTTGATTTGAAAACGCATATCAGAGAAATTGTTAACAAAGCATATAAAATGTATAGATTTATAATAAGAAACTGCAAGAACTTTAAAAATTTAAAATGTATTTCAACGCTTTATGTTTCCTATGTTAGAACCACCCTAGAATATTGCTCTATTATATGGAACCCCTATTGCTTTAATCATAAACATGCCATAGAAAAAGTTCAAAATAAACTATTAAGATACATGTATTACAAGCAAACTGGCACATATCAGCTACACATTCCAAAATTCGATATTATGAAAACATACAACTTAAAGACATTAGAAAGTCGCCGAACTATGGCATGTTTATTATTCTTGCATAAAATTATTAATAGTAATATTGACGACCCTGATTTGCTAGCTTTGATAAATTTTCATGTACCGGCTTACCCAACAAGATATCCTGTGGTTTTGTATGTGGATGGAGCACGTACTAACTATTATTTAAATTCTATTATAAATATGTGTAAATTGTATAATGAATGAATTTGCTCAAAGAAATATTGTAATTTTTCTTTATTTTTCCTGTAATTTGTTATTGTTATGTACTTGTATTAAGTGATTTTGTAAAACTTTCCTACTCTGTAATTGGACATATGTCTGTAGAGTTTGTAAATAAATAAACAAATAATAGTTAACGTGTGTTAGGTACAGTCTCGCACAAAAACAAAATTCTTTAGGTCTGAGAATCTTTAACTTTTGGTGCTTACTTAAAGGCTATACTTTTGTCTACGACTGACGCGAGTGAACTACCTTAAAACAAATTCGAATTCATTGCTTGCACAGAGAAAATCCCCAGGAACGAATTTTGGACAAAATCGTGAGATGTTAAATTTTTAGTGGACCATATTAGCTCTGAGGTTTTGATTTTTTTTGAAAATAATTTTAAATTCGTAATATACATCTTGAAAATCCCCCTACATCAATTTTGGACAAAATCGAGAAATCTTAAATTTTTAGTCCGCCATATTGGATTAGCCATATTGAATTTTGTAAAAATAGGTATAAAATTGTAATTGACATCTTCAAAAATCCGCTTATATCGCCAGATTGAATTTTCTAAAAATAATTTTAAATTCGTTATTTGCACCTTTAAAAACACCCTTGTACCAATTTCGAACAAATTTGAGAGAGAAAATTTTTTATCCGCCATATTTGATCCGTACTCTTGAATTATTTAAAAATAATTTTAGCTTAGTTAGGTACGACCCGACAAAACTTTTTCTTAAATTTTGTAGTGGCAGAACATTACACTAACGCAGAAAAGACCAGTACGATATTAGTTTACGGTTATTGCCCAGGAAATAGTCAGGAGTCGGTGAAAGTATACAAAAGAAGATATCAAACCATCAATGATTTGCCGATGTTGAAAGGGGTCTTCGAGAAACCAGTAATTTTCCTTTTGTAAAGATTGATTTAAGACTAGCACACTGGAGGTTGAGGAAGAAATTTAGTATTATGGGAAATGTGCTTCATAGCATGAAATGGTTCACATGCGGTTTACTGAATAACGTTGTAACCGTACGAGCACACATGACGTTGAGTATCTTCTCAAAAAATGATTGATAAAATCAAAGATATTGTGCTTGAAAATTGCCGATCAAAGATATATGAGATAAGTGACGTTGCAAAAATATCGACTGAACTTGTATTTTATATTCTACGTTTGGGCATGAGAAAGCTTTCAGCAAGATAGCCGCGTTTACTAACAGTCGATCAAAAATCATGTTGTGCGACCATATCAGTATAACCCCAGCGAATTTTGCGACGTTATGTTACTGTTGCTGAAACGTGAATTCGTCACTACATTCTGGACATAAATCAACTGTCAAAAATATCGATTGGGCCTGAGGAACCTACTCCGACAACAGCAAAGACAGTTCCCTCAGCTGCCAAGATCATGGGCACACTTTTTTGGGATGCACACGGCATAATAATAATCAACTACATCACAGGGGAATATTATGCTTCACTGCTGAATCCACTTAATGTTATACTAAAGAAAAAGCGGCCACATCTGACGAAAAGAATACTCTTTCACTATGATAATTCACCAGCTTATTTGAGTGCATTTGGATTTAGCACCTAGTGATTATTTTCTGTTCCCAATATGAAGAATTGGCTGGGAGGAAAAAAAAATGTTATCGAAAAATTTATCTCAACCTCCATAAGTTTAGCTTCTTGAAGCTGGACTACCCATCGTATATTCCCTATTTGGTTCCGCCTAACTTTATTTATGTTTATAAATTTAAAAAGCACCTTAAAGGACACTATTTTGAAAATAATAACTAGTTAAATAAGTACATTGGTGCCTATTTTAAACTCCAATAGGAAACATTTTTGTCTGATAAAACAAAGTCATTGGTTTTTAATCTAGCGAATATTATGTTGAAAAATAAAATCATTAAAGAAATTACCTCTTAATTTACTGTTAAGAAAAATTTTTGGAGCATTAATGCAATCTTTACGATCAACAAATACTAAACAAATACTTTAATAGAATCCTACAATAAGTAACAACTTGAAATACATTCTGATACTAAAATATTCATTATACTGTTGCGACCCAAGGTAAAACATATTATGTATTAATTTACTAGCTACAGATTGTTTTTTGGCGCTGTCCAATTTTCTTATTAATATATTCTCTGTTGACTCGAATATAGCAAACAGAACGGAGTAAACAAAGCAGAATAAAAACGAACATATCAGAATTTGATTTCAATAATGCGTACAAAATGTTAACAAACCTATCACGTCTCACGTCCTTTATAAGAAGTTCGGAGCATTTTTCGTCGATAAAGTTTTCGAATTAAGGTTTGTGTGATTAGATGTTTTTTTTTGTTTTTTGCTTTGGTAGTGCTACTCCTAAAATATGTTAAGGATTATACGAAAACGGAGTTATACAACCTTGATCAAAAAGTTTCTGGAATTCATTCAGAAAATTCAAAATACACGTTTATTCATCAAAATTAATATTGTCTCCTTTAAAGGACTCCCCATCGACTACAGCACACCTATGCCAACGTTAGATCCAGCTCTCGAATCATTTCTTGGACACCCTTTTCGATTTTTCCATTACTTCATTTCGGCTGCTAACCCGGGTTCCCATAATGGTTTTTTGACTCGATCAAACAGAAAAAAGTCATAGGGAGCCTTATCAGATGAATTCGATGACTGTTGGATGGTATTCGTTTCGTTCTTGGTCAAAAAATTAAAGGAAAAATTAAGACGTTGTACGACAGTGCGTTATCATAGTGCAAAATCAGTGAGCTCTTTGCCCACAAATCCTTCCTATTTTAGTAAATTGCTTCAGGCAAATTTCTCGTAATTCCAAAATAATATTACTTCTTAATTTTCTAAGCTTCTGGCAAAAAATCGTGATGCAAAATATCGTTGTAAGCCATGAAAACCGTGAGTATCGCATTTTTTTCCTCTCAAAAGCGGTCTATTACCCCATTAATAAAAAAGGCATATCAGTTTTATTTCGGTGGCAATATTGGGGATCAAGACAAACAGTGAGCGCCACATATGTACTGTAATTCATACATTTCAAGTCCGCGAGACTGGTTAAATAGTAAAAGACGATCAATGCGGTTTGCTGTCCCAATGATCTGGAGAGAGCCTTCAAACGATACAACTCTTTCTCAATTAGAAGTTATGCCATCAACATCAAGGGATCCTGATTTCACATCCAGCACGCTTTACCGCCAACCACACAAAATAACCCAATCAGAATAAAGCGGCCTTGTGAAAGACTTAAAACTTCCCAAAAGTCAAGCACAGCCTGAGGTGAAAAAGGAAGTTTTGAAGTTATTCGCCCTGCCTATGCGAAATAATGAAGGCGTCATACATATGTAAGCCATAAATTTAGGTGTCCCACTTGCGAATTCAATTGCAAAGATCTATGAAAAAGTTTGCGACCACTGGTGAAAATGAAGATCCCATCAATAGTCTATCATCCCAGATAAAGAATTTTCCCTCCTTAAAATTAGGAATTGATGAAACAACATTCCAGCAAGTGCATGATGCCATGTGGCCGTAGAGATATTCTTTCGTCTAAAGTTCGGTCTTCTTCAAGTTTAATGACTCCTTAACTGGAACGTTGGTGTATAGGCTTTCCACGTCAAAGCTAATATAAAAGACTCCTCGTCGTACTTTTAGTTTACGTATAATTTCTACGAAATGTTGCGAGTTCTTAATACAGGACGATGAATATGGTTACAGAACAAGAAATTTGGCAAGATCAGAAGTCGAAGAGTTACGGAAACTCGTGATAGATCGTAAAAATATGTCTTGTTTCGATATCTTTTGGAGTGTGTGTGTAGTGTCAACTTAGTTCGGGTTTTCTCAGGAATACACCGTTCATGTTTCTTAAGAACGCGATAGATTCTTCCTTTAATTGTTGATGTCGGAGCTTTAACAAGGGATGTATAGTTTCCTTTCCTTAAAACTAAGTCAATTTTTGGATGTTCCAGCACTCAGTACAACTGTAGACGAGGAACCAAAACCAGTGTTGAACATTTCCTATGCTGGAGGTATTTCGTAAAAAGTTGGAAGAATAGGAGAACGATATGTCATCAACGATGCTTTCAATTCAAATAACTTTCTGAGAACCCTGCTTACTAGTGTCAAATCAACAATTCAAAGGAACATGAAAAAGTTTGTATCAGATACCATGTGAATATGACGACGACTCCTACATTGAGGAAATAAACCTACATGCAGAGTCACTTCGGACATGGATCCAGAGTGGAGTACAGCTCAGATGAGAAAAGATCAACTTGAAGACAATGATTTGGCGCTATTTCTTCAACTTAGAAGAAAAATCAATGCTACACTTGTTACCATAATTTTTGACACTGGTGATGCAGTACATCTGATGAAGTCAAGCCTTCTTGACAAATTTAAAATCCAACCATTCTCTAGCAATTTAAAGTTAAAAAGTGTAAGACTGAAAACGCAGCTGATCTGATTGGAAAAATTCGAGTAGAGTTTTAAGTTGGAAGGTTAAAATTAAACATTTTGGTTTTAGTTGTCGACATAGAAGATGAGTTTATTTTGGGTATGGACCTGATTCGTCAACATGGATTTTCCTTCGATAAGTTCGGTACCGAAGAATTTATTCTGTCATAAAACCGTGAAACTGAACCAAGGGGAGTACAGAGAGAACCATTTGTGGAATACTGAACGAGAGTTCTGAAAGCAATGTCGAATTAGTTAAACACTCCAACAAGTCCTGGTAGCGAAGACATCAGTTACCCCATATGACGTCAAGGTAAAGTCGGCAGGGTTCCAGCAAGATTTTGGTTATGGAATCCACAGAGGAAAAAAGGCAAATCAGCTAGGTTGATTGGACAGGACCATATACTCTTCTGGAAAAAAATCAATGACGTTGTTTGTAGAATCCAACGAAGTCCCAAGACCACCACATACAAGTTGAAACTATACCATGGAAGTATTAAAGCTAATCGGGATGATTAGAGTTAGGGGGGCAGTGTAACAAAGGACTAAAAGAACTTTTTGATGCGCCCTGGTATAAAAATATTATTTTGATGGGATGCCTCATCTTTATTATAATATAACTACAGAAACATTATATCGATGAGTCATGATTTATTTTTCATATTTCTAGATAGTTCTCGACTTTTATGCTAGTATGTTTCTTGTGATTTCTAGACTTGTATTCTCGTATGTTTTAGTAGATTCTATAGGCATATAAATAAGGATAGGATAAGAGTAGTAAGTAAGTTGTATTTGAACAATGAGTTAGTCGCATTTGAACAGTGAGTTAGCTGTAATTGAACAGTGAAGGTGTTAAGAGGTAGTAACTAAAGAGTTGTTGTTTATTACTGAAAAGTATTGTGTTTTATTCTTTGGACCCAGAGAGCGATTATTTAAACAGAGAAAATCGTAACAATAGATTAATTTTATTTAAATTTAAAAAACAGTTTATGATTTATTTTCAATGCTATGTTTTTTATTCAGTTTAATTTTTTTGTAAAAATAAGTTCCTACGATTTACATTCAGGCTAAATAAAAGAACCGACATCTTGTACTGATAACATATTTGAATTTCTTTTTAGTTTTGAGCTTTCTAACACCTTTAACTTGAGTAATATAAGAGTAATAAAAAAGGTCTTGGGGTAGCTATAAAATATAAGGAGCACTTTGTACCTCGAAATTTATGCCATATCTATTACGACCTGCAAATTACCGCAATTTAAAGGGTTGCGTAGAGATAAAGGGACGGCTAAAATTTTATGAAAAGTGGTTTACTTTAAAACCGTCAGATGTCAGTTGAAATGTTTCAACATAATTGTGTAACTAGTTTTTTGATTATAATTAAAACTTGTAAGTAAACTCGGAAATGAATTAATTTTGCTTTATCCTAAAAACCAGTCATATTGGGATAACAAACGTTTTTGATTCACCTTGTTGAATTTACATGATGGGGTGTTTATGAAAATTAATTTTGTAATTTTCGAAATGTTTTCCAACACCAGTCAATATACATATATATATATATTTATATATATATATATATATATATATATATATATATATATATATATATATATATATATATATATATACATACGACGCGTTTTATGTCAATTCTTCTAGGCTCACTTTAAGTCGAAACGAAGAAACTAACAACCTAATACCTAATAATTTTTCAGGAGCATACAGGGAGTTCCAAAATAATCCTATTTTGTCATATAAAAAAAATTCTTAAAGTGCGCCTTAACAGAGCCCTAAAGAGCTACCCAGCGATTTACCTTATCGGCTCTAAGTTTTGAATCGACTTGTATAGTTTAATAAAATTTTAGTATTTTATAGAGGCCGTAAAGACTGCTAAACAGAAATAGGTAAAAATCAGGTTGTTATTGTTAATACTTACATAATGGATTACTATTAATCAAACTTGTGAAAAACCGCCTTCAAGTAAAAATAATTTTAAAAAATGTAAGAATATTGGTATGCAGGGTATAGTAATATACATTTAATTTATGATGAAGCGCTGTCAAATTCTTCGAAGGCAAGAAGACTTTGTGCTTAAAGATTTCCAGCTCGAATATCGCCAAGTCCAAAAACTTTTCAAACGGTTGATCGAGGTCTAAGGGAAACAGGTAAAAGATGATTAGAAAACAATTGTTACAGTTAACGAATTAATTTTTGTTTTGTTTAGGATAATTTTTGCCGCTACGTGGCGGTGAGGGTTCGCCCAAGAGAGCGCGAGACTGGTTTATACAGCAATATAAGCTCAATCTAAATTTCTCTAACCTTATTTTGTTTATCGATAAGTGAGGTTTTACAAGAGATGGAATAATAAACTCACACACTTTATATTTTTGGGCTCTTGAAAACCCGCACGCTATAATTCAAGACACACATAAACAAGGTTTATTGTAAAGGTGTGGGCTGGCATAATCAGAAATAACCTTATAGATCTTTTTTTTTAAAGTAAGACTCAGTGGTGAGATATATTTACAATTTTTGCAGTAAAATTTAAATAATTTATTGGAAGACATACCCTTTGATAGAAGATTGCAAATGTGGTACATGCATGCTGGTGCTCCACCTCATTTTATCCGTATATTACGTCAACACTTAACTAACATTTTTGGCCCTCGATAGATAGGTCAAGGGGGACCTGTTTTATGGCCACCAAAGTCTCAAGATCTAAATCCCTTAGACTTTTACTTTTGGGGAGAAGAGAACTAGTTTATTCAACACCAATAAATATTAGAGCAGAACAACTAGCGAGTAGCACACACAGCATTCTAACGAAGTCTGTAATAATATCGGAATGTTATTTGCAGTGCATCGAGAAAATATTCGAAAAATAACAAAATGTTGAAGTCCGTGGTGCCCATATTGAACATTTGCCAAAATAACATCTAAACATTTTCACTATTTTTGCATTTTAAATTAATTGAGGCCCGATCAGCCCTTTGCAATGTTTGTGGATTTGACAATGTCTGCGCTGGGAATCTTTCAGCATAACATCTTCTTGCTTTTGAAGTTAGACAGCGCTTCCCCATAAATCAAAGCACATCAGCACATCCTGCGTATTATATTTTTACCTGTTTGTGTTTAGCATTAGCGACACGGCTACAAGTCCGTTCCTGACTTCTCTGATGATCTAAAACATCCACTGTAGTATGGTTTAATGAGTCGTCATGGCCCCTATAAAATATTAAAATTTCATTGAATTATACAAGTCGGTTCAAAACTTAAAATCGCTGAGTACCCCTTTAAGGCTCTGTATATCCGTTAAGGGACACGAATTTTTGTCTATGACAAAGCAAAGTTATATTGACCTCCCCTAGATGTTCCCGAGAAATTAAGGGGTACTTACCGGACACCCGGTATAAAGATTTTAAGAATATAGGAAAGGGGATAACAAGATCAAGAATGGTAAAAGCCATTACAAATCAGATAAAATCGTTTACCAGAATGAATCCAAGAGACCAGGAAATAGCCGTGCGGAAAAGATTTACCTTAAGGTATCGATCTCTAACCGTATTATCAACCTAGAAGAGAAAGGGAAACTATCCAATATAATACACAATTTATTTTTAAAACGTACACCCTTTGTTGAAGGTAGTAGATACTCGAAGTAAAAATTTTATTTTTTATTTTTGGATCTTTATATATATATATATATATATATATATATATATATATATATATATATATATATACATATATATATATATATATATATATATATATATATATATATATATATATATATATATATATATATATATATATATATATTTGACTTGAGAGTACCGATTTTTACCCATTTTTTACCTTTATTCAATTTTTTTTATTACTTTTAGAAGTTGAAAGTCACAATTCCACACAGTATCATCTATGGAATATTTTAATACACGAGGGACATTAAGTACACGGTGAAACCGTTAATTCTAGTTTATAGGATCGTAGAAAAAACCATGTAATCTCCATTAACAAGACAACAAAATTAGATCTTATGGATCTCAGCATGCCTGAAAATCAAGAAAATTAGCACAAATCATGCTGCACATACAATGGAACTCTAAAAACAGATTCTAATTAAAAGTATATAATCATTTAACTGGTTGTAAAAGTATTTTTAAAACAAAGAAAATCCTTTTTTTTTAGAATTCAAATCGAGACAAAATGTGGGAAAAATACTCTAAGAACAATGGAAAAAAAATTAAAAATGAGAAAAAATCGATATATTGAAGTCAACAGAAGCCGTTCAGCACTCCCTCCAGGGAATATTGACTCATACCAGGTATATAAAGATACCAAAAGTATGGAGTTCTGTATGGATCCTTTCCATGTTATCGGATCGTAGGTGATGTGGTCTGCTGTATTTCCCACAAACTTTCGGACGGTGTGCGCGGTTGCAAGGAGAACTTCTTTCTGAATCAGCTTATACAGATGACCACTAAGACCCAGTTCTGCAGGAGGTTCTTTGGTGTCACTCCAGTTGTTGATAAAACTATGAGAATCGTTTGGACGCTGTTCATTACCCAATATCTTCGAATTTGCACCTCCAGAGTATTTGGCAATCTTCGCGTTGTATTTTGGACTTAGGTTGTTGTTGTTAAGTATAGCAATGTCAATTAGTATAGTTCGCCTAGAAATTTTATCTGTTAAGATAATATCTGGTCTATTACGAGCAACTGTCTAATCCGTTAGAACCGTTCGGTCCCAATATAGCTTGAACTCGTTGTTCTCAAGAATATGCTCCGGGTTGTGTTTGTAGGAAGGTAGTTTGCCTACCTGTAATAGATCTAACTTATCTGCAAACTCTTGGTGGAGTATCTTTGCGGCTGAGTCCTATCTTTCCTTATACTCCGCATTGGGATTGTATTTGTTTCGATGATATCGTTGGATAGCACTCGCGGTTGACATGATACGTTCTAAAAAGGAAACAAAATGAATATCGATCCTATACATTCTAAATATAGTTATGAGCCGCAGATGTGGCACTGACTCGAAGGACTTCTTATAATCCACGTAAGCAGCATGCTGGATTAAAAGAAAACATCATTAATAAGATTAGCCAGCTGATGGTGCATACTCCAGAACTTCTTGAGCCAGTAGTTCTGGGTCCGGTCGAGACATAAAGCTTTCTATTTAAAGAATTCCTTCATTACTACTGAGATTTCCTCGGTGGTAAATGGCTCAAACTGCATCGGGCTATAGTCTTAGCAGATTTGATATTCTTCATTGATCCAGCCGGTTGCGATGTTGCAATTGGCGAGTGTGGAAAGTTGGTTTCTACCTGCTCTCTGTCGGGACATCTATTATCTGCCATGCTCGGTGGAGAGTTTAGCTTACGGTAAAAAGTATTTTCTGATCGTTCGAACAGCGCATTGTTTCGTTTTAAGTTATTGCTGATCTAGTATTTCTTTAGCCGTCCTGCAGGAGCAGAGAGCTTCTGTTTCAGTATGTCGAGGCATTGCTGAGCCGTACAATAATAATTACTAATATTATTTATAGGGAAAAGTGAAAAAAATTGCAGTCATTATTAGTATTATTTTTTTATCAAAAAATATTTAATTATAAACAATCGCATTCAAATTATTACAGTGCGATATGAGAAAGAATATACCAAAGAGAGAGAAGATGTATACCGGGTGTCCCAGACCACCCGTCCACCCGTTTTAAAACTTAGGGAAACGGATTTTTTGAGAATTTCAAAACTGTGGATAACTATATCGGGTACGCTCTATTAATTGGTGTCACTTACAATTTCGGGTAACGACCGGAAGAGGGGTTTTCAGACTAAAAGTTCGTTTCTTTAAATAAAACATACATATTTTTATAATGGAATCGGATTCTATGCCACAATGTACTTTGCTAACAGAATTTTCGGAAAGACAACAGTGATATCTAACAGTTCTGCGACATGTCAAAAGATAATGTCATTTTGAGGAGTCATAATCATATTTTTACTACAAACAAAATTTTCTAACAACATTATAACTTGTTCAAAAATAACAATAGTAGATAAACGCGTTTTTACGGCTTTGGTTGGAAAATACTTACATCTTGTTAATAGTAAAAATGTGATTATTTAGTTTTGTTATTATAAAATAAATCATAATATTCTAAAAAATCTTCCTGATAGTAAAAATATAATTGTTCATTTTTATTACTATAAAAAGAATTATTTTGTTTGCAGTAAAAATATGATAATCTACTTTTGTTATTATGAAATAAGTTTTTGTGTTTTTAAAAATTTATGTTTGAAGAAAAAATGTGATTATTCTTTTGTTTTATTATTATAAAACGAACACTATCTTCTAATAAATCTTGTTAACATAAAAATGTGTTTATTACTTTATGTTGTTGTTATAACATTAATTACTGTGTGCTAATAAATCTTGTTAAATGTTAAAATGTGATTATCTACTTTTGCTATTTTTAAACAAGCATAGAATTCTATTCCGTTATAAAAATATGTATGTTCCATTTAAAAAAAAAAAAGAACTTCCGGTCTGAAAAACCCACTTCCGGTCGGAACCCGAAAATGAAAGTGACACCAGTCGAAAGAGCGTAACAGACAAAGTTATACAAAATTTTTAAATCCTCAAAAACCCCGTTTCCCTAAATTTTAAAAGGGGGGTGAGTGGTCTGTGATACCCAGTATATATACATACATATATCATTTTTCTTAATTTTGTATTTTCTTGGGTTTAGGTTCTATAATTAATAAAACACAAAACGATTGACGTTTCGCCCTTTATTCAAGGCATTTTCAAAATTTATTCCTAAAAAAATATATAATTAAAATACATCAATATAAAAAACATATTTTACATTTTGGAAAACAAACAAGACACTTAAAAACTAGTCAAAAACTTTAAAACATTTTAAAAATATTTAATTTCACCAGTACATACCTTGACATTTTGCTGTTCTGTTTCTAAATAAACTTTAAATTTTCATCGTTTACTGAGGATACGTGGAATGCGAATGTGTTTTATTTTTTTAAATATTTTTTATATTTTACAATGTATATAAAAAAAACAAATAAGGTATATGTTTGGTTTTATGTTTAAGAGGATATTCTATTTTTGATTCTTATTTGACCGGATCGAATACTTAATAGTTTTGTTTAAATTAGGTTTGCGTAAATGTGGCTCAAATTTCCTATATCTGTTCTGTCATTAACAGTGTTTTTATCTTTTTTAATTTCAATCATTTCCTTTATCTGTAATTTTTGGTAATTCATATCTTTGTTTTTTATAATGGTACTGTTATAATCAAAAGTGTGTTTTTCGTCCTGTGTGTGTTTGTTTAACGCTGTTGAGGCGTTTTTTGTATATTTATGGCCATTTAATCTGTTCTTCAGTAATTGGCTCGTCATGCCTATATATTTTTTGGGACAATTTGTGCAAGGGATCGAATATATTATATTTGATTTATTCATTAGAGGAGTTTTATTTTTTAAATTTGTGAATAATGTATTTAATTTATTATGTGACCTGTGGCATACGATAATATCATGCTTTTTTAAAATGTATTTTATTTTTTCTGACAGCTCACTAGTGTAAGGTAATGCCATATATTTCTGCTGTTTATGTTCTATGTTTTTTGTTTTTACGTTGTTATAAAACTTATATGTTCGTTTATCAATTATTTTGGTGATAGTCTTTTCGTTGAAATTATTATTTATTAGTGTCTCTTTTACTTTTTGAAGTATTTTTGGTCGGAATTCTGGAGATGTTAGGGAGATAGCACTTCAGATAGACCGATTATAACGCTATTTTTTTGAGTTTCTGAATGATTAGAGAAATAGTTTAGATATCTACCTGACCAAGTTGGTTTGGTGTACCATTCAGTTAAAATTTTGTTTTTTCTGCGTATAAGTGTCATATCTAGAAAATTTATTTTATCATTATTCTCTGTTTCGGATGTGAACTGTAATTTTTCGTTGAAACTGTTAAACTCTTGGAGAATTTCATTTATTTTATTTTGTGGTACGGCTGCTATGCAATCATCGACAAAACGTTTGAAAAATATTATATTAAAATTTAATTTTTCTAAGACTTTTTCCTCTAAATATTCCATTACTAGCTGAGCAATGGTAGATGAAATTGGTGATCCCATAGCACATCCATCGAGTTGTTTATAAAAGGTATTTTCATACTGAAAATAATTTGTATTAAGAACGAGGTCAACAGCATCCATAAAATTATTTTTTGATAGCGTTGTATGTTTTTTTAAAATTACCCATTTTTCTGCTAAAATAGTGTGGACAAGTTGATTTGGTACGTTTGTATACAAAGATATAACATCTAGCGAAATGAGTCTGTAATTTTCAGGTAGGTTTACTTTATCAATAAATTTTTTAAAGGCGAATGAATCTTTAATAAAAAAATCGTTTTTGCCTGTAATATTTGAAATGCAATCTGATAAGAATTTTGATAAACTATAGAATGGCGATTGTATACAAGAAACAATAGGTCTTAATGGTATATTTTGTTTATGTAATTTTGGTAGGCCGTATATTTTTGGTGGAATAGCATTGTGAATGGTTAGCCTTTTTGCATCTTTTTCAGTTAGTTCTTTTACATTGAGCAATTTTTTTATGAAGGTATTATTTTTTTTTGATATAAGTTCGTTGGATCACTTTTAATATTTTTATATGTATTTTCGTCCTTTAGTAAGTTGTTCATTTTTAAAATGTTTTAAAGTTTTTGACTAGTTTTTAAGTGTCTTGTTTGTTTTCCAAAATGTAAAATATGTTTTTTATATTGATGTATTTTAATTATATATTTTTTTAGGAATAAATTTTGAAAATGCCTTGAATAAAGGGCGAAACGTCAATCGTTTTGTGTTTTATTAATTATAGAACCTAAACCCAAGAAAATACAAAATTAAGAAAAATGATATAATCTATGGTTCAAGAATCAAGAAAATATACATACATATATATATATATATATATATATATATATATATATATATATATATATATGAAGTAAAATGCGAAACAGTCCTTTCTGTGTTAGAGGTTGCACAGGTAGAATAAATTGTAATAAAACACAATTCATCCTATTCCACCACCATCGAGATGGTGGCCTACCTGTACCACCATACCGAGAAGAAAGTCAAAACTTATCCTCCCCGCCACACTGATACGGCAGAGGTACATGTTTCGTCTCTACTAGACTCATCAGGGTACCGACATGCACCTGGCTGTGCAAAAGGACAGATCGGAAGGAAGTATGCAACACTGAACGCGGCTTCGCCGACCTGTCGTCAGATGGCTTATATATGTTTATACGGCTTTCACGGAGTCCTCCGTGTAAGATGCATTAGCAGTGGTTATATCCACATTATGCTGTTGTAGTGCTAAAAACACATTCAGCAAACGTACAACTATATGCAACTCCGTATGTAAGTGAAGTAAAATGCGAAATGTAAATGCACAGCCAGGTGCATGTCGGTACCTTGATGAGTCTAGTAGAGATGAAACATGTACCTCTGCCGTATCACTGTAGCGGGGAGGGTAAGTTTTGACTTCTCGGTATGGTGGTACAGGTAGGACACCATCTCGATGGTGGTGGAATAGGATGAATTGTGTTTTATTATAATTTTAACAACTTTACCCCCCTTGATATAATAGATGGGACTTGTGCGCGGGTTTGGGCATACGGGCTGAAACTAAACAAGCTCTGGTAGATTTAACTTGCCCTCGTACACACCACCATGAAATGAGTGATGACTAATTCATTTTTGGCAATAATCGGTGCTACCATGCTTGATAGGTCCTATATCATTCAGACTGGCAAAATTCAAGAAAATTATCAAAAAAACGAATGAAAACAAAATGGCTTCCGCCAATAAATAGTGGTGTGACTAGCTTCTAAAACCCGAAAAAATAGCACTGTTGCCAGATTAATACGATTTCTGTCTTTTTTTTTTCACATATAGTCCCGCCTTTACGTGGTCTCTGCTGGACATTAACATTTTTAATTAATAAATTTAGGTTAATTCAGGCTAGTTTTAGTTTCTCAAATGAGCCAAACTAAACTAAATCTGAACTAAACAAAACTGACAAAAAATTTTGGGTGGTTAAGATTAATTTTATCCTTTTTTATACATTACAAAAAATAAACTATGTTATTAATTGTAATGGATAAATTTTATAGTTTATATTACCAAAGTAGCAGTCTAGGTCAATTTAGGTCAGTTCAGATTAGTTTCAGTTTTACAATTTAATCAAAATCAAGCTAAACCTGAACTAATTAAAAATTTTGGGTGGTTAAGGCAAATTTTTCTCTGAGACTGTGTAAAACATTACAAAAATTAAACTATGTTGTTGAGATGAACAAATTTTATAGTTTATACCACGAAAGTATTTTACATCTGGCAACGTGCAAACGAATATTAGTCGTTTTCGCGAGTCTAATGGTCGATGAGGCCATATTTTCGGCTTTTCTTGAAAATATAAATTTTTCTAAATTTATTCACTCAAATTTGTGCAAAAAGAGTTGAAATATATTACATACATGATATTTTAATTAGTACCATTGAAAATAAATAGGTAAGTTCGATGTTTTCTTCAGAATTAAAAGCCCTTGGTGATCTGACGTTTGGCGTTTTTTAAGCTTTCCAGAAAACTAAGGAAAAATAGTGAAAAATCAAAGCCAAAACCATGTTCAACAACCTCAAAATAAAAGGTAAGTATCGAATTTTTTCCAAAAAACGTCGTTTTCCAGAATGTAAATTCCCAAATATAAAAAATGTATTTACCGAAACTAATGAATTTACGGGATTTACAGATCAATATTAATGAATTTTAGGCGTCTAACCTGAACTACATTAAACACAAAGAATACGTCGGGATACCGATCGCCACTTTCGCAAATCCTGCTCTGGTTTTCTGGTTTTCATGTTGCCAACCTTATACAACAAATCTGCTATCAAATTTCTTTCTGTACTTACTCCACGTCGCTACTTATTGCCAATTTGTGACATTTATTTTCTGCATTTTAGGACAATTTTTTTGGAAATTAGCCTATTTTTGTAGCTTTTCATATACCCTCTAACTTCCTTGCTGCTCACTGGTATAGAAATCGTGCGGTCCCTTTTCTGGAGCTATCTCTTGGTTTTGGCACTATTATAGGTGTTTAACAAATGATTGTTTTAAAGGGTTTTAGCGAATTTAGCCTGTATAGAGAGATTTAAGATTCTCGTGGTATATTAGTGTTCGCAACATGTGTGTTCCGCTGAAGGTTCAAGTGAAAGATGTTAGTGTTTTCTACCATGTATCTTTGAGGTGCGTGCGACATTTCTTGGCCATTTTGGGAAGAGATTATTGTATATGGCGCGAAAAGAGGTTAAAATAAGATTAACTTCAATTTGCTTAAATATAGATGTACAAAACGTACAGATATGTTAATTTAACCCAGAAAAATATAACGTAGAAATTTATAATTCGGAGAGACGAAGCAATTGTAAATACAATTATTTAGCTGTAAAAAGTTTGTATGAAACTTCCCGAAGCTTTTAAATAAGCAAAATTTAAGAAAAATTTAAAACGAACGAAATATTTTATTTGCCGTAATTAAAACAAACTTAACGTTTTTTCTTAATTTCTTAAACAATTTTTAATGTATGAATGTGAAGAAAATTACGTTTTAGCTTTCCTAACAAAAAAATATCTAATCTAATCTAAATGTATGAACAAAAAAAAGTCAACTATACCGAGTCTTTTATAGGAGTACAAGTTTTAAAATTTTTGAAAAAGTACCACATAAAAGTACCAAGTAAATCCTTTAATCGAAAATTGATAGAATTAATTTACGTTCACTGTTTTATGGGATATAAAAAAGATTTATAACGTGCTTTCAATTAACTTAAATACAGACGAGCAACGAAATTCCATAAAATACTAATAACGCCACTATCTTCTACAAAATCCTGACATAATGCGTGCTCGACATGCACTTGACAGTTTATTAGAAATTCTTATTTTTTATTTGTATATACGTCATTTAACCATTTGTTTAATTAAACTCTTCCTCTTTACTCCACTCGAAAGGCAAAAACCCACTGTTACATTTTTTTTTTCGAACAAAACAGGAAAAGAAACAAAATAAACAGAACAAGGCAAAGAAAAAATATTTGAATTTGATTTCGATGGCGCTTACGAAGTATTATCAAAGCAATCACGTTTTCGTCCTTTATAGAAGTTTGAAGCTTTTTTCACCGACAAGGCACTTGAATAGAGGATTAGTTTTTATTTAAGAACCATTTGATTTCATTCTTTCTATATTGTGTATTCTTTGTACGATGTGGTTTAGAAATTTGTTAACGCTTAAGGTCGTTCATCGGGTAATCGAGTTTCTATATATTTTCTTAAAACTTCGGTTGTACATTATTAATTTAAACTGCAAAGTTTCAAACTGCTTGCCCAGTTAAAATAGTCAATATGAATATGCAAAATTTAACATTGGCTATATGGTAAGAGCCTTAGTTAATGCCACATAATCATATACTACATAACTAAATAACTTTTATGCGTATTTAAAAAAAATTATAAAGTATATCGTATGATATACTACAAAATGGAGAGAATGAAGCCTCATCGTTAATTCACAATAGTAATATAAAGTTTGTTATCTAATAAGATTTCTAGTAGATCGTTTGTGAAAGTGGAGACTGTTTCGGGCACATATACCAGACTCTGGCATTATCTCTAGTGTCACAATAAACGATAAAATCAATCTCTCAACCCTAACCAGAAGGATATGAAAAGAGCATTAACAAGTTGCAAACGAGGTAATAATCCACAACAAAATGTGGGCTTTAAAATCGCTTAAGGGCTACAAGGCACCGACACCCGATGAGGACAATCCTAAGCTTCCAAAGCAGAGCAAAGAGTTCTTCACTGAAGTATATTGCAAAGTTATAAGAGCAAGCGTAGCTACAGAATACTTACCCTTGGCTTGGTAAAGGTCTAAAATCATTCTTATACCGAGGCCTAAGAGAAACTGCTCCCCAACAAAGTTCTTTAGATTATCATCTTCTTTGCTAGACCTGATAGAGAAATTAATTTAGACGCAAATAAGGGAAACCACTACATCCTAAACAACATGCCTAACGTTAAGAAAAGTCATATGAATCAGCTCCATATTACCTGAAAAGGAGAATTCCTTGATATTGAAGTAATTAATCAACCACACTTCTTTCATTTCTCTGACAACTTTCGCCAGGAAACATGACACTGAATATACTTTGTATTGTAACATGCTCGAAGGCAGACGAACACAATCAAATCTGTTGAAGGAGATGTCGATAGCTGAAAGCTGTCTATGCGGTGGAGGCCATGAGAAGCATCCTAACAGCAGCCATGGAAACTCTACTAAAACTCTAACCCCTTGATATAATGGACCAGACTTATGCGCGGGTATGGATATACGGGCTGGAATTAAACAAGATCTGGTAGCTTGACCTGCCCTCGTACACACTAGCATCAAAGGCGTAATGACTAATTCATTTTCGGAAATAATCGGTGATACCATGCTTGACAAGCCTTACACCATGCAAAGTGACTGGAAAGTAAGATTCGATCGATCACTGAGTCAGTCACGAATTTTTATTTGGTATACAGATGGATGTAAAACTGACCATGGTAAAGAAGCGGGAATACACTGAGGCATACCCAGACTCAACAGAAGCGAAGCACTGCAGAAATTCATGCTATTGATACCTGATGCTGATATTCAAGCAGCGCTGAAAGTTCTCGCATGTTATCAGATAACATCAAAACAGGTCTGGAGTGTGTTTAAAACCTTAATGTTCTAACTAAACACAACAAAGTTGCTCTTGCGTAGATGTCCAGACGAAAGGGTGTCCTGGGCAATGAAAAGGCGAACCAACTAACAATACAAAGGTCTGCTACCACATTTATTACGGAATCAGTATTTAGACTTATGAAGGGTGTTTTTGTCGGTGGTTATTCTGGTGCTAATATTAGACTTACTGGAACAGCATTGCAGGCCATAGGTAGAGCAGTCTATTGCTGAGCAGACTATTCGGCAAACTAAACCACGAGACCCTGGTTAAAGCAGTCAGGTTAGGCTGGTAATCGGACTAATAACTGGCTATTACAGCTTAAGGAAACATCTATACACAATGGACATAAAGAACCAGTGAATACACTATGCGATACAGAAGACGAAATAGCATCACACAATAAGTTCGAATGCGAAACTTTAATCTACTGGAGATACTTTCAAAAGTAAATCAATCCGGAAGGACAAATTAGTCAATAGGCTGATAAACTTGATGAAGGCAACCAATTTGTTCACATAAAACATATTTAACAGGCGACATAATTAGTCTTAAGACTATAGTGTAAGGACTTCTCAACCCTAACCTGCTATATCACTCAATTAATCCATCAAGTAAGCGCGGAAACATTTCATTCGAAATCGGACCAAAAGTAGCCTCAATTTGGTGTAGCCGGGATAGGCTCATTCAAAATCACGCTGAAGTCATACGACAAGACTCCACTCTGATTTTTTTTTGTAGTCGATTATAATATTTAAGTATTTGAGACTAACCAAATCAAATAAAAAGTCAGGAGATTATCGGCATGAAGATCAATTCTTTTTATTTAATTAAAAGTTAATCCTGGCTTTTCACACAATATCATGGTAAATATTGTTAATATATTTTCATTTATTATTTTTGCTTTGGAGCTTAATTAAAACTGCGATTATTTTTACCTGATTTAAGTGAATTTGTTTGATAGTAATTAATGTTAATAAAACTAGGCATTTAGAATCAACCAGTGGCTTAAAATCCTAATCATTATTTCTTTCGATTTATTATTATTCCCAATAATGTGGGGTTAATTTAGTTGAGTAATAATGATTTTGTAAAGTAAATCTTTTGTTTTATCTTATATTAAACAATATATTGGTGATCATCCGAGGTTAGATTGGACTTTCCTTGAACGTTTAAAAAATTTTTACTCTTATCCATCTTGAGTTCAACAATTTAAGCAGTTTATTACTTTAAATTCATTATTTGTTTAATTATTACTAATTAGTTATTGATTATTATTTCATTTTCTTAGAATATTTCAACTTTAAGATATCTTTTTTTGTGAATATGTCGAAAACTTTAAAATTCTTAGTTTGTAGGTATTAGAGTTTGTTTACGTGTTAAATTCTCTTTGATTTTTGTTTTATAGTATAACATAACTTCATTAATATTTATTGAAATTAATTTACCTTCATCTACTACAATTTTTCTTTTCTGCGTTCATAGTTCAATAATTTTAAATTATTAAGTTTCGCAACTAACTTATAATTTGTTTGTAAAGAAGAAAATTAGAAGTTGATAATTGTGTGATTATTTAAACTGAAGATTTCATTTATGGCATATCCAACTTTTGGCTATCAACATAGCTAAACCTTACATATTCAATTGAATATTTTATTATTCTATTTATCAACGAGTTTTATTTGACATGCTCACTTGTGTATGTATTTTGTGTGTTTGCATATCTAAAGGATTGAAGTTGAAAGCTAGTTCCTAACGACATCGCGGAAAGTTTTGGGACCACCTACTCTCTGTCATAGGGGTTAGCCTGTCTTTTTACTGGCAGGCGCGGCTACTGACTGGCAAGTGAACTCTGTTAATTTTATTCTATTATTTTATTTTGTTTATACTCTGCAAATACCTCTAGTTCTACTTTCTTGTCAATTTCTCTCTCAGCTCAAGGATTTTATCTTCCTGAACTATGGCCACATTCTTACATTAATATGATTTTAAGTTACAACACTATGGCAAGTTAATTTTATTGATGCTGAATTTACCTTTAACTTTTTCCAGTTAAATCTCACTTAACTGTGAGGTTTTGACGTGAAAATACAGCGTAGCAAATTATTGGTTGATAAAACTGATTTTTTTTTTGTTTTATGTCACGGCTTTAAATAACGCGTATTTTAACAGATTTATAACAAAAAAAATATCGTCAAAACTAGCCAAGATAGGCGTAGGGGTGTGTTAACAAAAATTAAAGGATATTTAAATATATATAGAATAATCTAGATAAATAGTCTCTCGTTTGAAAAAAAAGTGGTAAATGAGTTTTAGTTTTGTTAAGTTTAAATGGCTGCACAGCTCACCCTGTACTAAAAATTAATTATTTCATGTACTTGGATAATTTCTTTAACCTCTATTTGCAATAGTTACAGATATTTTTTTTTCAATGATGTAAGTTATAAAAAAGGTATTATTTAAGGATTTTATCGAGAATTTTATAGGGGACCGGAATATGTAAAAATATAAACAGTATGCCATTCAAAAGAAAATATTTTCTGCTCTACTACTTTTGCATATCATCCTGTATAACCAAAAATTATTTCAAAATATAGACCTATGAATCTTCTACATCGTATAAAATATTTTTTTCTTACTTTTATAATAATGGAGCTATGAGTCTTTGCCATGCCATTGAGCCACCCCGTATATGTATCAAGTAATAAATGTCTAAAATCTATGACTTAGATGAAAGGTCATGATAACACTTATTCAAGAATATTAACGTCATACCTTATATTAGAAATATACCCAATAATATGTGGTTTTCCTTTTACTGAATTATTCCCGAAACAATAATAAACTGCATTTAATTAAAGTAATTTATTGATATATTGGTTCTGCTGCTAAAACACGTGTTACAAATTAAAGGTTTTCTTTCGACGTATTCAGTAGAACACAAAACGAATCCGAATAAAAGAAAAGAAAAAGCAGTGGAAAAAATTAAGATCTTAATAAGCCCATCACGTCTTTGATTTCCACAAAAGTAAAGTATAATATTTTATACGAGCAAAGTTATGTTTTATTTATTCAATTAAATGGAGTAGAAAAGTAACATTTTTTATTACCAAAATATAGTATTTAAAAGAATGTTTTATTAAATTCTTTTTTAACCATAGAATGTAATTTTAGAAGAAGAGCATACATGAAAAAGGCACTTTAAAATAATATATTTAATAAACGATAGAATAATATAGCAATCATGATTTTTAAGGGTGTCATGTAGCCAGTGCTAAGCCGAATCTCTTACGAATAAATCGTTTTATTTCAGTCTGTACTAATGACATTTTTTCAGGAAGAATTTTTCTTTAGTTTTATGGCCAAACATTTTTAAATCAATTAGTTTTAGAAATCTTACTGTAGACATTAATAAAATATGTTATAGAGTCGACAATTTCAGATGCACAGTAATAGTAATTTATTGTACGAATATTTTCAAACTATAGTTCAAAATATTGAAAACATTCCTCTATGGTTTTGAGTGTTCTTTCAAATCGGTAATTTTAGCTTCTTTTGTGTTTAAGTTTTGACGCTTACTGTGAAATGTCGGTTTTGTTTCAGTGAGTCTTACTGATATTATTTTATTCTATTTAGTTAAATGCGAATCTCAATGGCCTTGTTAGGTAGTTATCCAATTTTTTTGTAGTCTGTTAGGTCTTGACTGGATGTGTCGATTAAGTAATAGTTAGCTAAATTTGCTTACTTTCTATTTTAGAATAACCATACAATAATTTAACAGGTGTTTCTTGGAAGTCGTGTAATGTCGACTCTCTTCGTAGTGCACCATCTTATGGCTCCATGTTAGGATCTATATTACAAGAGCTTTGTAGACTGTGACTTTAATCCTTAAATTAGTTTTACATTTGCAGTTTAGTAAGCTAAAGATTGCTTCCAGTTGCCTATGGAATTTTTGAATGGTGTAATTTATATTTTCGTTCCAGTTAAGCTTTTTATCAAACATAAACTCCAAGTACTTTGCATTAAGCTCAAATTTAGTATTTGTAAGGGTGATACTGTGAATCAGTTGTCTGGTAAGCCGAAGCTTGTTTTGCTAAGATTTAGTTTTATTTTCCATTCACGTATCCACCTTTTCAGTGTCATCTTCAAATAAGTATAAATTTGTAAAAACAAGATTGGGGATAGGGGGGAATCTTGAGGTTATTCTCTCCTCGGAGATTTAACCCTCTACAGTAGTCACAAATATTCTGTTGCTCAGAAATGTGGATATTATTTTAATGGCATAAATTGATGCCATTAATATATTTCTTTCCTAATTAATTTGAGTATTGGCGCGTTATAATATACCTTCTTAATGTCCTCGTCAATATCAAATAAATCTGCTCCCGTACGAGTGCGCTTTTGATACAATTATTAGATGCCACCCTAATGCATTGTTATATATTTTAATGATTTGATTTAACCCTTACTGCTCTAAAGGTTTGTTTCTCTGAAGATAGCTCTTATTACTATCAAGGATCAGTCTTTCAATGATTTTGCTAAGACTTAAGGACAGGCTAATTAGCCTCTTGTAGCAGAATAAGGAGACCTCCTTGCTCTTAAAATTAGAATGACAAGCTTTTTTAAATCTTTTGGGGGAAATAATAATTAAAATGGCATTAGTGAGGTAACGTACATATTTAATAGAACTATTAAATACATTTTTAAGAGCAATATTTCGAACATAAACCTTTATGTTTTCAAAGTGTTAATTATCTAATTAATGGACTAACGCGGAAATCGCACGCTCAGCGTGATTCATAGTTTTATAGATGTGTATTTTATGATTAACCTTACAGTCCCCTTGAGCGTCCTTAGTCAAAGTTCTCACTCAATTATTCATAAAGTGATTCGGCCAAAGCTTTTTCTTTATCTTCGGGATCAGTTATTTCTGGTCGTTTGCATACAATTAAATAATAATTACCTAAAAAAATACGATAAAAACCATTTGTTGTAAAGAAAGTGGCAATATTGTTGCAATAAGTTACCGTCCATTGTACTAATTTTTCTGTTTAAAAGTTTATCTTTTAACGTTTTCAAAACTAATATTTTTATTAAATATAAACACTCCGCAATAGCAGACTGAAAGTTAAGTATTTTATTTGGAGAAATTTACACTTGGTAGTTTATCTGTAGGTAATAATACTTCCTGGAGATACGTTTATATTATATTAGTCTTCCAATAGAGTAAATTAAGGAAATACTATTTGGCTTTTGCAGTATATATACACTGCCCATTAGTAATTGTTCCAAGAAAAAAGCTACTGCGGACTTCTCTGTGAATGGAAAATAATTAATCATTAAAAATTGTTTTGACCGATAATTTGCTTTCTAGGCAGGCTTTCATTCGTAGATATTTTCAGACCAATTAACTTACTTTATTAATAATTTGATGACATTGAGGTCATGACACCTTGGAAAACAACAAATAATGAATTAATTTAGATCAAATTTGACCATTGTTCCTGTCATGTCTACATAGATATTTTTTATAGAATTCCTTGTAGCTACCTATTCTTTGTATATACAGTCGCTTTACCTAAAATTAACTAGTAATAAAGTATATATGATCTTCTAAAAGACAAATATCGCTTTATTTTGTATCCTCTTCCAATCGTTTCAAAAATCAAATATCCTATTTCCTTAAGGTTTGTAGTGTACGCAGATACCATTTTACGAAGATGGTCGAAAAGGAAAACAAAGTAAAGAGGAAAAAATATATTTTAATTTGATTTCAATGGCGCCCTGAAAATATTATTAAACCCATCACGTCATTTTTCCCTTACAGAAGTTGTAAAACCTTTTTAGAGACGAGGTATTCGAGAACAGGATTGTTTTTTCTTTAAGTTTTTTTCGATTTTATTTTTGGCATGCTTCAGTGTGGTTTTCAAGTATGTAAATGATGAAATGAAAAGACAGGGTAATATTGTGGCAATATTTTGAGATGTTTTTCTTCAGTTTAGCATTTTTCCAATATCGTTAAAAAAATCGAGACAGCAACTTTATTTTTAAAGACCTAACGGTGCAGAATTTCGGAATTCTTGATAGGTTGTTTACATTTTTAGCCCTAAATATCGGCATAATTATATTGCAAACATAGTATGCAAGCGACTTTTAGAGATTTCTATATGTCTGAAAAAATCAAAGGCTATAAAACAATGAATAACCAGTATAAACTGGTCTGCAGGAAGAATTTTTTCCCGAACCCTCACCCCATTTCTACTGATTGTCATGTAAAATTACCCCCTGAATTTAAATTTAACACCCGTTTTTAACCATCACCTACCATTATCAGGAGAGCCCTCGCCCCTATTTATATCACTTTTCGATAATAATTTTATTGTCATGAATTGATTGAAAGGATTATTTTAGCTGTAAAATTTAAAAATAAAAATAAGGAAAGTATCCTCATTTGGTGCTTGCTTTCCATTTGTACCCTGAAGTGGAAGTTTTTTGTACTAATCCCCAGCAGCAATCTGCCAATATACTCGTACTCTACTTCTCTGAAAATCTCTTCTCCAATGTAATGATGTCCCATTGGAATCGTTCCCCGTGTTCTTCCGAAACCGCTCTTAACTTTGCAGGGAAGAACTCCAGATATGTGTGCAGGAAATGCATTTTAAGAGACATGTCATACCCCGTGACCTTAAACGCTGACAATAATTCCTCGACATGGGCGACATAATCATCACTTTTGTTGTTACCCAAAAAGATTTCTCACACGTTTTGGAGCCAAGCTCTTTTTTTTTTCATTTTAAGTGTTTAGTAAATGTCGAATTCTAGAAAAGATGTTTTATCTGGGGACCCACGAAAACTCTTTTCTTAATTTCAGCTTCACTAAGACGAGGGAGTTTAGTTTTCAAAAATTCAAATTCAGCACCTCTCTTGTCCATTGCTTTCATAAAGTGTTTGATCAATCCGAGTTTGATGTGCAAAGGCAGCAGTAAATATTTTCCTTCTAGACCAAAGGATTGTGAGCGTCATTTTTCTAACTTTCTCGGAGACGCCAGTATTTTGTGAGGCTTAATTGCAGACCCATGAGTAGTGCAATAACTTTTAGTCAACTCAAAGTTTCCAAATAATCAACCGATAACTGATTTTATTAAAGATTCAGCTGATGTTTTTTATATCTCTCCTTCAAATATACAGTATGCAATGGGGACTGATGGTAACTCATTCCCATTGGCCAACAGGATAACTTTCAGCTTGCTTTTAATGAGTCTGTATAAGGTTTCTATTTTTCTGGGTCACAAGATAGCATATTCAGTTCTAACATCAATGCATTTGAATTAAGACAGAATACTAAGCCTTTATCTTCCCGGAAATGTAACTTCAAGGTAGACTCCCTGGTCCTGTAAGAAGAGATTTTTTCGCCTTTTTCTAAAATGCTGAAGACTAGATCCAAAAATTTGAGATTTATTTTTAGGTAACTTCAAATCCCGGACGAGATCATTCAATTCGGTCTGAGTAACGAGGTGACCTTATCGATGAGTTAAATTAGGTGAAAACTCTTTATCATCGGTGGACGTATCATTTGATGGTCCAGGCTGTGGCTCAAAGTTTTCCAAATCCATTTCTGACTGTAGAGTATAGGTTTATAGAGGCACTAAGACTAGCAAAAATTCATTATGAGAAACTGATCTTAGAGTTGAAGGGATATTAGGATACTAACTTGTGTGCTTACTTTTGCTAGAGAATCTGACGGTGAGAGACATTCAAAAATGAGATGACAGCGAGGTTCGCGCCAAACCATTGACACAGGAAATGGTATTGGCTACGAATACCTTTGAGCCGATTGGTCAAGCTGATGTAACATGTAGTGCAGCAAACTTTCGGATCCCAATTCTTGTCCTGATCGCCAACTTAGCAATGAAATTAAATTTATAAGCACTTAAGAGAAGGGTAGATAGAGGCTTTCGTTGCGATTTTAAAGTTAATTCTTCGCAAACATATCAGAAGCTATCGGGGTGATTTTTACACTCGCGTGGCATAATATTATTAAACAGTAAATCAAAGCTCGATCTTATGCAAAACTCGCACTCACGAATAAATTTTTACTCATACAAATTTCGACCATTTCACACAACTTGGAAACATAGAATCTCTGCATAGAACACCAAGAGTAACTCTACGATCGCGGGAAATGTACTGAAGGAAGATAAGAAAACAGTGCAGGACTATAGTGGCGAGAATAATGCAAGTTTTAGCTCTTCAAAGCAGGAAATTTCCTGTGCAAACCAGATGGCACGAGGTATTGAGAACACTACCAAGCCAAATTCATGGCCATAAAATTATTATCGAAAAGTGATAAAAATAGGGGCAAGGCTCCCCCGAAAACGGTGGATAATGGAGGAAAATGGATATCATATTCAGATTTAGGAAACAGGTTATGTAAGAATCAGCAGGAATGATGTCACGGCCGATTTGCATGCACACCAGTATTATCTGCGCTTGGAGCATATACGACTTGTTGTGGTCTGACAAATGAGACTTTTCAAAAGTCCATAGTATAGTTTTTTAACATTATATTAGGTTTTCTTGAAAAATATATGTTATTTTGGAAAAAAATTAAGACACGACTCTCCATATCTTAATCTAATTTTTAACCGACTTCTAAAAGAAGGAGGTTCTAAATTCAACCGCAAATGAAATTTTTTGCACTAAGTTAAGAAAGTTGCAGCGGTGGTGCCATATTAATTTGGTCGACATCGATTCAGTAAAATCCAAGATGGCGCTGACAATACGGTAGACAAGAAAATTAATTTTGTCCGATTATCTTCAAAATTGGTATGTGGGAGTTTTCGGGGTCGTATGTTATGGATTGGAGGGGGATGGTTATTTTGAGGCCTTAGTGACGAATCTAAAATTAAAAATAGCGGATTGACTAAAACAGACTAAATATTTGTTTTGGTACAATTTCATTCAAAACTGATATTTGCAGAATTCTCGAAATTCTACAAATTCGGTTAAATGAATATTTTTTTGCGATCTTAAAAACCCAACTTCATTCAAAACAAAAAGCTTGAACCCATTTCTAAGAAAGAGCTAAAAGCAGATTTTTTATAAGAATCACTTTTTGTCAGGTATTAATTTGGCGCCGACTTCAAAAATTTCAATTTCTTTTAAAACTTTATATTATTATTTCATGCTTTTTAGCGCTTTTCAGAGGTTAGTTAAATTTTTTTTTAAATATTTTAGAAATTTTTACGTATTATACGTGCTTTGATTTATTATTTTGGGCTGTGTGAATGATATGACACTTTTGAAAAAGTTAGTTCCATTTATTATCGTTTTTTTCTACGATGTAAATTGCTACATAAGTGATTTTTAAATTTTCAATTAAATATTGCCTGTGAAGCTGTAAAACTAACTAATTAAATAAAAATGCAGTCAACACAACGTGCCGTTTTTTTATTTCCTAAGTAAACTAATAGATTGAGGCTAGCTTCTGGAATCAATCGGAATCAACCTGCAATATCGAATAATATCTGATTGTTTTAATCGACCATTAACTAATTGAAAATTATCAACTTTATCATATTATTTTTAGTTAAAGTGAAATCAAAGACGTGCTGCACTTAGCTTACAATTCTTATTTCAATAAAAAGTAAATACATGCATTCGAGATATAAAAAATTTCTGAAATATGATTCGGGCCAGCAACCCAATATCGAAAAAATGTTTGCATTAACGGGAGTCTTAAAAGGGATACTTCTAGCAATTATTATGTCAAAATGAGCTATCACATAAACGACATTATTTAAAGTTGGTGCCATGAATTGGTTATGACTGGTTATAATAGCAGATATACTAAAAATATTTGTTCATTTCCCGATCAAACTAATCATGTAGCGCTTTTTGTAGAAGAAAATAGAAATCATCCATGTACTGGCGGTAGCTCATCATTTTTGCAGGGACTAGAAAGTCGTGGTTCTAGTAAAAATAATTCACACTATCTTTTGTTTTAAACCAGGGCGCCACGCAGTTTTGTAAGATTAAAAATTGAGAAAAATTTACCTAATAGTCGTATGTTAGAAACTTCAGTAAAATACAGGAAATACTGCTATATAACTTGAATTGAAATAATTTTGATTGTGCCGTATTCGAAAATAAACAAATTATCAAGCTTCTCTAGACCAGCGGTTTCCAACCTTTTTTTCACTTGAACATCTTCTAAAAAACAGAGGAATGGTAAATGAAACAGTAAATTTGGGTTAATAAAATTTATTTGTCATGTTGAATAACGAAAAACTAAAACATAATCTTAAAACATTTATATACAAATAGTATTAAAACCCGAGTGATCTAAAAAAATAATTAACACAAAATGAATACAATAATATAGAACTTGAAAAATACCCTCAATGGGTTATTTGTGCCTGTTTGTCATAGAGGACATTTTTAAGCAACTTAAATGGGACATCAAAGGTATAAACATCGACGGAATATACTTGAACTATCTCAGATTTGCTGATGACATAATCTTAATAGCAAGTAATCTCCAAGAATTGAGCGAAATGCTAGAACAGCTAAATGACGTATCCGCATCTGTAGACCTTAAAATGAACTACAACAAAACAAAAATAATGAGCCACGAACAGGCAAACATAACAATACAGAACCAAAGGGTAGAAAACGTCGAACACTATGTATACTTGGGTCATAACATCAAACTAGGGAAATCAAACCAGAATGCTGAAATAAGAAGAAGAACACAGCTGACATGAGCCGCTTTCGATAAACTTGCATACATCCTGAAAAATAATTCAATTCCCATAAATCTAAAAAGAAAAATATACGACACATGCATATTACCGGTGTGTACGTATGGATTAGAGACTATGTCCCTCACCAAAAAGTCCGCTAAAAAATTAGAAACAGTCCAAAGAGCGATGGAAAGAAACATGCTTGGAGTATCATTAAGAGACAGGATTAGAAACACCGAGATAAGACGCAGAACGAAAGTCAAAGACATCGTGAAGGAGGTTGTAAAGATGAAGTGGCGATGGGCTGGTCACACAGCCCGATATGAGGACAACAGATGGACACGAAGAATCCTGAAATGGAGACCGAGGGAGACAACAAGAAGCACGGGAATACCTCAAAAAAGATGAGTAGACGACGTAAGGACAGTGGCGGGCAAACAGTGGATGAGATTAGCGAAGAATAGAGAAAGATGGAAACAATTAAGAGAGACCTACATCCAGGAGTGGATGGACAGAGGTTGACAAAGAGAGAGAGAGAGAGATGCATTTAACCTGTTTCTGTACTTCAGGTAAGTGTTTGCTGAAAATCCTTTCTCACGTAAATATGTTGTACAAAAGAGCAATAAAACATGAATGGTTGGTTCCGCCAAACCAGGATACTCATTTTTCACACTGAGTCAAAAATCAATTAAAGAATGATATCTAAAAACAATTTTTAGGAAACTGTCAGAGAAATTGTCAATGAGCTTTACTTTGGCCGGTAAAGTCAAAGAACTATACAAAAATCCTTGAAAAGGATTACGTATCCAGTTGTTCGATCCAAATATATTAGATTTATTAGGAAAATAGTCCCTAAACGTTACTTGAAGTTGTCTGGGATGTTTAGTAACATCCCTTTTAATAATTTCGTTAATTTGAATTTCAGTTTCTAATAAAATGGTGCTGAGAGAACCAAAATCATTAATCTGCAAACATTGAACCCAAAAGTTGAACTTGTTCAGTATGGATACTATTCTATCATGCACATTAGAAATGGTCAAACCTGACTCTAATAAAGACATATTTCAATCATTTAATTTAGAAATAATATCGAGTGAAGATGCAAATTTTTGCATCACAAGAATATCAGATACACAAGAAAACAAATGAAATAGATGGTCCAAAAAACATGCTTGAACTTTAAATTTCAATTGAAACAAGCGGACCAAGATCTTGCCACAAGAAAACAATCTAATTTCTGTATGAAGTAGTAAAGAAACGCGGAAACGTCCAAAGTCTTCACAAAACGCACAGAGTAGACGAGAGCTTGTCCATTCAATAATCACGTTGATCGTCTTTACTGGCACTATAAGACCAGAAAATGTTCGAGTCATTGATTTTGCACCATCAGTGCACACATTCAAACCAAAAACCAATTTATTTCATTCTTTTCAAAATAGTGATTGATCATATCGAAAATTACTGCACCTGTCATATAGGTTTTCAGTGGTTTAGCAAATAATATATCTTCTCGAATGGAATTCTTTAAAATATATCTAATATAGACGAGCAATACTGCAGAGTTTGCTACATCGGTCAAAGCTGAATAGCGAAATAATTCAAATTTAAGGAGTTCATTTTCCGCGACACTTTGTTGTTTGATAAGGGACCAAGGTCAATTTTTTTGCCGCGTTTTCTCCAAGCATACACTTCGTGATGCCTTTAGCACAAGGTGCAATCAAATTTTCTGCCACTCTCTATTCTTAACTAGATCTTACAATTCTGTAATTAAATTGAAATAATGCCTCAAGAGCCATTTTACTATATTTATTTAAATCTGTTACAAAAGAAAAAACACTAGGCTTTTTATTCTCCGCCAATTTTCTTTTAAAATATTCAACAGGTTTTTCTTGTGATCCGGATGTCTTGTTTTGAAGTGTCTAAGAAGAAGAGGTGGTTTTTACTGCTGTTGGTCACCATTCCATGCAAGATCACGCAAAGCACTTTAGGTTCTTACTCTGCCCCGGTAAAATAAAAACCTATTTGTAAATAGTCACTCTCATAGTTTTGTCTCTTTCTTTTTTCTCACTCTGTTCGCCTATTTTTCCTTTGCTTTCAGTCTGGTGGAACGGTAGCTCACTACAACTACCACCATGTATTGGTTCCAAATCAGAGACTGAAGTAGAGGAAGTAATTGATTGCTCATCCAGTTTTACATCAGAGTTGACAAAACTGCCCATTTTTAACCAACGATCCATCATACATTTACTGAGCAATAATTATTTATTTCCACATGCGACATGCGTTAGGGTGATTTGTAAAACTTGGGTGCTTGTTTTAATTTATTTACAGAAGAAGAAATCTCTAAACTGGTTTACACTACTAATATGTATATGCACACTATCCATTAGCTATTAACTCACCTTTTTGAAATTACTCCAGATTCTTGAGTTCAAAATACGATTCAGTTCGACTGTATGCCTCCTAATATGAGACTGTGGCGTTTTTATATCGGCAAACGTTGTTCTCGTTCTTTCTTGCGCGTTCGGGAAAAGTCTTGGTTCGCCGAAGTCGAAGTTGCCGGCTGTATCGAGAATATACTCACATCGTCAGCGGCGTAGCGACTCGTTGCATTAGAGATTGTTGACTGTTGCGATGTTTAATTTAAAATTCCGCTATTACAATATTTTTTTCCCGAACCCCCTTTATAAAGCTCGCGAACCCCTGGAGGTGCGCAAACACCGTTTGGGAAACGCTGCTCTAGACCAATGATAAAATATCATATGTCCAAATAGCCACACATTTATAAATAAATTAATTTATGTTATTAATACACTTATAAAGAGAAAACGATATAGCTTTTTGTTACTTGTTAATGTTAAATAAACTTATATAGGCCTGTCCAATATGGCTCGGTTGTGGAACACTATCTTTCTCAAATCTGATGTTATATGACTCTACGTTAAATTCACTTTAAAATCCTGTCTATTAAGATATGCATTGTTGGTCCGATAAAATGGGAACAGAAACTGAAAACTGAAAGGTAGACAATCAAAATTTATTCTAACTCATCCAACCAAACCCTATTCAGCATGGATAAAAATCAATAACCAAAATCCAAAACCTAACAACTCTAATTTAAGTCAACGTATAAGGAAAATGCACCACCCTGTAGAAAAAATCACCTCTCAAATTACTTTGATTGCTCCAAAATAATGTCAAGGTCACTTTCTGAGAGCTTCGCTTGGAAAGCAGAAATCAAACAATCTGGAACATGTCGTTCCACTTAAGGGTGCATCCACCAAAAAGTAGCATTCACACTTTCGCGACGCTGCAGATTGATGAACTGCGAATGGAAAAAATTCTTATTTATAGATGGGAAAAATAAATATTTCCTCTGATTACTTACAATACTGTAGCATTAGTATGCGAGAATATCAAAATTCTAAAACCGTCTTACTTTTGATAAAACTTTCAGAGGAATATCTTGCACCGAAATATTTTATCATTCGTATTTCTCCTAATTTGTTTCTTATTTTGATAAGAATTCCTACATTTTTTTTCACCCCGTATGATAATCAGAACAAAGTAAATCATAAATGTGTTTGATGTTTAATTTATTTTAAATCCTTGTTTTCATTTATACAAATTGGACAGTAGCAAAGCTTACCTAATTGGCTTGTCAGAAACAGAGTTTGCTGAATGCTGCCCGAAGATTTATTATTGGAATTCAAACTCTTTGATAGGAATCGTAAATTTTGGGATGACATAGTTATAATACAAAGTGATCTTTGTTCTCTTTACGATCCATGTTTGTAGCAAATTTCTCTTGAAAGGACTTTATTTTTATTTTAGTGAAAGCAAGAAAACTGAAAATACTGATTTTACATTGTTTTTGTTCTAATTGTTGTTATGTTTACGACTCATTTATATTTTTCAAAATTATTGTTTAAAGAACTTCAGTTTATAAATAGAGATTCTACAAAGAAAGCTTTTTCAGCATATTTTCCTTGCCAAATGATTATTTCAATTAATTATCTTTAAAATGTATTATTTAGCAGCAAGTTGCTTCTTATTAAGAATAATTAGAGAATAAAATTCTACTTAGCAAATCAAGGACTACCGGCATACAGTAATTAATGACGTTTTATGCCCCAATCCTTTTGAGAAATTCGTTAAAGAAATGTATTGTTCAATTTTGTTTAATAGTATTTAGGGTACGCCAAAATTGATACCGTTTAATATACTTGTAATCTCTTTATAAAATCTTGGTTGTGGTCATAATAGATAGTCTGGGGCGTTCTACTTTTCTACCGACAATCTGAATGATAAATTTTTAGATATGTAAAAAAAATAAAAGTGTATATTCTTTTATAAAATGTATTTTAAATTATTGTCTAGTTATCGGAGATTTCAGAAACGTATAATGCATCGAAGTTTTATTTTATACCTTTTATTTATTTCAAGTTTTATCGGAATAGTAAGAAAAAATAAACACCTCAGTCACAAAAAAAGATAATTTATTAGTTATTATGTAAAATCAAGTTTTTTTTTAACTTTGCTTAACTAGAATATGAGCATTTATTATTATTTAGCACGATTTATCGAAAATCTTATTAGAAATATATAAAAAATGACATTTAATACCACCCTGTCACATTTTGCTTGTTGTGCAAATAATTGCAATAAACATAGCTGAAATTCTGTTAATACATTGTATGGTCAATATATAATATTATAATACGTTATTTTAGTATATATTTTCATTAAACTGAATCATATGTTACTTCGACGTTTAATTACAAGAGGGACAAACTTGTGACAGAGTGGTAGATATTAATTAGCCAATATTTGAACTTAATCCTTTAACATTTCTAAAGTTTTTAAATCGGTAACAAAACATAATACTGTTCTTATAATGCTACATAAAATATTATTTCTCAGTAGAACCATCCTTTGGTACACGTAAAATCAGACTAATCTTCTCTTTTCTCTTATTCTACTGTTCAAATACTTCTTTCTATTGGTTCAACAAATTCGTAATAAACACGCCTTCCTCTTTTGACTTCTTTAGGACTTGGTATTATTTTTATAAATTTTTCAAACATCACATCTAATTTTACTAATTTAAATATTTTTCCAGTGTCATCAACAGTTTTATAAAACATCACCCGAACATCTCCATCTTCATGCACACAACTTTTTGCAACTCCTAAGTGGGTGTACTCTACTTTGTTTTTACTGGGTACTTTTACTAACATATGTGTACCATTTTTTATTAATAATGGGTGGATGTTGTCTACAGACAGGTCATATGAAGTACCCGGTTTTATGTGCACAGTTTTTCTCAGATTAACAAGGGGCTGACCATCTTCATCTTCTGAACTAGAAGTATAAAGAGTTTCATAAAATCTCTTTGTAGGAACTCTAATTATGTTGGTTATGTCAGCCAGTGGTTCTTCTAAATCTGAGGTTGGACTGTCGCTAACTTCTATCTCATGTTCATGCAATGGGCAATAAGTCTTCAAATTGTAACAATCACAAAATTTGTTGCAAAAACAACTCAATGTTCGGTAGCTCAGCACTCCAGGTTGCTGCCATTTTTTAAATATCCCGATGGTAATACCTTAAATGAATAAAATAATTGATTATGTAATGCATAGAACACAAAAAACATTAAATAACTATTGTGAAAATCAATCAAGGCAAAGTTCCAGACAAAAATTACCACTCCGTCACGAGTTATGCCACTCCGTCACAGATTTTTTGTGACAGAGGTGCCTTGTGACAGAGGTGTAAAATAATAGTGTTCGAGGATCTCAGCGTTCACCTAATTACGAATTGTTCGTAAAAGTGGATGAATATGACAGATTTACTGGCAGACAATAATATTACGTATATAAATGGGAACTACAATAAGATTTCAAGTAGTAACTTACGTGACAGAGGGGTCGCCGAATAAATACTGCGTGTTCTGTTCACTACCTGCGGGCGGCTAACTCGGCTCGCTCCCGGGTGGGGCCTCAACGCGTGAGGCCAAGGGGGCAGGGGAAACCGTTCTGTTGCTTAGTGTTGAAGGTCAAACAGCTAAAGCACTTTTTTTGTTTTGCAAAATGCGTGACGGAAGATAGCAAGAAAAAACATATACAGCCGGACCCAACGATAAAATATTTTTTTGTTTAATAGTATGAACCTTTACGTTTATTTTATTCTTATAAATTTAATGATAATATTTCAGAAGTTCAATAAATAATTTTATATTAAAAGATTCTATATGATTTTAAGCGAGAGCATTTTGTAACATTAGGCGGCGCAAAGAGACACATTTTATTTGTATGTAAAACACCTCTGTCACATATTTCGAATACTAAGTCACAATGATTTTGTAAAGAGCAAAAACAATAAAAACAGAATTTTAATATTATTATAATGACTTTTTTGTCCAAAAAAAGCTTGTCAAAATAAAATTTGAGAAACTGCAATTTTGGAAGAATACCGATTTTTTTTTCCTGAGGGGACACGTCATTGTCGGTAGAAAAGTAGAACGCCCCTAAACCCGACTATTTAAAATATTTTTGAAGATGTTACGTGGCCAGATCTATCACTAGCTGTTATCAAAGTCTAAATTTTAATTAGGACAAGCTGTATATTATTCCATTTTTATATTCTATGAAAGACCTGAGAATAGTTTCTATGACAGATTTTAATTACTTTGTAGTTTTCAGGCATAAAAACAGTTTCACTTTAAAAAGTTATATCTTTCTTGACACTATTTAGGTTATCGAATATGTCAAAAAAGAGGGGTTGAAGGAACTAAAACGTTAAAGGGTTTTCATTGTTTCACATTGATCTCTAAATATGAAAAAATCATATAGTGCTATCAAATTGAAGGGTGAGTTTTACTGGAAATATACGTATTTTTCCTAAGTATATGTCTACAGAAACGTCAGAGGTAAGGAAATTTCCTATCAAAATAATGACATGAAATCCGATAAAGTCATTTTTCAAAAAATACATCCCAACAACAAAATAAAAAGAAAGCAAAAAGATAAAAAAATTATTTTGTAAGTTTTCCCCATAACTTTTGTCTAAGTAAAGTTAGATATACGCATTGAAAAAGAAAACTGACTTCCGCTCATTAAAATGGTCACCAGCCAAAGTTTGTACGATGAATAGTAGCAGAGAAATAACCTCTCAAAGTTTGGAACTTTTTACGATTTTTATAACTTTTTACCCGCACATTATGTAATTCACTATTTTTGCATGAAAAGTTTTCTTTATTCAATGAACAATTTATTTTAGGACATTTAATGATAAAAATAATAATATTTTGAAAAAATTATTAATATGATGGTAAGGAAGAAAAATAAAAATAGTTTTTACATTACCTTATACTTTTTTTGATTTATTTATTGTTTGAATTCATTCATTCTTAAAAGCTGTTTAATCATGAATGAGTTTTTGTTTAAAGTCTATATTTAGTTTATATATTACCATGCCTTAGGGTGGCTAGCGTAGCCATTGATATGTTACTTGAATATAATGTGAAACCAGTGTACACGGTCATTTGCCTTTTTTCATACCTCTGCGCTCAGCTTACCATCTGCTGGACGTGTTTTTTATGTAAAAAGAAGGTATAAAGGTATATTTGCAAGAAGCATCAAATGGGCATGAAAATCAAGTCTGGAGTGATGGGAGCTATAGAAATTAACTGTCATCAAACATAAGAAAATGGGATTGCACCTATTTCCGAAGTCATGAAAGGAACATTTGATCTAATCAAATTTAAGATACTGATAAGAGTATTGCCTCTGAGAAGTCCTTTTTTCAAAATTAGATTAGCCGGAGAATGTTGTTGTCATTGATATTAGTACACTTTTTAGAAAAATGCTTTTAATCAAGTCAACTGATTTAGAATTTAAATAATATTTTTATTTTTATTTTTTTATTATTTTTATTATTATTTATCTCCATATCCACCATCATCGATTTTTCAAGAAGAGAAAACAAGGAAAAATAAAAACTTTGAATAATAGTAAATGCCTCGGTGGTGAAAATAGAGAAATAACACGAAATAAAATCTGCAACAACCTTACAAACTACAGGAACAAGATAAACTCCTCACAGATAAAAATAACCAGCCAAATTGCACATTGTATTAAAGAAATAAAGCAAATTTTAAAAGATAATCCTAATTTACATATCCTAACCGCCGATAAATATAACAAAACTGTAATTATGGAAAAAGATGAATGGAATACCAAAATGAATAATTTACCAAACGACGGATTAACACAAAAAAAAATAACAGTCCAACCAGAAATGTGCAAAAAACGAAGTATCGCTATATACAAATATTCCTATTCATTTAACCGTAAATTGCATTAAAAATAAGTGACAACAAATAAAAGATATAGCACCGTTAACAAAAAAAGATTTTACAGATACCACTAAGCTACTTTTAACGCAAATATATTTTCAATTTGAAGAAAAATTCTATTTTAAAATCTTTGGTGTTGCTATGGGATACCCTATTTTCACCAATATTGCAAATTTAATAATCGAATATTTAGAAGAATATATGGTTAACCAACTAAATTACAAACCATTATTTTTTAAGCGATATATGGATGATTGTATACTTTGTATACCTAAGGACGAAACTGAATAAACTCAAAACAAATTTAATAATTTTCACGAAAATATTAAATTTACTTGCGAAAAAGAAAATAATAAATTCATAATAAATCTAGATTCTATGATAAAATAGAAAAAAAAATTATTTTTAAATCAAGTTTGGTATGAAAAATATTTAAATTAAAATTCGGACACTCCTCAAAATACAAAACAAATGTTGTTACATCCTTAGCTGATGATAAAGTTCTCCCATCCGAAATTCAGACTCCAAAATCTAAAAAATCCAAGAACCACATTATTAAATAACAACTACTCCAGGAAACTTTTCGAATCGATAATAAAAAATAAAATACATAAACACTATAATAATAAATCGCAAAGCAGCAATTCATCAATGACCCAAAAGCATGTCGCCCTATCATATAGACCTTAAATAACATATCCAATAAAAAAAAAATTAAAACCACATAATATTCTGGTTGCTAAAAAACCATTTTATAATTCAGAAGGCCTCTACACTAAATTAAAACACATATTCCCAAGGAAGAACAAACAAACGTTATTTACAAAATTAACTGCTTAAATTCTAATCAGGTTTATATCTGTCAAACAAAACAGTATTTTAAAAGTAGAACCCAAAATCATAAATATAGTAATCAAAGTCATAACACAAATAACAATACAGCACTGGCAAAACATGCAATTGAAAATTGACATGACCCTAATTTTAATATTAGTAGTGAACATAACCCGATTCGCTCGATCCCCCCACTCCTCGACCTTGACCTTGACCTTGCTTCACCCCTCTTTGGCCCCGCCCACATGCCCTTGTCATTGACCTTGAAAGTGCACGTGTGCTTTGGCCTTGGCCTTGTGTTCAAGGTTGTGTGTGTGACCTTGACCTTGACCTTGGTCGAGACGACCTTGACTTTGTTGAAGGTCATCTTGGGTGTGTGACCTTGAAGTAGTTATTTGTGCATTGTAATAGTGTGGGATGATCTTGAAATGATTTTGACCTTGCAAATTGTTCTATAAATTGTGTAAGTCTACTTGCATTCATTCAGTGTGAAATGTCAGATACGGAACTATCTAAAGAAAAAATTATAGAGCAAGTCGGCAGAGTAATTTGTTTATATCAGAGTAATTTAAAAAGTTTGTGTGATTTTGAAGAGAAGGATCTAGCATTTTTTCCTCTCGAATATTTAAAAACTTGCGTTGATACGCTGAGTTTACGGCAAATTTGGGATAAGCTGCCAGCGTCATATCGGTGTAACAAGGAACTACAGTTAAGCTTACCCTGTTACATTCACTATGAACAAATATATCGTCATCATATAGATGGGCCACCACCAGCAATAAAAAAGTGTCGTGAATGTAAAAATGAGTGAATAATATGAATAGTGCTTTGCAAGAGTCAGTAAAAAAATTGGGCGATGAGTTCACTGAAACGGCTAATAATTATTTCAATGATGCAATGAAAAGTCGAGCAGAATGGGCGTCGCGCTATTGTGATTTGGCTTATGAATATGAAAAGGCTGCGAATGCATGTCGTAAATATTGCAGCAAAACAATAAATTTACAAGACTTTGTTCGTGAGATAAAAAAGTTGGGGTTTAGTGACTGTTTGGAAAAACTGATTAGGTTCATTGCAGATCCGGTTGTGTTAGATGAAATTAGAGTGTAGGACTTAAGTTTAACGTAGTAGTAGTTAATATGGAAAGTTTAGTGCGAGAAATGTACGAGGAATTTCTAATTTCTGCAGCCTGTTCGGAATTTTACGCATATGAAATGCAAGATTCGGAGGCTCAGGATTTTAGTGTATTTTTTAAGTATATGGACCATGCCGAAGTGTGTCTTTTAGCTAGTATAGTTTGTAAGAATTTTCTTAGATATAAAAACAAACAATTATTATTGAACAAATTAAGGAAATTAGGTTTAGGTGATAATGTTAAACGCATAGAAGAATGGCAGAAAAAAATCAATGAATAAAGTACATAAAATGTAGTTATTTGTTTCATTATATTTTGTCCTTGAAGTTATCCTTATACCAATTTAAATGTGTGACGTCATTTGACCTTGAATACTCCTCCCACTATTTCTATCGTTAAGCTACCCCCACCATTGTTACAATTCGACCTTGAAACCCCGCTATAAAGGTTCGTGGGAGAAGAAGTGACTTCAAACAGTCGCAGATATCAGTGGCATAAACATCAAATATTGTGTTCGTGTAGTGTTCTGAAAGTGCTTTTATATTCACGGTAATTTTTGGATTTATATACCATTTTTTTCAATAATGAGTATTGCAAAAGAAACTCTAGATGAAATTAATGAAATGTTTAGCAAAGATTTCGAGGTTTTAGAGAAAAAAAAGGTTACCGAAATGATTGTAGGCAAAGTGTATAAAATTGTAAAGATGGTTTCAATGACTACACGATTTGGTAAAACTCTTTTAGTGGCTTTACACGATGACGGTGATAATAGCACATTTGAGACTTTTTTACCAAAACGTGTGGCCGAAACACTATCTGACGATATTGTAGATATTATGAGTAAAACTAAAGATAAATACACTCTAACTTATTTGGGGCAGGGCACTAGAGTTTTTGGAAACAATACTCGAACATTATTACGTTTTGGCTCATTGGAGTAAATTGTATGTAAATTGTTTGAAAAAAAGGATGTAATTAAATTTAAAATATAGTTGCACATGTCAGAATACTTACGCGTGTTCATTATTTCTGTTAAAGATGTCTGCTGATGCGACGACGACGACGACGACCGCCAACGAATGTGTAGATAGATACATATTTTGGTTGGGGAGAGAATTAAGAAATAGGGCTCACGATATGTTAGATAGCGTAAATGATTGGTCGCATATTGATGTAACCAAAGATCAATATAAGAACGAGATCAGGGATACAATCAATTTTATGGCTGGGGCACACTTGTGCGACAAATTTTTATATGGTTCCATAGACATGGATACATTTTGTGCTGAAATGGTTGAAGAAGAATTAAAAGAATACCTCGCCAATATTCCACATTTACCAGGTGAGCTTGCTGCAAAATATGAATTGGTTTCTGCAACAGCAACAGCCCAAGACGTTGGCGATCGAAATAGTGTCGGATGGGATAGAATTTTGAGCAACGAAAACGAAGACATGGAAAACTAATTTTTTATAATTTTTGTATTTGTGCAATTAAATAACTGTAAATAAATATCTGTTACAATCACAGTTTTATTTTATTTCTTTTATAAACATACCAACCCAGTAGATCATAGTCAGTGTTTCTTTTTCTCAGCTGAAATATTTAATATAAGTAGGGCAAATAAAAATAAAATAGTTTAGTAAAGATTGAAAATGAGTCGAGGAAACAACACAATTGATAAATTTGGTCGTCAGAAATATAATGAAAAATATCATATATTATCTGGGCCACAAGGGATTGGTTTTAAACTTACAGCGGATGGGCAGTATGATATGGGTGGAAAAATCATAACCAACTTAGGCGAACCTAAAGATGATGACGATGCTGTGACAAAACACTTTGTTAATAGAAAGTTTTACAATTTTGCAGTTGTAATATGTGACATATTTAACAAGGATGTCCTCCCCATGATATACAAAAATAATAGTGAGCTTAAAACAAAAATTGAAGTTATGCAGAAAATACTCTATCATCAGCCTTTAAATGACTCATTAAGCGCACTGTCGTACGACTCGACTTCAAAAAAAAATCTAAAAAAAGCAGGTTAAAGAATAGGAGAACGCACTCCGAGTGGCATAGCCTTGAAGATAACGTCGTAGTCGTCGGTGAATTGGACCTTCCCTCCAAGAATATTGAAATGTTATTTATGTGTATGATGTTTTATTGTCATTGTTTTTAATAATGAAGATTGAAATAAAAAACTTTATTTTACAATATATTGTTTATTTATTTTACATTTTAAATAAAAAATATAGTCATACAATATGTTATTTAAACAATATTAGCTTTATCTATCCAAGAGTTGAAGTGGTTGGGAAATCCTAGCCATTTGACAAATAATTGTTCGATGTGATTTTTCTTGCGTTGTCTAAGGACCTTTTCTACTAGATAAACGTCAGGACTGCTTGTTTTTTGTAGTTCTGATTCGTAAAAACACCCTCTTATAGGCTGACCTTCTAACGATTCCAACAAGTAAGTAGGTGGATTTGTAACGTTAACTTTTACAACTTTAAACAATTCGGTTGACCAAGAGGGCGTATATCCTTTCTCGAATAAGCTTTTGTACTTGCTAATACGCACAATGTCACCCATGGAAAACTTAAATTTTTTAGGTACAATTTTTAAATAATCATATGCTTTAATATGTGTTTTTTCTTGCACGTCTGCAGGCTTCATTCCAATGGTGCGATGTTTCGAATGGTTATAGGTTTTTGTTACTGCCGATAATATATGTATCCATTTGTAAGATCCTCTTGTCGAGAATTGTTTATATAAATTATTTTCTAAAGTCCTTATGACTCGCTCAACAATTGCAGCTTTCTTTGTGCTGTAAGTGGAATAATGATTTATATTATATTTTTTCATCAGGGCTTGAAAGTTTGTATTATAGAACTCCTTTCCTTGATCACTTTGCAGATTTGTTGGTGTATATGATGCCTCTTCAATGATGCTTTTCATCGCATTAGTAACTTCTATACCAGTCTTGTTTTTTATGGCTTTGGTATAGACAAATTTCGAGTAACAATTTATACAGACCAAAATATAACGATAACCATCGTTTTCATCAGCATACTGTTGCATTTCAGCCAAATCAATTTGCCACAAATCTCTGTATCCTTTTATTATCGTGCGCCGTCTTACAAAATTTTTTCTAGCCGTTCTATGTAGTTCATTAACAATCTTGATTTTTTCTAGACTGGGCTCCATATTATTAGTAATACTAAAGGTTTCAGATCGAAGGAAGAACTGAATAATATCATTAAATATTGAGCTTAATATATTATATCTTCTTCTCGTAATTCCTCTATGATTGACATAATTTCATTTTCGTGTCCAGTGTGACCGGCCATTTTGGAACTCCACAACAAACGTAAACGATCCACCAACTCTTTAGCTTTGTTCCAGTAGACATATTGAAATTTTTTCGAAGATAATTTCTTTTTTGTGGGTAACTGTAGTTTTTCCGAGAGATTTTTTCTTGTAATAGTACCACCTAATTTTGTGCCCATTATCAGAGGTTTAATAATTCGTAAATATTTGTTCCATCTGGTCTCCCGTAAACCATCACTTTTTTTAAAATTGTTGTAGACAGCATTCGTTGATTCCAAAATTTCCTTGTACGTTGAAAGTACATTATCACTTAATTGTTGTTGTTCCTTGCCTACACTTGGGGGTGTTTTAAGAAATAACAAATCATAAAGTGCCGGTGATCCACCATATTCTGCAATATTTTTCCCTTTTTTGTATAAGACAATATTTCCATTTCGAAAACGCACCTCTAAATTACCAATAAAATTTTTGTTATGATCTGTTTTTGAACCAAAACGTACACCATATACAGTATCGTATAGAGATGGTTTCGAACGTAATCCTTTCAGGTGTGCGTTTAAAGTATCGGAAGTTGTGGTGTCAGCGGATGCGAGAGATGTATTAGTTGATGTCGAGGGTGTATCAAACACCGATTGGCTAATATCTTCTTTTGAAATGCGATGCTGCTGCTGCTGCTGCTGCTGAATAGGTGTGGAGGTTTGAAAGGAATGTGTAGGTTGGGGAAAACCTGATATTTGAGTCGACTGCACTGATGTACTGAGACTATGTGACTTTGTAGCTGGATAATGTTGTTGCTGTTGTTGTTGTTGCTGCTGCTGCTGCTGACGTTGCTTAACCACATCAGATATAGTTGTCAACGGCTTAGAAATGGGTTCGTAAAACTTTTCCAATTCCACAACATTAAACTCTTTAGCCGCTTTAATTTGTTTAAATTTTTTTCTGACGGCATTGGTAGCTTCCACTAGTTTACGTTTTAAGTCGATCGCGTTATTCATGATGTTAACAAAGGACGTTTCAACAATCAAATGAGCGTTTTCTCTTATTATTACAGTAATATATAGCTATCAAATCCTTTGCGGTATCTTCCCGATTTCACATCACTGTCTTTATCAATTACTAAAAATCCATACTTATTATCCCAACATTTTGAGCACATTTCTTGAAATTGAGTAAAAGTTAGATCCGGTGAAACGTGGTCGGAAAATATGTGTTTCATATTCAACTCATCTTGTTTAAACATAATAATAAAATTGGCGTTGTCTCGCACAAGCTGTTTAGGCACTCGCGAATATGTTTGCGCTAGGTAAAAGGAGTCGATATTTTTATGACGTCCCATGCTAAAGTACGATCTTATAACATCTTGTTTTTCACATATAACATCATCAAAGATAAATATAGAGTTTGGTTTTGCATCGGACGGTTCCACAATATTACTGGAATCACTAAAGGCATAGTAGCCTAAACCTTTGATGGGCGCTAAAATTTTCCTTAAATACTCATATTTCGGTTGATACAGAGATTTCGAGTAAATATAGACATTTTCGAAACGTAGCCCAAGGGGGTGTGTAAGCAGCGAAATCATGACATTAGTTTTTCCACAATTGGATGGACCAATTAACAGGCCGCGAATAGAGGAAGGAAGTAAAGGACCGTGTCTCTTCATTATCTTCTTTTCAAATCCAAGTCCGACTTTTTCATCGAGATTGTCAATAGGAAGTTTTTGTTTAAGATCGATAACGCGCATCTTAGGAAAATTTGATATTTTATAGGCAATTTTTCACAAAAACTGTCATTCAGATGCCGAGCGTCAAACGAAGTGGACGGTCTCACGTTTCCAACAAAACTGGATACGGTATTGTGAATTCGTTAATAAATAAATTACCATTCGAGGTACACATTCCTGGTTATCAATATTGCGGACCCGGAACAAAAGTAATAAAACATGTAACAAGAGGTGATCCAGGCATTAATCCTTTGGATGCCGCATGCAAAAAACACGATTTAGCCTATTTACATAATAAAGACAACATAAGTGCGAGACATCGAGCGGATTACGAGCTCGAACAAAGTGCTTGGAATAGAGTAAAATCGAAAGATTCCAGTTTAGGTGAAAAAACAGCAGCTTGGTTAGTTACAAACATTATGAAAGGAAAACAACGTTTTGGTATGGGTGTACCATCATCATTATCAACAAAAAAAACATCTAGTAAAGGCACGCGTCATACAAAAAGGAAAGGTGTTAATAAAAATCGACATGTTCGGAAAGCCAGTTTCGGAACAGCTATTCGACAAGCAGTTCGAAGGGAATTATTAAAAGCCGGAAGTAAAAATGTGTTGGAAAAAAATGTCATGAATGCATCTAAAATAGCTCTGTCGGCAGCACGTAGATCGGTAAAAGCGGCAGGTGGCAAAAGGAAGGTTCGTACACCGAGAATAATACCGATTCCTAAAACTGGTGGAATATTACCATTAATACCAATTTTTGCCGGGTTATCAGCTTTGGGTTCATTAGCCGGTGGGGCAGCGGGAATTGTGCGCGCCATAAAAGCAGTAAAAAAAAGCAGCGAAGATAAAACCGGTGCCGGCCTGTATTTAAAATCGAAAGGAAATGGTTTGTTTCTAAAGCCATATCGTAAAGGTATGGGATTATTTTTAAATCGTAGATCAAAAAACTAATTGAATCCCTACCTCGAAGACCACTATCTAACATCGATATAGAAAAATATGCCAAAAAGAAAAGAATAGGACACTTTCGAGGCGTTTATATGAGGGATTTATTACCTAGACAAGGTCCTCGACGTTACGAAGCAGCAATAGTGAATTTGGATAGTACGCGTGGTGCAGGGACTCATTGGGTAGCTTATAGAAAAAATAATTCTAAAGTAACATATTATGACAGCTTCGGCGATTTACCCCCACCGATCGAATTGGTACGATATCTACAAACGGGATCGGAACCATCAAAAATTATTTACTATACATACGATCGTCAGCAGGATTTTGGAACAGTCTGGTGTGGACATTTGTGCTTAAAGTTTCTTGTCGAATCATCAGCGTAAAAGATGTCATCATCATCATCGTCACCATTAACACCGCAAATGGATCGCAATAACTATACTAAAATGTTGCAATCACTGAAAGCATTTCATCTAGCCGGTGGATTAAGGAAAATGACCGTGAAACAATTAGAAAACATGCCCAAGGAAGTAATGATTGCATTAGCCCCAAATGAAATTCCATTCGTTTGGGAAAAGTTGCCGGAGCACCTTAAAAGCGATATCGATATATTAAAATATCAGTGCGGTTGCAAACATTATTTCAGCAGCAGCAGCAATTTAAACGAGGTTATGACTGATGAGGATCTTACGGCTAGAAAAATATTTTGTTGTTATTGCAAAATCAGCGATGTGCGCATAAAAGCAGAAAATAGCATAAAAACATCACTATCTAATGCAGTGAGAAAAGGTGTGAAGATGAATCTTTTTAAATGTTGCCGCTAAGAATAAAACCGAGATGTGTGATGTTTTAATGGTTAGTCATGTCTTATACGTTCACACTAACAGGACACTCGAGCGTCTTAAGCGCCGATTTTTATCCACCAGTCGAATTAAATAGAGAAAACAAATATGGTCTGGCATTGCTGGGATTTTACACATACAATTCAATTTTTAATGTGGACGAAAGCAACAATAAGTTTGCCTACATGAAGGAGGGTTACACCACCGAGCCGATACAATTGCAGATTCCACCTGGGGCCTATGAAATAGATGAGATAGGTAAAGCTATGTCGGAGGCTTTGAGGATTTCAACTGAAGAAAAGAACGATGGAATCTTTTACTTGGTCGCTAATAATAATACGCTGAAATGTGAACTGAAATCCCAATATACTATAGATTTCCGGGGAGAGGCGAGTATCGGTAAAATGTTAAGATTTAATCATACAGTGTTAAAAAGAGACAAAAAGCACGAATCAACCGAGATGGTGGAAATAATGAAAGTACGCATCATACGCGTAGATTGTAATATAATTTCCGGAGCATATATGAATTCGGTGGAAGGTCATACCTTGTTCGAATTCGATATCGACGTGGAGCCCGGTTACAAAATCAGTAAAGAACCACAAAATAATATTTATATGCCGTTAATGCCGGCAGGACGTCAGTTTATCGACAACATTACTCTTCGCATCTTGGACGATAGCGGTGATCTAATCAATTTTCAAGGCGAGAAAATAATCGTGAAATTGGAACTGAAGAAACTTTCATAGAAATGGGTTTTTGCTTCAATCGTCAATTGTGTGTGCTGTCGACTAAGATGGGGGAACCGCCGAAACATAATAAAAGTAAAAGAAGAGTTAACGTCAAGGTTAGTCGTCGTCCAGACGTTAGATCACAAACATCTCAACAGTTATCTGCCGAAGACTATAAATTTTTAAAATCAATCGGTCTTAAAGTGCGAAAATGATTTCCACCACCAGCGATAAAATAGAGGTTTTCTCCGAGCCCATCTTGGACAATTCCATTATTAGTCTAGAAGAGCATACGTATAAACCATACGGATCTCCATCATTCAACAATTCGGATGAAGTCCGTATCCCCATTAATTTTCAAGATATTATACTGGATATCGCCGAAAGTTACATATATATCGAAGGAAAATTTAAACCCATAGACGCAACGAAAAGATGTTTTTTATCAAATAATGCCCTCGCATTTTTGTTCGATGAAATTCGCTACGAGATGGGAGGTGAGCAGGTCGCCGTGGTTCGTAAACCTGGAGTTACGACGACATTAAAAACCATGGTTTCATTCGGAAGTTTGCAACAAAGATCTCTCATGACGTGCGGATGGGGTCTCGACGAAGCAAACCAAGATATCGTAGACACGGCAAGTAACGTATTCTCCGGGAAATTACCCTTAAAATATCTTATGGGATTCGCCGAAGATTACGCAAAAGGTGTTTTCAACGTAAAACAAGAGCTTATTATGATTATAGCTCGCACTTTTACAAATTGTTACGTCGGCGAAGTAGAGGCAGAAATTAGTATCGACAAAATCGAATGGAAAATTCGTCACATCATTCCAGACGACAAGCAAAAATTGAAAATACTGTCTCGCATTAATAAAGGAGGAAACAATGCCAGTATTCAAATGGCATATTGTAAATGGGATCTGTACGAATTACCAGCTTTAAGGCAAATATCTTCCGACGTGTGGGCCTTGAGAACGAGTACAAGTCTGGAAAGACCGCGCTATATAATCGTTGGGTTTCAAGACAGCAATAATTGCGACAAGAAAGAAAAAAACGCAACCCAGTTTACCCACGCCGACGTATGCGACATTAGACTGTATCTGAATTCAACCGTTTATCCATACGAAAGATGGAATTTAGATTTCGCCAAGAAACTGTACGCAGCAGCCTATTACAATTACGAAAACTTCCAAAGCAGCTACTACGGGCGCGAAATAAACGATCCGATGATAACGTTCGCGGAATATATGAAAAACCCCGTTTTTATTATCAATTGCAGTCATCAACCAGAGGCGATTAACTCATCGACAGTGGATGTAAAATTGGAGTTCCAAACGAGAAAGAATAAATTCCCCAAAGACACTAAAGTGTACGCATTAGTTATTCACGACTCATTTTTTAGTTATAATGTATTAAACGGTTCGGTGACCAATAAATCTATATTTTAATGTATCTATTATATGTAACACAAAATAATGTTCTTGAATCAATAAATTTGTAATGAGTGAAGTAGTAGTTTTATATTTATTTGAAACCCAACCAAAAAAAAAAAGCTGGCGGAAAAGCCCGCTCTTTAAGAAAAGAGTACGGGAATTTAGAAAATGGTGGTTTATTAAGTGGAAAAAAGAGCTTAAATAACACAAGAAAAAATTTTTAAGGCAAAATATGAAAACAACGATTTAGAAAATTTGTAGGAAAGTAACGGTTAGGAATAGGGAAAAAAGTTATAAGAAAAAATTATAGAGGAAATCGAGTACTATAAGCAAGCATTTTTCTCGATAGTAAAAACGTAAAAAAAAATTTTTTCAAAAAAAAATTGAAAAATGGTGAATGCGCGCCAAAGTTGAAGTTTTAGAGCAAAATGATATTAGGAAATTAGAAAGGAAATTTTTTTCTACATATGGTAGTACTTTTCAAAATTCGGAAAGATGAAATTTTAAGAAAAGGGTTATAATAAGTTAGTAATTTGGATTTTTTAAAGCGCTGTAGCTCGGGAACCGTTCAAGATAGAAAAAAAATAAAAGCACTTTGATAGCCCAAAATTTTGAGGAGAATGCGATGGTGTAAAAAAAATTATAATTTTTTTTTTTTTTGAAAATGCTGAATACGCGCTAAAGTTGAAGATTTAGAGAAAAACGGTATTGGAAAATTAAAGAGAGAATTTTTTTCTACATATTGTAGTATTTTTGAAAATTCGAAAAAATGAAATTTGAAAAAAAGGGTTATAGAAAGTTAGTAATTTGAATTCTTTAAAGCGCTGTAGCTCGGGAACCGTTCAAGATAGAGAAAAAATAAAAGCACTTTAATTACCTAGAATTTTGAGTAGAATACAATGGTGAAAAAAAATTTGGAAAATCTTAAAAATGACAAAAAATTTAGATGAAAAAATTGAAATTCTTGAGTTAGAAGGCTAGGGCCGCCGAACGGGAGTATGTGGAAGTTGTAGGGGAGGGTTTTTTTTTTTTTTTTTTTTTTTTTTTTTTTTTGTTCTAAATCTAATTCCTTATTTAAAGTTTTTGAAAAAATCAATAATTCTATAAGCTCTCACCAATACATAACATTTAGAATCCGTTGGTGGGGTGGGGGTAGTTCTATATATATGAGACTGGGCCAGTTACACAGTCATATATTCATCAACCCTCATACGATGAACATGGAGGAAGAAAGACCCGCCAGCCGAGGTTCATCCATCTTTAGTGATGACACCGTAGCCGACAACGTTGGAGACCTGCAAGTCTTCGACGACGACGACGAGGTGGATTTTGAAATTGACGTCCTACGTTGGGACGACTTGGATGAGCCGATTCCGCTAGTATATGACCATGATCCGGGTCTAGTGGAATTAGACGATGCGGGCGATTGGGTCTTACAAAGACTCGAAACTCCGTCGCCGCAGCCAGAGCCGGACTCGACGGAAGATGCGGTGCTGGAAATTCCAGCATCACCAACACCCGACGACCCACAAGGCCCCTGCGATTCGTCAAGCTGGTGGTCGACCAGCGAGGATGGGGCACCATAAGCCCACACTCTCCCTGGCCCTTTTTAAGGGCACACAACAACGGTCCTTTTCAGGACCACAAAATACTTTGATCGTAGTTTTAGTACATATTAGTACTTTGTTACTAATATTGTATGTATAGAATATACAATATTAGATACAAAGTATTAAAACTTTAAGTGCTGGTGGAACCCAGCTAAATCGTTCGTTCGTATTTGAGACCACAAACAACTTTTGGTCTCAATACGTAATACGACATTTGTTTTCACCCCCCACCATTAATTTGTCTCTATATATACGACCACCAATACTTATTACAATCATTTTAGTTCAACATGTCAGCGACTCAACAACAACAACAACAACAACCCATCCAATGCCCTGTGGTAGATTCTACCACAGAGAATTGTTTGGAGTGGGAGCCGAACGATCCTAGATGGGATGAACTTTGGCGGTTCATCATCGAATATACAGAGGATAGCACCACCACCCCCGCTGATGATGACGGGCCGTGCGACTCCACAACTCAATAAAAGAGTCGCATGTTTTACAACCAAACGGTCCTTTTCAGGACCACAAAATAATTTGATCGTAGTTTTAGTTGGTTATAATACTTTGTAACCAATATTTTATGTTTTTTTCATAAAAACATACAATATTGAGATACAAAGTATTAGAAGTTCTGGCGACAGAACCTTAACTTCATAAACCGAACCATGTTTTAGCATACTAGTAAATATTATCAGAAAATATTTGCAACTATTGCTATTGCGTAATTTTAGTGGATTATTCACTCTTTTTTTTATTAACTAATATTATGTGGGACAGGGTCTATATGAAATAACACACAAAAATAAATTTTCAAGTCATTTTTATTCTCATTATAAAATATAAAAATTTGATCAAACACTTTTTTTTATTAACTACAATATATATATATATATATATATATATATATATATATATATATATATATATATATATATATATATATATTTACAAACTTAATACTATAAATTAAAAGCTAATATCTACAACTACCTAACACCTACTACATAATTTATTAAAGTCCTCTAATTGTCTTTTTAACCGCGCAGATTTCACCTTTTTTATCTCTAATTGTTTTTCAAGTTCTATAATGTCACTGTCACACTCGTCCACTTCTTTCACTAAGCGTTTTTTCATTTCGTAAATGTCTGTCAATTTGGTCTTCTGAGAGTTGGTGAAGTCTTCGACCCACTCCGGTTGTGATGGCTCGGAAGAAGACGCGGTTTTATTTGGTGAAGACGATGACGACGACGACGACGACAAAGCAGCGGAAACTTCATCGCCTTCAAAACAACGCTTAAACCGCTTCTTCATGGGTTTCCGGCACCCCAATATCGGCGACAGTGGCGCTGGCGCTGGGGAAGACTTCACCTCCGACACTATTTCATTCTCTACGCTGGCCGGTGTTGGTGGCGTTGGTGGTGTTGGTCCATCGGGGCCTTCTATGACTTCCACTTCTACTGACAATGGCTCTTTTGGTGCTGTTTTTAGGAAGTCGGGTAATGGAACAGGGGTGGAGGGACGCTTAAAGTTAAACTTTTTCTTCTTCCCTTGTCCCACACCTTTAATCGCCGAATAAAATGTTTTTTTATCGGCGATTTCCGACTTCCGCATAGTCAAGAGCTTTTTCAGTTTTGAAGCTTTCGGAGAAGATTCCCTAGGCCGCGATGCTTTTCGCACAACCACATCACTAATCACATTTATCTTTGGCTCCTTCTCCTCCGTCCAGCATTACAGGAATTGCGCTGCCGACTGAACTAACTCTTCGTCGCGACCATCGTTGAGGGCTCGGTCTTCGGCATCTTCATGCTCCACGCCATTCCAGTTCTCGAACACCCCCGGACTTAACACTTCTAAACCACTCATGTTATCCAGCATGCCTTGCTGTGAACCGCAGCTCACGTCAAGAGCATCTAAAAGAGACCGTACACTAGACATTTTCGATATTCAAACTCACACAATTAACTTTTTCTTAGCACTGTACTGTTTGCTGTTCTGACGAACTGTGAAGAGCTCGAGCCAGCAAGTATGCTTTTATGCCCATTTCCCCCACTACACCGCCTTTATTCCTTTTGTTCGATGCATTAAGTATAATATTTAAACTTGTCAGATGCAAGGCCAAGGCCAAGGCCGACGTAACCGGCAATACCAGGGTCGTTTTCAGGGCTGTAATTTTCATGGATTTTTTTTTTGTCCCTGTCAAGGTTATTTTAAAGAAGCATATAAATATAGTACTAAACTTGTTAGATGCGAGGCCAAGGCCAAGGTCAAAGTACCAGTCAATGTCAGGGTCGTTTTCGAGGTTGTAATTTTCAAGGATTTTTTTTTGGTCCTGTCAAGGTTATTTTAAAAAGTAATACATAATTAGAGTACCGCGATTGAAAAGTACAACATATTCAAACATCATGTTGCCAACCGATGAACAACCTAGTGAAGCAGCCAAAACATACAGTCATATACCAAAAGCTTTTTATTTAACTTGTCATCATTGTAAAAGACTAGGTATCTGCTGGCGAAATGATCTTACGTACGACTTCAACTACATTGACCTTTTCAGGGTTAAATTTGTACAATGCGGCTTTTGTGGACTAGTTTACTACCAGTTCAAGGACATTAATGAACGTGCCATCCAGAGAAGAAATTGGGTCATAGAAGAAGCTTACCTGTACAGAAGAAATTAACATGTATTTTATTTCTTAATTTTTAATTTTTTTGTTTGTTATTTTTTTTAATAATAAAAAGTAAACTCAATCTTTTGTTATATTTTAATTTTTTTTTCAATAAAACAATAGTAAAAAGAATCTGTATGTGTATTTATTAAACATCACCTAAAATACGTTTTGCAATCCATATTTTTCTGCAGAGTCCGTTTATTAATGAAATAGAACCATATATTAGGGTGAAATCTAATGGTTTCAAATCAGTCTCACATAACAATGTCAGAAGTAAACACTATTGATAAGTTCGGTCGCAAAAGAAAATTTAAGGATTTTAACTTTATGCGAGGTCCTTCAGGAATAGGTTTTAAACTTACACCTAATGGAGATTACGACATGGGAAGCAAAAGATTGTGCTATTTAGCAGAACCTCTTGAAGGAGACGATGCGACCACACGAAATTATGTTGATAATAACCTTGCTCAGTGTGTGCAAGATACGCAGAAAGCTTTACATGACTCAACAATTGTTATTAAAGATATATTCAGAAACCAACTTGAAGGTTACGTACGCAAGAAATTAATTGAAACCGGTCAAGAACTTAGAGGATACATTGATGATACTGTTATTGCAATATATGAACTTAGGCAAGACGAACTGCGTGATGAATTTAACTCTAGAATGTTGAAAATTGAAAAGACTATGGAGGATCTTGTCAGCAAACCTGTTTCACATTAAACATTTACTCGTAGACCTGTGCGTTTAATTTACTATTAGACAAATTTTTCAACAATAACTTTTACAGTTTGTTATTTGTCGACACTTCATTATATTTATAATTTTAAAATAAAGGTTCAATAAAAAAGCAATCAAGTAATGAATACATGTTTTTTATTTAAAAAAAAAAAAAAATTACAATACTATCGTTACATATTAATGTTGTATGTTTAATAGAAATAATAAAAACAATACAAATAATGAAATATGGATTTTCCAGATTACGTGCTGTCCTGACTTAGAAATGATTCCAACACGGTGACTATCATCGCTATGTGACAATGCTACTTTATTTATTATGTTGGTATAAATGTTATGTAATTCACTTCTAAATGTCTTCATCTTTCTTAATATCAAACCACCCCGTTCAACAATTCTTTGGTAGTCTTCCTGATGAAGGTCTTTCTCGATAACACATTTTTTGATACCTTTGGCTTTTTTTAATTCATTATTAATGGACTTTACATAATAAGCCTTCGCGCCGGTACCATAAAAACTTATTATCGGATCACCAGGAAACTCATCTTTCATTCTACCAACTACAGAATTACTTTTAATTATGTTGAAATTATTAATTTCGGGGTAATTTGATGTATCGAATTTTTCGGGGTTTTCTGATATAGTTTGATAAAAGTTTTCCGTATACACTTTTAATATAAGCGAGTCAGTATCGGTGTAAAGTAACGAAGCATCATCGCCACACTTGGATTTAATAAAATTATAATAAAAATCGTATATTACAGTCTTTGATATATCTAATATGGAAAAACCGATATAAATTGGTTTATTGTACAATATTTTAACTTTATTCATATGTATAGCAACAAAGTTCTCGGTAAATATCGAGCTACTATTGAAATTGGGGCGGGATATTAGTGCTCTAGCTCCATTTCTGCCTACACTGTTCTCCCAATGTGTTACTAATTTTATATCCTTTCGATTTTCCACATTTTCCATAGTTTTACCAAATATCGCGTTATTTTTTAATTTAAAAGTGTCCTTCGCAAATTTTGTGGTGGCCTTGTTACGTAAATTGGTATTAAAATCAATATACGATTTTAGCCATTTTGATTGCTCAAACTGTAATACTCGATGGGTTTGCATTACCACTAAGCCGTTGGCGATGGCTTGTTTTAAAGTTCTATAGTGTACAATGTATTTTTTTTTATCTTGTAAATTAGGAATTAATTTCGGTAATTTAGCGTTTTCTGTTGGCGGTATGATATTTTCTACTAGAAATGGAAGATCAGAATGTGCATCATGCAACTCAGTCGGATAATGCACATCCACTTCCAAAACGTAGCCATGTAAACTATCATCACCAACAGCCATAATATTTAAATCCAGAATTTCGCGCTCGCTTAACCATCGAAAACCACCATATGGTAATGCTTGTGACATACTATGACCATATAGATTTGTAGCATCAAGGTATGTTATAAATGAAGAAGGTTTTGTTGGGTCATAGTCTGGTAAAAAAATATTATTAGCGATGTGCTTCCTTTCTGTACACTGGCTTATGCCGCCGCGTATACCTTTCTTAAAAAAATGTATCATGTCTATATCAGTTAAGAGCTCTAACTCTACCTTAGTCATACGTAGCATACAATCAAATGATAAACTTGGAAGGGTATAGTAATGTGCTGGATCAAGTTTATCGAATTTTAAACAATTATTCCGAAATTGCTCAAAAACATCACACAATAGCAACACATCTGATTTTAAATACACGTCCGAATAGTCCCCCAAAGTTTTACACCCAAACAAGCCCCATACTTCTTTTGCTCTTCTATAGCTTTCATCGCTAATATGTTCTTCCCGTAAATTATCATAAAATTCATCTTTACTTGGAAGACATGTATTTTCCATTTTTTCTATAGAGTCAATAAAGCTATAGGGAAAAACACCCTTTTGACGCATCAAATTAAATTGGTTGATATTTGAAAAATGTTTCCGCGTTTCAATAAAATCGTCGTCGTTTAAACCGCTGCCTAAATTTTCCAAAGACGTTGACAGAAATTTAAAACTATCAATAAATCGCAACTTTAAATATTTCCTCTTGACTTTTCCACATTTACTATCAAAATAATCGTGCACATAAATGCTTTTGGTAAATGATATGTACTTTTCCTTACTTTGAGCCAAAACACCAATTTTATCCCCATATTTACATAACTCTTTTATAAATAAATGGCTGTCGTAGCCGCTTAAGTTATGAAATATGATAGGGATAAAAGAGGGTAATTTATAATTTAAATTACAAACGGAATGTGCAGCACCAAATCTTTTTGCACCAGTTATGTGACAGTGGTCTCGTACTTTAATCTCACCCTCTTCAAAAGGGCCTTCACATATACCACATATTTTAGCATCATTAAACTCCCTTTTTTCTTCAGGCGTTAACGGTTTCATAGGCTTAATGTCTTTTAAATATGTTTTGTATAGAGCCCTTAAATCACACTCGATACGATCCACAAAGACTTGAGCTGCATTATTCCCCCGAAATAGCTCAAATTTCGAAAGTGAGTCGACAAAAGAGCATTTAATTAAATAAGCAAAAGAATATGGTTCATGTTTAAAACTTTTTACAGTGTAAGAATTTTGTGGGTTTGGTTGTACCGTTTCAACGGGTTTTAAAACAGATTCGAAATCTGCATAAACCACGAATGGAACGCGCATTTGCTTTTCTATACCCTCGAATTTTAAAATATTTTCCGGCACACTCTTTGCAAATTTATCGATTTTTAAATCCACTGAGGGTGTTTGCGTGAAAATGTGGTTACAATCGTAGCTTTGATGTAAAGTTAAAGCTGACGGTGTACTAAAATAAATGAGGCAACCATCACAGAAATATATTTTATGTTGTTGACAACTAATTTGACTTGAAACTAAACGTGATAAATCCCGAATCCAACAATAATGACTCTTTGAACAAGTCGTATCACAAAAATGTTCACCGCCATCTTTACTACTACAGTCTTTTGTAATTAACAATAAATTTACATGCCTATCCAACTTTTTTGACGCATACCTCAGTGGACCAATAACTTCATGTATTACTTCATTATTTTCATATTTAGATTCCAGACCGTATACGTTAATTGATATGTTGTTCATTTCCTCAAATTTTTTAATGTCACGTAATTTTACTGGAAAATCCATACCTGTTACATTTAGCACTCTAGAAAAATGGGGGTAGGATGTCTTCTGTGAAGGCTCTGCTGTTGGAGGAAACAATGCTGATGTTACAGCCCACGCAAAGCAAAATTCGTCCTGGTTAATCACATTGACGACAGCTCCTTTCTTTTCAATAGAACACGGCAACTTGATGTATGATGAGCCGCCCATAGGCATATACTTGTTGATACCAACTTCCAAGTATAAAATTCGCACAAGAGCCCATCCTATAACAAGAAAAATAATATATAAAAATCAGTTTAATATATCGGGTTTTGATTTTTCCATACCTGAATCTTTCTCCTGGAACTCTGTCGCCTGCGTTTTTATTAATTCGGTGAAAGAATGGTAAACGGCATCCAAATCACTTTCTACACTAATTATTTGATTAGCAGTGTTGAAGGATTTTTCACTGAATATTTCTTGTGATGGAAGCATGTACTCGCCAACAGCTGTCATGTTAACTTTTAAAGCATGATGCATACGCAATAAATTATTAACAAGTTCCACCACCTTGGATTTAATGTCTGCAAAGAACATTACGTAATCGGAATGCTCCATATCACTGCTAACCCGATAGGTTGCAATTCTCCTTTTGAAGGCACATTCAACGAGTTGCACACCATGACATACCGGCAAACATGAATTATTTTTATGTTGTTGTGTTCGTTTATGCACCGACATATGATTTATTGGAACATCTACATTACATGTAGCGCAATTAATTAGCGGAATCGTCGATGTATACTCTTCAATTCGGAGCCGTTTTCCTCCAGGCACTTCATTAAATCTCGCCGCACACGATTCTCTTTGATGACGTCTCATATTATAAATATTAGTAAACTTAGAACCGCAATTTTCACAAACATATGCCATGATTTGTCAAATATTAACACATGTACTACTTATACAAGTCAGAGCCAACTGATGAATGAAACTGCCCCATACCTTATATAAAACCATTCAAGGTCACCCCCAACCACGTAACATATCTTCAAGGTCACACACCCAAGGTGACCTTCAACAAAGTCAAGGTCGTCTCGACCAAGGTCAAGGTCAAGGTCACACACACAACCTTGAACACAAGGCCAAGGCCAAAGCACACGTGCATTTTCAAGGTCAATGACAAGGACATGTGGGCGGGGCCCAAGAGGGGTGAAGCAAGGTCAAGGTCAAGGTCGAGGAGTGGGGGGATCGAGCGAATCGGGTTATGTTCACTACTAATATTGTCGAAATAATAGATAAAGAAATTCGAAAAAAGGAACATAAAAGAAATGATCCACATAAAAAAACATCAATACCATGAATTTAGTTAAAAAAAATACCCTGAAAATGGTTTAATTCAAATAAATCGAAATGTTAGTGAAAAGACAAAAATGCTTTAATTTCACTTAAATTCCTCCAAAGATATTGCACAGCAACCCATTAGAAGACATAATAAATGTTTTAACTAACACTGTCAACCGAAATAATATTACGGAAGTATTTTTACATAAATTTCATAACCTTTTTAAAATTCTTTTTTCTAAAAAAACCAAATTATTTCAGAGAAAATTCACAAAATCATATTACAACATATTACAATAGACGATTTACATTAAAGAAGACAACGAAATTTCACTTAATAGCCAGTGCTCAATTTATATTTTCCTGTTAATTTGCATTCCTATTAAAACAATTTTAAGAAGAATATGAAAATTATGCAAAAACATTAACGCACTATATTTTCATTATCATGTATTTCGAACAATATCATTCCAGATCCATGTTCACAGGAACTTTTCATGTTATTTTGGGATGGTGAATCTCCAGACTAGTGAAGGTGCATGTTTTTTGAAACAACTTATGTAATCTTAAAAACAATTTTCATTTAAATTGTTGAGTAAAATATCAGGTGAGAATGTTCTTTAAAAGTGAAGATATAACATGTGGAAAATTATAAAAACAAATAGAATTAATGGTCATTAAAAATATTTTTACCTCGTTTGTTCTACATCCTTCACATTAAAGTATTTTTGATTTTTTTCAGAAAAGAATTATTAATTAAAATATAAATTTAGTGTGACGTGGATATTTCGCTATTAAAAAATACGTTTTTATCTTTTAAGCACCCTAGAATCCCTGTTTCCTCGCTTTTCATGTTTCAATATGAAATATATAAAATGGCAAAGGATGACACAATTTGCACGCTATGATAAATGCATAAAACAGCTTATTTTGTGCTTTTAATATATATTCTATAAAATGATTAATTTGATTAAAATATCGATCAGAATTTTTATTTTTATAAGATCACTTTATTTTTCAATTTAAAACTAGAGAGAACAATACGTAATTCTTGAAAATGTATTTGTCATAAATTAATTTCTACATTTATTGAAATAAAACGGCGAAAAAAATAACATATTCACACTATAAAAAGTACATAGCATAATGGTGCAGTGTGGAAAGGGGGCAAGGAAAACGAAAAAAAGACGTTTTATTTTACTACAGTTTTTTTTAAGTCGTTTTGTTGATACAAAAATTGTAGGCGAATATGGTTATACATTTAATAAATGAGTTTGCCATATATACGAATATTTCCGCATTTGTACAAATTTTCAAAGTCTAATACGGATAATTAACAAATACGGATTTCCATACGCATTAACAAATTTACATTAGACACCAAATTTTTAAAGATTCCAGTTGTCGGTCTAAATTAAGTCTTACAATTACCAATTTTTATAAAATTTAGGAAATTTTTAATATTATTCCGGGATCTTTTATCTGCAAATATAATGAAGGGGTCGTAAAGGATAATTTTAAATGAAGGACACACTTTTGCTTTATTTTTATACGGAACTGGTAGGTTTTAGGTTCATGTTGAAGATGATTTTCTCAATAAAAAATATTTATTATATTGAAACATTCTATAATTTCAATATGTTTTATGATTTGTTATTAACAATAATTTTTTAAACTTACAATGTTTGTTTAATAATAAGAATTCTCAACATGTATTTTCAATTTTCTTTCTAGTTTTTAATTGCTTGAGAAAAACAATTATCGAAAGTTCTTAAATTTGCAGCTTAAATTTCTTCCCCCTAGAAATTTTCTTCTATATAATAGACAGACTATCTTTTATTGTAGAAGGAAGGGGGTGGTAATTTTCTCATCTGCCTTGGGCAATAGAAACCTACGCTACGACACTAGCGTAGCATACCTCTACTGAGCAAATGAATCAATTCCTTTTAATTAACATAATAATAATCATATTGATTTATACGAAAAAATTACCCTTGTAAATTATATTTAAAAAAAAACGTTTTTAGCGTCGAATGTTGGGGATAGTTATCACTCTATAGAAATGCAATTCAGGAAAAAAAAATACATATTAGATTTTTTTGGTATACTCCGACATATTATATCATGAGACAAATCGGAGACGAACCCCTGGGAATGCTTGGTTGTTAGCTTAAAAATATTTGTCTAGATGACTGATAAAAATATAGGATATGAAGTTATCTAATAAAATATTGCTACACATATTTTTAAGAATGTGTAATGTATTTAGCCCTAGTTTATAAAAATATATTCTATATACAGAAATTCAAGATATTCGGAACCTTTACACAACAAGAAAAAACTAATTTGTTATACTACAATGGGTTCGGTTTTTTCTCCTTTAATTTAAAATAGTACGGCACTTTTAACAAAAAAAAAATAAGTATTAACACATATTTACGCTTTTATTTTATTAAATGTCAGTGCAGAATCTTGTAGTGTTTCTTTCTGATATTAATACTTTTTCACAATTTAATAATGGAGGCGTCAAGCAAGCAAGGTCAGGAAAATTGGACTCTTCTACATCAAAGGCACCACCAAAAATAGGTATTATAGATAGAGCAAGAGAGACATCAACTTATTTATCTTATTCAGAATTATGTATATAAAAGACATAAGAGGGAATTTCAAGTATTCCATATTAAATATGTTTAAAGGAGAATAATATATCAAACATATTTTAATTACTCATGTACTTATAATTTTCTATTACAAACGTCATAATATGTTATATGTAAATACTTCTATTTTTAAGTTTAAGTTAATACTGTATTTATAAAGATTTCATATTTCTATAAACTTTTATTACTTATATTATCTATATGTATTTTTGTATCGAAGAATATTTGCGACAAAAATATTATTATTAATGAACTATCTACCGTTGGAAATATTATTTACTATTACCAAAGAAAATGGTCATGTAGCAATATCGAAGACAAACGGTTATAGTTCTGCAAATAGTAAACAAATGAACTACAGAATATAGAATTTGGAACAGAGATCGTAGCGGCGATGGACAAAAAATTATTATTTATTAGTCTAAGCTTTCTTTGGATAGATTAAGACTATTAACCTATTGATATGACCAATAACCGACCCTCGGTTATTTTTTTAATTTTAAATTTAACTCCACTTGATAATTTTTTCTCTAAGGTAAGTTGAGACACACGTTCACGGATTTTCCGCCATATGTTTCAATAATAAATGAATAAATAAATATCTAACTTTCTTGTAAATATAATCTTACGTTATCTGGTATTGTTTTTTATTGATTTAGAGGTAGTTATCATGAGTCTTCATTTTGTACGATTTCAATTGGTCATAAACAGGTCGCTCAAGATTTATAATGTTTTAAAAACTTATACATCCAGACGGTTTGCAGCTTGTCATGGCTTACACGACAGGAAATTTGATGTTTGGAATTTTTTTACCAAAAAACTTTATGCAACTTGTTTTAATGTATGTGGTAAAAACTATAAAACTAGAAGTGAAACAACTAATTTAAGAAATCATCTTTTACATAAACATCTGAAATCTTTATATAATACAAAATATAAATCATTAAATACAATTACAGAATATTCTTTTGAATTTTCAGCCTAAAAACAAAAACAATGATGAGCTTACACTTTTAGAATTGGATGAAGAATCCAGAACAGAATCAGCAGCTGAAAGTATAGATTCAGGGCTTATATCTCCAATTTACTTGCTGAAAATCTTAAAGTAAATAAGAACCTTTTATTAAAGCGGTAACATGTTCTCTTTTCAAAAAAATAAAAATAACATAAGCATTCTAATACAATTATAGACTGTGGATATGAAGGTGGATTCTTTGGAAAATATTCATAGCATTTCTGTTGCTGTATTGTCGTAGCAACGGCCCCATGTACGTATACTTTACTCACACATTCCGCTGACAATTAAGTTCAAATACCGATATGTAATATAGAAATGTCTCTGGAAATAGTACTGGCGGACCCACTGACGAATCCACCGCCATTGCAAAAACAAAATACCTTAACTTTTGGTAGTTAAAAAGATTTAATCGACAGTTAAATATATTTTCCAAAAACGAAGGAAATATGAACGTTAGTAATAATTTATTATCGAGAGTGTATTTTGTCGATAAATTAATAAAATTAATTATTTAATTCTAATTATTTTCAGCTGGAAAGGAAAAGAATCATGCATCTAGTCCTTGGTCTCTATTATATGTAAGATTAATCTGCCATCAGTGATCGATAAAAAAAATTATAATTAACCATTAATCAGTTATTGGAAAATTATTAATCAGCAAATCGAAATTTTCAATTACTCTAACAATTAATATTTTGGAAACTAAAATTATTAAGTTATGAAGTTATTGTAGATTTCTCCTTCAAATTATCAATTAATTAAGTAGTTGTCAATTTTATTCCTACAATTATCAATTAACGAAACAATTCATAAATTCATTTATGATATTATGAATTGACAAAGTAATCATTTTAGGAATAAAATTACGCATTACGAGAGTAATTAAAAAATGAATAATTTGGAATTATTAATATATCAGTTGGTAATTTTTTCAATTATCAATTAACAACGTAATTCATAATTTCATTTTTGATATTATGAATTGATGAGGTAATCATTTTGGGAATAAAATTACCCATTACAAGAGTAATTAAAGAATGAATAGTTTGGAATTATTGAATAATCAGTTGGTATTTTTTCCTAAATTAAATTAAAGAATAATTTAACAACGTTGTTTTCGCAACACACTCAGGCATGTGATCAAAATTTTTCTTCATCTTTTACGCTTCTTTTCTGAAATTTTTGAGTTAAATCGATAAATTTTAATTTTTTCGAACATTTTGAATCCTACTGACGAGATTAAAGCGTATCATCATGGATAGAAGCAGTTTCATTTTATTCCTACTTATATATTATTTGTTTTAGCCTGAAAAAAAATTCAACCATGTAAAATACGTTGTTACAATTTTTCTCGTAAAATGTATTTGATAAATTTTTCCTACATTCTATGACTTTATCTTAAAAGATAAAGTGTTCCAGTAAATTATTAATTATTCTTATAATAGGTAATTTGAAAAATAAAATTTTCAAATATTCTGGTAATGGATAAGTTCATATGTAAAATTTAAGTTGGTAATTCTATGAATAAAATTACCAATTACTTTCTTAACTGATAATTTTGGGAATCAAATTACCAATTACTTCAATAAATGATAGTAATATTTACTTTTAATTTAATGTTTATTCATTAACTGGTATTGCTATTTTTGAAATTATCCACTAGAAAATTTAATATCCGATTATATTACTAAAAAAAACGATTTTTACCTCTTTCTATCACTTGGTTGCGTAAAAAAGGAAGGTTCCTATAAAATCATTACTACAAAGAGCAGTTTCTCAATATAACTACCCAAAACCATCCAAAAGGAGAAAGGTATTTAAGTATTTATGTTCAAAATATTAAAGTTAAAGCAGATGAAACGCTATGTTAGCTTTCTATCTCTCATTTTTTATTTATATATATATATATATATATATATATATATATATATATATATATATATATACTGGTACAGGTTCAGCATGGTCAATACCGGGGTAAAAAGTCGTTGTAACTTTGGTCCCTAGAAGGTATCCCATGAGTTATTCTGTTCTAATAAATATAATTCATGCATCGTTCTGTGTTATTTTTTACAGTTTTTTTTCATTTATTATCCAATATTAGTTTCCTGTGTATGCTAGCGTTATTTGATATCTCAATGTAACGTAATAGGCCTTGTCAAGTGACATTGGCGAAAGAAGTTTACTAGATGCTTAGTCTCGTATGGTAGCTGGGAACTTTTTATTCTTCCCCCATTAAGGATTTTGCTAATGTTATCAATCTGTTTTTTCTTTTGAAGAGTTTTAACTTCCTTTGTTGTCAATTTAATTAGTTGTTGTAACCATATATCTTGGGTAAGTAACTTCGTCTTTATACAGCCATACTAAAGGATCATTGGCTACTTCCGACAATATAGCCTTTTCGTAAATTTCTTGCCAACAGGTATCTTTTTTTTGTTCCTCTAAATTTATCCACCTTTGTACGTACCTTTAATTTTGAGTTTGGTATTTCTAGCATCTTCAGCAAAAGAAAATACATACTCTTTGTTAAATAGTTTTTAGTATTTCTAGCATCTTCAGCAAAAGAAAATACATACTTTTTGTTAAATAGTCTTATACAATCCACATTTAAGATTTTATTAGAACAGATTATTGAAATCACATACAGCTTCGGATTTATTTCTTGATATTTATTTGACAAGTGAGAAATAAACTTTCAACACATTTACAAAATATACTTTAAAGGTTAACAGAAACTCATATAACTTTCTGTAAAAAACTAATTCCAGTCAGTAAATAACAAAATTTACTAAACTGAATGGTGATTAATCCGACTCAAATTAAACTTTCATGACAGCTACAAATTTGAGAGTTAAAAATTTTTGGATAAAGAGAAAGAAAATGTTTGGTAGATTTTACTTTTATTGGGGAAAAACTGCCAGTTTAAGTTTTTGACAAAATATTATTAAATTTTATAAATTATATTAACCAATCCAAATCTAGGAGGCACACAATTTTCTTATCAAAATTGTAAACAAATTAAATTGTTTCCATTTTGGTCCAATTTTAAAAGTCAGATTAACAAAGAAATTTTAACGATCTTAATGCCATGGAAGTTGGACTTTCTAGTTCGCCTACTTTGTTTAACTTATACCATATAATGGAAATTATAACAGTATATTAACAAAAAAAACTTTATATAAGAATCTACAGATATACTCTTGAAATAGATGGGAGTGTTCTCCCAAAAATTAACAAAATTTTCCAATTTTGGTGATTTTATAATTAAAACAATTATTCTTGAATATTTAAAGATCAAACCTCGATGGCCAGCTTAGACTGGTTTGAAAATTAGTACGTATAATTACATAAACAATTTTCATTTGCAACTTAAATGATTCACTTTACTTTCATTTGTTCGTAATCTCAATTAAAAATTTTAAATTGTCAATGAACAACCATAAAATTGACGAACGTTTTATTTCAAACCCTCTTCGGATGTTTTCAGTTGAAGGAAAAAGGATAAAGTATATAAAATAGAAAAAAGTACACTATAATCAAATGAACTTAATGAAAATGTGTCATGAGACAGTTGAAACACTTAAAAATAAAATCACTGAAACAACCACGATTGAAAGAATTAGTTTTTACTTTAGGTTAGGTCATCTTTAGTTTATATTAACTGGTAACTTTTGAACTATGAATAACGCATCTTGTAATGTTAGTGTTAATTTAATACAAATTTTTAGTGTTAGTTATAGAAGTATAAATCGACCTTGAAGCTTTAGAACATATATATTCACCAGTCAACAAAACTAAGGTTTAAGGAACTATGGAAACGAATTATCATATCCAAATATGGAGTACCACCCAAATTTTGTATGGCTTAATTTCTAATGCAGTTCTCTAATCCGATCGGACCGATCTGATGTAGTTACATCAACGTGAAATTCACATAATAAACGGTTCCAATTAGAGGTTCCATCCAATGCAGAAATTTCAACATTTGTCGTATGGAAAACATTTTTGCACCTTAAAAACGGTATCAGTACCGCACTCACTTGTTTCTTTTATATCAGTCCCTTATCGTACACCAGCTGCAAGTACTTTACGGACCACTTGACTCGCTGATTATATAACAGGAGAGCCATAGGTTGATTTCCTGCACTTTGAAAAGAGTATAGCCTTTGCTTTGATTGAATTTGCTTTTTTCTCCCAGCAGTACATCCATTCCTTGAGACTATGAAGATGTTCTCGCAGTCTCGAGAAGATATATTTGATGTTTCGATGTGCGATACTCAGAGCTGTATCTTCGGCATAGATAGGTAGCATTCGGAATTTTTCTCCGTCTTAATATAGCATTGTCCATCAGAAAGAATATTATTCTATCCGACAGAATAAAGATTTCCAGCTTGATGACGTGAGAAGAATATCCGAACCGATTGATTTTGATGCGTTGGCCTTTATGCAAATTCTATCAAATGCTTTTGATATATCAAGTGTTACTGTGCCCAAATGTGCTCTTTTGTTGATGGCGTTCATAATCTCATGGAAGGATGTGGTTGTTTCGTTGACCATGAAGAGTCTCTCCATGAAGCCAAACTATTCCCCTGACATCACTCGGTTCCTCGGTTGTGACATTTAACTTTTGTAGTATCGTGATCTCTACCAATTTACCAAGCGACGCGAGCAAACTAATGGCGCGCAAGTTAGCTCCCCTTTAGAGATTTTTTTCCTTTCCTTTTGTAAATAATTATAATAATGGCTTGCCTCTAGGTCAATTGAAAATAGCAGAGTCTTATAATTGCAATAATTATATTAGTTGATAATATCGTCGTAACTGGGGGCTTTGCGCCGCGGAAGCAATTTAATAATCTTTCGGACACCCTCCACTTAAAAGCAATTTTCCACGATAGATGTTATTTTTTCTATTATTATGTTCAGTTTTATAGCTTGAGAAAATATGTTTAGATATTCTGAGATAACTCCTATATTCAAAACTCATTTTTCTAGGAACTTATCTCCAATTTTTTTCCTATTTTTGGCTTATAGACTACTTTTTTTACTAACGTACCTGGGAAAAAATTGACCTTCAAACGATCTATAGATGTCATTTCATCAGTATGTTTTTCATTCAGTTGGATATAGAATTTTATCCAATTTGAAGTTCTATAATAAAAATTAAGGATTTTTATTATAAAAAAAAACTTGTCCTTGAAATATCTTTAATATCACTTTCAGAATTTTACAGTATCATTCAGAATTTTATAGTGAATATGTTCAAAGTGTTAGCAGATACTTTTATGGATTGCATGGCCTACTTGATTCCATTTAAAATGTCTTTTAAAAAATTTTGAAATTTTTGTTCAGGTTTATTAATTTAAGATCAAAGAAAATCCACCACTTATAGTTCATAAAATGCATTAAAAATTCCCTGTAGTTCAACAAAAAATAAACTCCATATGTATAAAGATGAATGAGCATTGGTTAGAAAGCTTTAAAAAGGTTATTTTAAGAAAAAAAAACCTCTAAGGATATTTTATTAACTTTGAAGTGCAAAAGTAAATATACGCCAAGAAAGCTTATCTTCAAAGGCAAAATGTTATTTTTCTTTTCTTTTCTTGCCAAAGCCATTTCCAATGGGGCTTTCGTATACATTCTGATTTATTTTTTAGGGACAATAACTTTTCTTATGGATTAAACGAAATTTGGCAGAAAAGGAAAAAAAGGATAATTCTGGATTTGTCCTAATTAATTACGACTTAGAAGGTTTGGATTTTTTCCACTCTGTTATTTACTGCCAGTGATACTTTTTTTTACTTAATAGGATATCTTACATTGATAGAATAAAACGATTGGCGGAAAAATCTTTTAGTCTTAATACGAGCTAAAAATAAAAATCTTTTAGTCTTAATACTAGCTTAAAAGTAAAATAATTCACTCCTTCCAATGTAAATGTCTATACAGAGTGGCTAACAACAAAAATACATTAGACATTCATCGATTTGAAATTTTTAATATATAGTAAAAAATTTGGTTCCTTACTAGACACAATCCAAATAATGTAGTAGTCTGCAAGAAGAGTTAGTAGAAGAAATTATAAAAAAAATTAGAAACATCGATTGTGTAGAATGCAATCGCCTACAACTATTTTGCCTGTGTTTTCAAAATTAATTGAACCTATAACATATGATCAAATTGTAACTTTCCTTGGACGATTTTAAAAGTTTTAAATATTACCAGCATGGCTTTTGCAGTTGTCAGTCGACATGCTCGGCAGTTTTGAATTTTTAAATAATGTATATGAAAACCTAAATAATAAAAATAAATGCATCGTCTTTTTTATGGACCTCACCAAGGCCTTTTACATTGTTGACCATACTCTTCTTCTCGAAAAGATTTTTGGATTCGATTTGGGGAAAAAAGTTCACGAATGATTGCTGTCGTGACGTTCAAGGTTATCTGAAGCTCAATTTGAAAAGGAAACCCCCAATTTGACCCCCAGAAATGGAAAGATTGGCCAATTTCACAATAATTTTATCATCAGATATAACCTTGACTTCAAGGTTAAGGTCTAATATCAAGGTTATTTTAAGGTAAAACGAAGATCATTAACGTCATTATTTTATAAAATGTTTCATACTAAAGTTGTAAGATTGCAAAGTTGCTATAACATTACCTTGATCTCGATCTTCAGGGCTATTTAAAAAAATCTATTCGTTCAGAATTGTTATCAAAAACTGTACTTAAGTATGACTATGTTCATGATTCACTACTTTTAGCACTACTCAGGAAAAACAACGTATACTTGGTCCTTTTTGTTCTCTCCGGGGAGCTTGTTTAACGTAAGTTCTCTGGCCTTTCATCGTCGGGGTGCTTATTCCCAGTCACTCCTTTTACCTCTCACCTCTCACCAGGTGCTTCTTCTCGAAGAGTTTCTCGCTTCTCGCCATAGCGGTGTTTGTTTTCTATGAGTCCCCTCATCCCTTATTACTTTGTATGATCAGGTTAAAGGTTTCATAACAATTTATTCCAATAAATGCTTAAAATGGTTACCTACAACTTCAATACATTTATTGACCATTATTTCAAAAGACTAAACACAACTGCGGAGCATTTCAGGTGTTATTTTGGCACAAGCATCTCTGATTCGTTGCCTCATGTTTTCACGAGTTATTGGCACATCTTTATAAACTTCGCTCTTCAAATAACGTCATACACAAAAATCTGGAGACGTAAGGTTTGGCGACCTTGCGGACTACTTTACTGGACCTCCTCTACCAATCAATCGACCGTTAAATTCGCTATCCAACACTTGACGAGCAATTTGGAAATAATGCGCTGGACATCCATCGTGTTGAAACCATATTTGTTACCTTACATCTAAGCGTATGTCTTCAAATTTTGAAATTGAGCTTCAAATGATCTTGAAGGTTGGGGTCAAGGTTATTTTCCAGAGATAGTGATCATTTAGCCCCGTCCCAACCAACAACTTTTGTACAAAATACTTCACAAAATACTGCAATCTTTTTTGTTTTGACCTAGAAAAACCTTGATATTTGACCTTCACCTTGAGATCAAGGTCATATCCAATGGTAAAACTTTTCGCGTTGTTCATTCCCGGGGTTGAAATTGGGGGTCCTATTCTGAAGTTGACCTTCAAATGACCTTGAAGTACATGGCCTAGGTCATTTTCAAGGTCGCTAGTAGTTAGCCTTCAACCACCCTATGTTTTTTGCATAAAACGTTTTTCGAAAAAATGTGATCCCACCGTGATATTTCGTTTTCTCAAGATAAATGCCACACCCTGTTTATTATTAACTTGTGTGCCCTTCCAAGATGAGAGCTATATTTCTCATTTTCGGCATCACTTTTATTAGATATCAATAAAGTAAATTATATACGTAAACTAATTTATTAATTAATTATACATTATATTAAATTATTTACTTATTCACGTGTATGTATGCTCCCGCAATAAACGCGAAGCAAAGTGATTTAAATGCTGTGTATACAACATTAAAAAGGGGCCTAGAAGGGGGGCAAGTATTTTATGTACAAACTTTTGATCAACAAATTTATGTAATTGCTCAATATGTTAAATTTTCTATTCCACTTGAACTGCAAGGCTCAGTATGCAAATCTGTAGACAGAATATTAGAAGGCAAACAATTATTCTGGGCAATTCGTGAACTCATGCTATGTTACGAACTTTTAATAACTCTTTTACTCGAACATTTTTTAGAATGGCTTGCCAAAAAGAAAGAAGATCCTAATAGTTTCGTTAATAGTAAATGAAATTTGTAATTTGAACTGAAATATTCGAAAAGTTGTACTGAAAGTAAGTTTAAAAATTTTCTCGAATTCATAAATTCTGCTATTACATCACATTTGTTTAAATTTATAGAAATGGAATAGAAAGAATCTTCAATGTTCTAATTGTGGATTCGGCCCCTACAAAGTCCACAAATACTGTATCATTTTCTTCGAACTGAACATAATTATGATTGGGATTTGTATATCATCAAACTTTTTTGTGTACAATTAACCAAACTATTCTCGATTTGGAACGCTTTATGTCGTAGAACATGCTCATGAAATTGCCCGATGAAGTGAATAAAGAATTTAAAGCTGGAAATTTTGCAACTAATTTCACTTCTGGAGCTTTTAAAGGTATATTTTCCAATACGGCAACATAAATGACTCCGAAGGTGGTATTGTTGGACTTATTAGAAAAGCTTCTGCTGTCTTAAGGTGGACACTTACTCAGAACATTGTAGGAGAATATGCATTTGCAATGAGTAATCGAAGTAACGTAAAAAAAGATAATAATGCCTATGATAATTATGTGCATAAAGGTGAAAAACCTTTCTTGTTACAAACAGATGAAGGAGATATTCTTAAAATTAAAAAAAATAATGAAGACTCATTTAGTCAATCCATTTTCTTTAGAAAGGCATACTTTATCTATGATTAATATCTATACTAGACTTATTGCTCCGCCTAAAATCGCAGATAATTTACTTGGTGCAATAAATACTGACTCTAAAAAATGTTTGAGTTTTTAAAAAGATTCAAAAAAGCTTCAGAGTTTCATACAGCAGTTAAGAAAAATGGTTTGAAAACATCTAGTGATGTACACAAAGCTACGGTATTTAAAATAAATGGTGGAGAGACTCAAAAAGTAATCAAGTCAGAAACAGTATTTCAAAGACAATTAATGATTAGTGCTAATAGGGCTAATATTGATTTAAAAATAATAATAGGTGTGCCCTTGACAGACATTCCATCTCAATTTTTTAAACCTGATTGCTCCAGAAGGACGATGCCAAAATTCGGGAATATAAACGTTGATAAACTATCTTTGCAAAAATTTAATAGTATAGTTATTGATGGAATGGCTGAACTGCAATCGTTAAACACTACCAGTTTAAATACTTTCAATGATATGGGTAAACGAATAATGGAGTACATTTTTCGAAAATTCCATTTAGCTTTTGATCGTTACAATGATTGTGGTGTTAATCCAAAAAAACGAGAAAGGTTTGCTAGAGACAGAAGCGATAACCAACGAAAATAAAAAGGTATACGTAGCTGGAGGAATGTTCAGTTTAGCTTGTAATCACATGGATGTAGGTAGAAGGTTAATTTTTCCTGTAAATAAAATTAAGTCAAGACATATTGACAATGTACAAATTATAGTTGAATGCCCAAATACAGATGTGTTTTTATTTCTAATTTTTCATCATTATTATTTTGATTCGCATTCATTAATAAGGTTCTACACAGAAAAAAATAGAGAAGAAAATGAATCACCATCGATTTATCCCAATTCATAAATTGTATGAATACTAGGACCGAAAAAACTGTAAGTGGTTGTGATACCACAAACGCCTTTTATTGCATGGGTAAAAAGAAAGCTTATGCTGGGAACTTTCAGATTCATAAATCGAATTATCTGTACAAGATGCAATGATTACAGTGACAGAATTATTAAACATGATTTATCCACCTGGAAAATCTAAAAAAATAAATCAATCTTTCAAACTGACGTGAAATCAATTAATCATTTAAGATAAGAACTAACAAGTGTTAAAAATACAACAGTAAATAAACTACCTCTATCAGGACCTGCGTTATTGCAACATATTATGCGAGTTAAATGGCAAGTGGTCGCAAGCAAGATTCGCAAAAATAATATCTTTTGACCCTACTTCATATGGCTGGAAATTAGAAAATAATGTATTAAGTATAAATTACGTTGAGAGAGATAAGGCAATGGAACTTTTGTAAAAATGTATTTGTTCATACATTGGGAAATCACCTTGCTATGATGAAGAAATCTATTTGTAATCACAAAGCATTAAATATAGCGAACTTCGCGCTTGTTCAGAAAAATGTAAAAATGAAGAAATTTCAAGGAACAGCTCGGGCATATCTGATGAAAGTGATATTGATAATTTAGATTATATACAATATTCAATAATACTATGTTTAATATTTACTATATTACAATAAAAATGTATTTTATAGAAATATATTTCGTTGAAAGTTAATTGTGACGCTTTTCAGAACGATTATATGATACCTCTATATTATAACCCCTTATGAAAAATTGCAATATTCTATGAAAATTCACAATAAAAATGAAAAGAAGCCTATATGAAATAAATATTACGTTAAAGTAAAACTCTCAACAATTATTTTGCTTTTAAGGGCAGTTGAAATGACTTGGCAAAAGCAAAGATATGAATATTTTAAAATGAGAATTTTTGGGTCATTTTTCGACTGTTAATAGGTTATAACTCGAAAGGGATGCATTTTTCGCGCTCGTAGCGTTTTTTCAACTTTTTCATAATTTTGCAAGTTCTTTTGTTAATAACAAATTAAAGACCACTCGGATAGAAAAATATTATTTGGGTTTTTTGTTGGCAATGATGAAATAAATCAAGGTTTCGTCCCAGCCCAGCGGTTAAATTGTATTTTTATGTATCTTTTTAGTGCTCGCCTATATTGCTTAGAAGCAATGGTTTTCATATTTGACCTGTATACCTATAATGTTTAAAGATTAAATAAATACTTTATTTAATTTCATTCTAGCAAAAGGAAGTTATTCTGGGCAGGAGTAGAATATAGAGAAGTGTACGGAATCTTCAAATTTGTGCTTGTTTGATACATTTTCAACATATCCTGTGGATACATATAAAGGGTGTTTTTTATAGAGGTATAGAAATTTAAGTTGGCAACACTTCGTACAGTGCGTACAGAAAAAGTCATTGCTGCTGTAGAGCGTAGCGTAGAGGAAGACCCGAATCAGTCTATCCGCCATCGTGCACAGGAATTGGATATGTGTCCATTCACTTTATGGAAGATTTTGCGGAAAGATCTTGGTTTGCGTGCTTACAAAATCCAACTCGTGCAAGAATTGAAGCCACACGATCACCCAGCAAGGCGTAGATTCGGTGAATGGGCCCAAAACAAGATTGCCGTTGATCCCGATTTTCATAAGCGAATTTTGTTTAGCGATGAAGCTCACTTTTGTTTGAATGGATACGTCAATAAACAAAACTGCCGTATTAGGAGTGATGATAATGCTCAAGTGTATGTTAAGACACCGTTACATCCAGAAAAACTGACTGGTGTGCTTTATGGGCTGGTGGAATCATTGGTTCGTACTTCTTTAAAAACGATGCTGGTCAGAACGTTACAGTCAATGGTGACCGCTATAGAGCCATGATTACTGACTTTTTCAATCATCAATTGAACAACCATGATGTGCAGGAGCTGTGGTTTCAACAAGACGGCGCAACATGTCACACAGCTCGTGCCACAATTGATTTATTGAAGGAAACGTTTGGTAACCGTATAGTTTCACGTTTCGGATCCGTGAATTGGCCTCCAAGATCGTGCGACTTAACGCCGCTAGACTATTTTCTGTGGGGATATGTGAAGTCGATAGTCTACGCCGATAAGCCTGAAACGATTGATCACTTGGAGGACAACATTCGCCGCGTTATTGCCGATATACAGCCACAAATGTTGGAAAAAGTCATTGAAAATTGGACCTCTAGATTAGACTACGTCCGAGCCAGCCGTGGCGGTCATATGCCAGAAGTCATATTTAAATTATAATGCCAGAAGGTTTTCTTTCGAATAAAGTAAATTTCATGTCAATTTAAAAAATTCATCTTTGTTTTATTCCATTTAAAATTTCTATACCTCTATAAAAACACCCTTTATTTGATTTTAAACTCTTAATAATATTTTCGGCTAAATGTCTTAAAGTTATTAATTATAAAAATAATAATCTAAAAATCATTTGGACGCGAAAATACAATGGCGCCACCAGAACTAATGCTTTCAGGGCAAGGTATTATTAGCCACAAATATATATAGTAAAAAACTGTTTTTCTTTTGTTAACAAGCAAAAAAAAAGGTCGTTGGATCTACTTCAAATAACAAAGGAATGTAAAAAACAAGTAAAATAAAGGATCATATGTTATTGAAAGACGCTTGGCTAAGCAGAAATATTGAATACAAGTAAACTTTGGCGATAGCTATGACAGCAGATTCCTGGATCTTTTGTATTCAAATTTATAAAATAACGAATATGGATCATTTAAAATTATTTTAATTACTCTCAGTTGAGATCAACTGATGAACTTCTTACTGTATATAAAGCAGTAAATCTGCAGATATAGTTCTAAGTAAATGACAAGGCTACTGAAAATTTGATTTGTGATAAATGTTATCCTTTCTGGGCACAAAATTGTTTCACATCTTAAACGTGCTGTAATTTAAAAACCGAGTACTTTGAACTAAAAGGAGGTTTTAAAAGATCAGTTTGATAATAGTGTATGTAGTATTTTCCTTTATTAAAATTATTTCTATGTTACACTTTCAATCGTATTAATTTAGGTTAGGGCATACTATTATACACCCTCTTTTATTGTCATATAAATCAGTAGTAAATATAGCCCTAAGTCTAATATTATAATTTCTTTACAGCTGACAATTTGTAATTTATTCATTGTAAATTTATAATAAGAAAAGATACCTATACCGTTTTAGATCCTCATCTTTTGTTTTTTTAATTGCACATTTATGAAACATGATAAGATTCGTAGCACTATTTCGTCAGATGTTGAATTAGTAATGAACTGTAATGAGTATATAATCAATTCAATATCTGGCAAAGTAGCAATGCTACGAAAGATGTCATGTCTATTTAAAATATATTTTAAATAAAAAATCAACAAGTAAGGATCTAAAACAGTCATAGTTTCTTTTCGTATCATCTCAGTAGATCATTAATTACAAATTTAAAAACACATACAAATAAAATAAGTAACTTTTATTAATTATATTATAAAAGTTAACTTTTATTATTGACAAAATCATTCGAACTCTCCCCTATTATATTCAATATCTTCACCTCAGACATCCCAAGATTTGATGTTACCGAGCTTAGTCGATATGCCAACGACATAGCTATTTCGACAACTTATAAATGACTAAAATTAATCACGAAAAGACTGCAAAATCATCTAAACTTAATTACCGCCTGGATGGATCGTTGAAGATTAAAGATAAACCCCAGTAGAACCCAACTAATACTCTTTACAAAAAGCGGGAAAGATCCTGCAGGATCAATAACTAAAAAAGATACGGCTCCCGAATAGTCCGACAAGGTCAAATACTTAGGCTTAATTTATGACAAAAAACTAGTCTGAAAAGGTCAAACTAACTTTGTCTTAGAAAAATGTAATAAACTGTTATACACCCTCTTAAATAAATACAGTAAACTTTATATATAAAGTAACCATTTACCATAACCATAATGATAAAATCCAAGATTACAATTACCAAACTATAAAGATGGCCTGTAGTCAGGACACTACACTATTAAGACACATATATCCAATGCCAACACATCCCATACCATGGCAGACGCGGATCCAAGGGGAGGGCGGGGGAGGGGGGGTTTGCGATCGCCCCCCCCCCCAAGAGCTTTGAGTTCAGGAAAATAGATCAGATTTTGCCTTTTATACTATAGTTTATTCAAGAACTAGAGAGAGTAATAAATAATTTTTTACCCTTTATTTCTTTGCAAACTACCTGTGTTCTTTGGTCCGGTGTCTGTAGCAAAATCTGTTAGACACGTATATTTTTCATAAGAATGGGTTAGAACATTTATAATCAAAAATTCCGGTCTATAATAATGGACTATTTGGGTTGGATAACAATGGTTATTTGGATGTGTGAAGTGTTAAAAAGGATTTTAATCCTTGTTAGAGGCGTCGGAAGGAGGTTTATTTTATCGCTAAGTATTTATGTAACTTAAAATAAAAACTTTTTATAATATTATTTTCTTTCTAATGATTTCTTAATAATTCACATACAATAGAAAATATAGATAATTTTGACATATTTAACACAAATCACAACTGCATTTTTATTATTTTTAATTTTGGCATAGAAACCGTTTTATGCACATTCAGATTAAAACGTAGCCTTTTTCTCTAAAAAAATTCTAAGTTATAATTTAAATACTTACAAAATACCCATTGTCAAAAATACAATAAGTTAAACATATATAAGAAAATAAATTCGTCCATATAATATTAAAATTTTTTTTGGGCGATCGGTTATTTTACTATTAATTAAAAACATTCTTAGGACATTTGACGTTTCAGTTTAATTATTTCTTAAACCATCTGCAGAATTACAATTAAACACTAAAAAGGGATTCAATAGTAATTAATTTTTATATGTTACAGAAAATTTAAATTGTGTTTAAGCTGGTAAACAATACGTATCTAATTCGTAATCAAAGTCAGTGAAGCTATCTTCGCTCAGACTAATTATAATTGATTCCTCTATCTTACCGATCATGGGATTGAGTTTCTACATTTTCTTTTATTCTTTTGTCATATGGATTTTTCACAATTTTCTGCAGTAACTTTATTCAAAAAAATCTTTCAAAAGTTCAGTTAAATTACTAATTTTGTAAGTTGTGTTATTTCTAGCAACTCTACCTTTTACTTAAGAGAGAAATTTTCTTCTTCAACGGACATTTTCCGGACGATCTGTAAGAACAAATTTCCTATCTGGTTTTTTCCAACAAAAATTAAGTTCTCTGAGCAATTTCCAGAGCTCAGTTCTTTTAATTTCAGGTAAATTCCGATCTGCATTGATTTTAGTTAGAATTTTGTCGACGGTTGGAATCTGCTTCTCATAATAAAATGTATGTACAACTCCTTCTATTGCAGTTTACATCTCTTCTTCCAACGAGGTTTTTTGTCTGCCTGTGATTGAATATGGCTTGGGAGTACTAACATTTCCAGTGGTTTTTTCTCCTTCAGTATTCGGTAAATAGTAGGTTTTCCAACTCCTGTCATGTTGGAACACATCTAAACAGAGCTTTTAACATTATTATCTAGATATTGATATCTTAAGGCATCATAAAAATTCATCGTAACAAGTTATTCGTTGGGGAAAAAATGCCCTGGTTTAACCATTTTGGAATAAATATAGATGTAGAAGCCATATCTTTTGGGTATCTCAGTAATCTCAAATAATATACAATAACAAGCACAAACAAGATAAATCACTTAGAATACACAGTAAGGTGTACTTTGTTCACTGACAGAAATTAAACTATCAGAAATTTTATTGTTGCAGTAAATTTATAAAAGCTTTTAATATTTTAATATAATTAAATATAATTAGATTTATGGCAGTCCTCAGTTACCTGTGGCACTAGAGCAGATACGTTGGAAGTTTCGGTAACAGTTTTATTACTCTCTCTAGTTCTTGAATAGAGTATAGGAATGTGTATGCTTGGGATCGCCCCTCCCCTTCCCAAGAGCTTTGAGTTAAGGAAAATAGAACCGATTCTGCCTCTTATACTAGGAATGTGTATGCTGCTCGCATCCTCCCTCCCTGTCAGCAATTTGTTTTTTCTTGTGATCGCTCTCCCCCTCCAGAAGCTTCAGATTCAGAAAAATAGACTCGACCCTGCCTTTTACACTAGAAATTAGAATGTTGCTGGTCCCCCCCCCCTCGCCGACAACTTGCTTTCCGCCCCCCCCCCAAAGAGAGAGGCTGGATCCGCCCCTGTACCATGGCCTTAGGTTAACGACGCTAAGACTTAATGTAACTGTATCAGTTTTAGGTTAAGTCCTATACTATTGTATATAAATTAGCAATAAGAGATATACTATATCGAATAAGATAGAGGGCTCTGCCAAACGATTTGTTATTAAAGGGATTAAAGATTGGACCGCTAATCTTTGAAATGATGTTAATACAAATAATTAGGAGTTTTCAATACTGCGAATACTAATTTTGGTATCAGGTTGTTCTAAATTTAAATTAATGGATTGAAAATGGCAGACCAAAAATAAAATATTTTAAAGAATCGGCAATAAACCCAGTATCAGGGTTTTATAGCCTTTAATCGGTGTCTCTTATGATAACCATGAGGTATATGGTCTATATTAGCACAAGTCAACTAATTTCAAATAGTAAATTAAAATATGGCAGACAAAATGCATGGAACTGTCTAAATAGCTCGGAAACTGAGAGTTGCGGTTAAGCAAGACTTGCCGTCAACTGAGAGTTTGAGTTTATATCTATTGAAATAGCTGACTTGGTTCACTGATCTGCTGTCTTAGGTAGGACTCAGAAATAGTATTATCTTAAGTAATTTTCACTTCTTTTTAACATATATAAGACATACAAAGTCTCAATCAAGGTGAGGAGAAGACGGGGAAAAATTCTTAACTTGTATTATTAAAATTTGTTTACATATCTTAATTCTCCAGTATTAGACGAACCTTCAAGTATTCATTGAAATAACCGTCCAGAGTCATTGAAATCCCAAAGTAATTTTTATGGTAAAAGTTGTAATTTTTGACAGCTTACATTTCTTGGGGTTTCTATTACAAAAATCTCTAAGTGACCTTGAAGACCAAGTTCGAGGTCAAATTCTAGGTAAGCAAGAAATGATCAGAAAATAATCCTAAAATTTTAGTATTTAATTATTTTTTCAATGACCTTGGTTTTCGAGCGATTTAGAGGTCTCCATATTCACCATTTTGAAATTAGTTAACTGGGATTGATATAGATCATATACTTCATAGGTATCGTGATAGATACAGTTTAAAGGTTATGACATTCTAATAATGTTTTTTGATTTCTTAAAATATTTCATATTTAGGCTATTATGTTCAATTCACTATTTTAGATAATCTGATGTCGGTTTCGGGATAAGCAGTATTAAAAACCCTTAATTACTTTATCAAAATTGTTCAAGGAGTTTGCGGTCCAACAAATTAAGATCTAAGCATATGCAAAATTTATAAGTCCGAAAAGAAATCATACCATTAAAATTAGGAAAAAAACTCAGAACCAAGTTGAAAAATCAGCTTTGAGGGATTGATTGGCAACGCTATTATATATATTTAAGCACAGATTCGTTTAACAAAAGCGGTACCCTGCACAGCTGAACACCATCGTTATAGCTTAAAGTAGCGGTTTCTAACCAATTTTTTCTTAGGAAGCCCTTTTAAAAACCGAAGTAAATTAGCGAACCCCCTGTGTAATTATTAGGAACAGTAGAGTAAATAGTAAAATTGGGTTATTAAAATTTAAAAAAAAAATAATTAAATAACAGTTCGTAACGAAGAACACAACACAAACACATGGTTCAAATTACACAAACGAAGACTATATACGTGGAGAGGACCAGGAGATAATCCCGCACACATTGTAAGGAACCAGATTGATTATATATTAACAAACAAAAGATTTAGGAATTATATGAACAGAATCACAACCTATCCTGGAGCAGACATTGGATCTGACCATAATCCCGTGATTGTTGATATTAAAATCAAACCTAAAGTAATAAAAAGTAATAGTCAATACAGTAACCGATAAAGAACTACTTACAAAGAATTTGAACAACTACATAAAGAATACAAGAACTGACGACAACGTACAAGAAATTTGGAAATCGTTTAAGGAACTAACCAGTAAACTAATAACTGAAAATACTGTACGGAAGAATAAACCGAAAAAACAGAAATGGATGACAGAAGAAATATTGGACCACATGGAACAAAGGAGACAGTCGAAAACAAATCGAGTGGAATATAAAAGAAGACAAAGAGAAATTAAACAAAAAATTCGAATAGTCAAAGAGAACTGGATGAGAGACAAGTGTATTGAAATGGAAGATCTAGAAAGTCAGAGAAATAGCAGGTCTATATAATAAGAATACCACTAATACCCTTGTGGACCCTGATGGTAAAATTATCTTGGACGAAGAAGAAATTTTTGAAACATGGGTTAAATATGTGAAAGAACTATTTGATGATGACAGACCGAATGAACACAACTCCGATGATCTCGCTAATATAGACATGGGACCGGAAATTCTAAACAGTGAAGTTCTATCTGCCATAAGATCTGCAAAAACCAGGAAAGCCACCGGGCCTGATAATGTCCCAACCGAGCTGTTACAAATGATCCATGAGGAAAATAAAGGAATCTTAGTCAAACTGTTTAATTCCGTTTACGCGACTGGAGATATACCGGAAGATTGGCTGATGTCTGTATTCGTCCCAATCCCAAAAAAACAGCAAGCAAAGCGATGCAGTGAGTACAGACTAATAAGTCTAATGAGCCACACTTTGAAGGTCTTTCTCAGAATCATCCACAGCAGGATAAGATCTAAATGCGAAGCAGATTTAGATGAAACCCTATTCGGATTTAGAAATGCCCTAGGTACTAGAGAGGCTAAATATATTTCTGCAAAAATGCCGGGACCAACACAAGGATGTATTCGTATGTTTTGTCGATTACGAGAAGGCCTTCGACAGAGTACAGCAGAGAAAAGTCATAGATATTTTAAGTAACGTAGAGGTAGACAACAGAGACGTAAGAATTATTAAAAATCTATATTGGCGGCAGAAAGCAACAGTAAGGCTAAATGGAAAACTCACAGAAGAAAGTAAAATTCTGCGAGGCTTCAGACAGGGCTGCATACTATCTCCACTGCTTTTTAATATATATTCAGATAAAATCTTTAAACGGGGTACTCAAAGACAACGAATGGGAGTACAAATCAATGGAGAATATATAAATACAATACGATATGCTGACGACACTGTTATACTAAGCGACAAACAACAAGACCTGCAACATCTATTAAACTGTGTTAACACTGAGGGTCAAGAAATGGAGCTCAACATAAATATCAAAAAGACAAAATTTATGGTCTTTAGTAGACAACCTCATCTTAACGCTTCAAAACACATAGAAGGAAAAAGTATAGACAGGGTGACTCATTTTAAATATCTTGGATGTTATATCACCGAAAATCTAAACCCAGATAAAGAGATAAGATGTAGAATAGAGACTGCTAGAGCAACTTTTGCTGCACTTAACCTGTTTCAGTACTTTTCTCTCAGGTAAATGTATGTTGAAAATCCTGTCTCACATCCAGATGTTGTACAAAAAGGCAATAAAACTTTAATGGTTTTGTCCATTTGTTACACTGAGATAAAAATCAATTAAAGAGTGACCTTCAAAACAGTTTTTGGGAAATTGTCAGAGGATAAGTCAGTGAGCTTTTCCAATAGTGGCAAAAAAGTGTCTGAACTTATACCTCCATGAAAAGGATTGCGAATCCAGTTGTTCAATCCAAAAATAATAGGTTTGTTATGAAAATAGTCTCTAAATATTAATTAAAGTTGCTTCACATATTCAGTAATATTTCTTTTAATATTTTCATTTAAAATACTTAACAAATTTGTCTTTGTAATCCGGATATCTGGTTTCAAGATGTCTACAAGAGATGGTTTTAAACTGTTCTTGGCCAGGATTTCATTACAGATTAGCGGTCTAAGTTCTAAGTCCTTCCCGCTAAAATAAAAACCCCTAGTAAATAGTCACTGTCACGTTTCGTTTCTTTTCCTTTTTCTCACTCTGTTCGCATTGAATTTCAACAAACTACAAGTAAAGAATGTTTGTTTGGAACGCAAATAAAATAAAATTATTGTTGTACTTTTCAATGAAAAATAAAATAATTGATTTAAATTATATTGAAACTCGCAAAAATTCCTTGTTAGTTTCTAAATGAATTCGTATATTTTCTACAATTATATAATACAAGTATAGCCGACAAGATTTGGTTTGGTCAGGACTTCATAACTGACTAAATAAACTAATACATAATCCGCAAATCCGACCTCTCTGCTTAGATAATATAGATCCGAAATACCGGATGAACCTTTCAGATTACAAACATAACAGAATAGATAACTTGAGTGTACCGAAAACTTTCTAAAAAAAAGAAATTGGTATATAAATCATTTCTTCAAATTTCCTTATTTTTCCTAATAAAAATCAGAATTTTTATTTAATCGAAACAAATAAAGCCGTGTGAGGCTAATGGAATTATTATCGACACAATGAAATCCAAAGATTTTCCATCTGAATAAAACACGGAAATAGTAAAATCAGCATTTGAATTTATTTTTTTATTTAATTTCTCATAGGTAAAAATTTTTTCCGATTAACTTTTATTGTCTTTCATTATGTTGACCAACAATGGGATTAGTAAAAAATCAATTTTGTTTTTAATTGATAAAGCTAATACATGATTCAGGGGTGGTAAGGTTTTCACTATGTTTTTATATAGCAATGTGAGAGGAAAACACTAATAAAAGGTAGGAAATATTTTTTAACAAATAATAAAAATATGTAAGGATTATATTAAATACCAGATCAGTAAAAAATCATCTTTGTATCAATAACGTTGAAATAAAAAATATTATTTTAATTATCGTATTCTATAATAAAGGACAACTAGTTAATCGAATGAAAAAAAAAATACCGTAAAACAACATTTTAATTTAGTGTAAGAGCTAAGAGAATCTAAGAATGTCGGAAATTTTAAAATTTCAGTAGCATCCCTGATTCTAGAAAGAGTTCCCTCATATAAAAAGAGGCTCTTCCTTGAAATGGTCCATATTAACCAAGAAAACAACACCATGAATAAAAAAAGTGACACCGAGAGTCTTAGTGCTATTTGCAGAAACCGTAATAAATAATAAAATCAATGTCCCAACCCTGATCAGAAAGGCATCAAAAAGAGACTGGGAAAATGGGAAAAAGCAAACCAAATAATAACATACAACAAGATATTGTGGGCTATAGAATCGTTTGAAAGTTACAAGACACTGGGACTCAATGAGATCATCTCAATGAGAGACTACTCTCATGTTAAGTCGTTCAGGCCAATTAATCTGTCACTTTTTCTACTAAAGCTAATAGAGAGATCACTACATCCCAACACCACCTGGTAAGGAGAAGAGAGTCTGCCATACATAGCAAGAAAATAGCACTGGTACCGTTCCTTGATATTGAAGGAGCATTGGATCACACCTCCTTCGCATCCATGACAACATCTGCGAGAAGACGCGGCCTTGAAGACCCTCTTTGCAGGTGGATACAAAACACGCTTCAAGGCAGACGAGCACAATATAAACTGTTGGAAGAGACCGTGAAGGTATCGATAGCCAAGGATTGCCCACAGGGAGGGGTACTATCCCCACTTCTCTGGAATTTGGTGGTTGACGAGCTTCTGGTAAATCTCAACGATCGAGGCTACAAAACCCAGAGGTATGCTGACGATATGTGGGGAAACCTGGCAATATACTATCACAGCTTATGCAAGGGGCTCTGACTATAGTGGAGGAGTGATGTACTAAGGAGCTCCTTGGGGTAAACTCTAGAAAAACAGCACCCATACCGTGTACTAAAGGAAGAAAGTTGGGCGAATTAAAATTAGCAACTCTCTTCAATATACAACTGCAAATGAGCCAGGAGGTTAAATATCTATGTGTAACCCTATATATATATATATATATATATATATATATATATATATATATATATATATATATATATATATATACAGCTAGCCTCGAACTGACACCTGCAGAAATTTATTTCTGAGGGTAAAATGTCCATCTTGGCAACAAAAAGGGCACTGGGCAAGACAGGGGGATTAAAGCCACACATTGTGCACTGGCTACACACTGCGGTGGTAAAGCCAAAGATAACATATCGCTTGTTTGTGTGGTGGACCAAAACCATACAAAGACGGACCACTCTGGAGCTCTCCAAATTCCAAAGATTGACCTGCCTATGCACCATGGGTATCATGGGAAGCACCCCAACAGCAGCAATGGAAACCCTATTAAACTTCCCAGCCCTTGATATAATAACCAAGGCTGTAGCGAGAATGGTGCTTTTAAGCTGGAAAGAAACAACGTCTGGTAGACTGGACCTGTCCTCAGACACACCAGCATTAATGGCGTGGTGACGAACTCATTGCTAGAAATGAACAGTGATACCATGCCAGATCCTACAACTTTGATAGACCCTACACCATTCAGCTTAACTGAAAGGCGCGGTTTGACTGAACAGTGAGTTAGCCACAAAACCTCGTCTGGTACACGGACGGGTCCAAAACTGACCATGGTAGAGGCGCCCGAATACACAATGATACACCCAAACTTAATGTGAGTGTAGCACTGGGTCAGCATACCACAGTATTTCAGGCAGAAATTCACACTATTGACGTCTGTGTTCGGAAGAATTCGAAGAGTGGTTACAGGAGCAGGACTACTAAATTGACAGTCAGGCAGTGCTAAAAGCTCTAGCGTGTTATCAAATAACATCAAAACCAGGGGCGAATCCATCCTCTTTCTTTGGGGGGGGGGGAGCGGTGATATTACAAAAGTACGGTACGGCAAGTGAAGGCAAGTTGTCGACGAGAGGGGGGGAGACACCAACAATATTCTCATTTCTAGTGTAAAAGGCAGGGTAGGGTATATTTTTCTGAATTTGAACCTCTTGGAGAGGGGGGGGGGCGATCAAAATAAAAGACAAAATATCAACAGCGGCGGAGAATGCGAGCAACATACACATTCCTAGTATAAAAGGCAGAATCGGTCCTATTTTCCTGAACTCAAAACTCTTGGGAAGGGGAGAGACAATCGCAAGAATACACATTTCTATACTCTATTCAAAAACTAGAGATAGTAATAAAATTGTTACGGAAACCTCCAACGTACCTGCTCCAGTGCAGGTAACTAAGGACTGCCATAAATCTAATTATATTTAGATATTATAAATTAACTGCAACAATAAAATTTCTGATAGTTCAATTTAATTTCTGTCAGTGAGCAAAGTACACCTTACATGTGTTCTTAGTGATTTATCGTGTTTGTGCTTGTTTTCATTTATTATTTGAGATTAATGGGATACCCAAAAAATATGGCTTCTATATTTATTCAAAAATCGTTAAACCAGGGCATTTTTTCCTCAACGAAAAACTTATTACGATGATTGTTTATGATGACTTAGGATATCAATATCTAAATAATAATGTTAAAAGTTTTGTTGCGATGTGTTTTGTTGAGATTAGTGAGATACGATGAATGTTTATGATGCCTTAAGATTTCAATATCTAGATAAAAATGTTAAAAGCTCTGTTGAGATGTGTTCCAATATGACAGGAGTTGGAAAATCTAGTATGTGCCGAACACTGAAGGAGAAAAAAACGACTGGAATTCTTAGTACTCCCAAGCCACATTCGATCACAGGCAGACGAAAAACCTTTTTGGAAGAAGAGATGTAAACTGATATAAAAGGAGTTGTACATACATTTTATTATGAGAAGCAGATTCCAACGGTCGACAAAATTATAACTAAAATCAATGAAGATCGGGATTACCTCAAATTAAAAGAACTGAGCTCTGGAAATTGCTCAGAGAAGTTAATTCTTGCTGGGAAAAATCAGATAGGAAATCTGATCTTATAGATCGTCCGGAAAATGTCCGTTGGAGAAGGAAAAATCTAAAGGTAGGGTTGCTATAAATAACACAATTTACGTAAGTAAGTAATTTAACTGACCTTCTGAAAGATTTTTTTGAATATATTTACTGCAGAAAATTTTGAAAATCCATATAATAAAAGAATAAAATAAAATATGGAAACTCGATCTCATGATCGGTGAGATAGAGGAACCAATTATAATTAATTTAAGCGAAGATAGCTTCACTGACTTTGATTACGAATTATATACGTAATGTTTACCAGCATAAACACAATTTTTTATTAAAATATTTTGTTTTTAGTGTTTAATTATAATTCTGCAGATGGTTAAAAAAATAAATAAACTGAAGCGTCAAATGTCCTAAAAATGTTTTTAATTAATAATAAAATGACCGCTAGCCCCAAAAAAATTTTAATATTATTTGGACGAATTATTTTTTTTTATGTTTAACTTCTTATACTTTTGACAATGGGTATTTTGTAAGTTTTAAATTATAACTTAGAATTGTTGAGAGAAAAAGGTTACATTTTAGTCTGAATGTACCCCAAACCGTTTCTATGCCAAAATTAAAAGTAATAAAAATACAGTTATGATTTGTGTTAAATATGTCAAAATTATCTATATTTTCTAATGTATGTGAATTATTAAGAAATCATAAGAAATAAAATAATATTATAAAAACTTTATTTATTACCGAAATAATATTCTATGTCATAAATACTTAGTAATGAAATAAACCTCGTTCTGACGCCTATGACAAGGATTAAAATCCTTTTTAACAGTTCACACATCCAAATATCTATTGTTATCCCACCATTATTATAGACCGGTATTTTTGATTATACAATTTCTAACCAATTCCTATGAAAAATATATGTGTCTAACAGATTTTGCCAAAGGCACCAGACTAAAAGGGTAAAAACGATTTATTACTCTCTCTAGTTCTTGAATAAAATATAGTATGAGGCAAAATCGGAGCTATTTTCCTGAACTCAAGGTTCTTGGGGGGGGGGGGATCGTTCCCACCGCCCCCCCCTTGGATCCGTACCTGATCAAAACAGGTCTGGGACTGTCTTCAAAACCTCGCTCTGGCAAAACACAACACGGTCACCCTTGCATGGGTATCAGGGCACAAGGGTGTCTCGAGCAATGAAAAAGCGAACGAACTTGCAAGATTAGGGTCTACCACTTCATTTATTAAACCAAAGCCAGCATTTCGAATTACTAAGGCTGCTATTCGTGTATGGCTGTTCTGGTGGACAAATCAACAACAGCAAACTCCCGGAATCACCTTGCAGGTCACAGACACAGCAAGCTATTGCTGAGCAGACCAGCTGACAAACTAGGCTGTGAAATTCTGTGGCTAAGCAGACAACAAATCAGGCTGGTGACAGGACTTATAACTGGCCACTACAGCTTGAGAAAACATTTAGATACAATGGGTATCTTCAATAAAGAGCTACTAAGTAGACTATGTGGTGAAGAGGACGAGACGGCCTCATACATCATCTTCGAGTGCAAAGCTTTGGTCTACTGGAGACACCTTCAAGAATACAATCAATCAATCATTCAGTGTATTATGTACGTCTTATAGAACAACAACCGACTGTAGAGATATTTGAAAAGTAGTGAAGAAACATTATACTCTTCACACACTCACCAATACTTTGTTTAAAGATTTGTAGTGATCAAAATTACCCTAGATAAAATTAGTGTCGGACTTCCAATTCTGCTATTAATCCATTCTATGCCACAAATAAAATATATTTACAATTTATTAAAATTATGATAAAAAAAAAATCACCTTAAATCAGTAAAACTAAAACATGATGTATTTTCTACCACTCTGTGACAAAATAAACAATCGTAAATATAAAAAATATTTACTACGTATCCCGACGTACTATTTACTATGGATCGAATCTAAAATACTTTTTCTATTTTGTTTGATGTGTTACACTACAGCTATAAATGGTTACAAAAGCTAGCCATTTGAATCAATCGACTTCAGTGCTTCGACAAATCCTTTTCGATGTTGCAGTAATAAAACTACCATTCGTGCTTCGTGTTCACAGTATTATGGTTTTGCTTGTGTATTAAAAAAGCTTTAAATCTCGAAAAAGCTATTTGCTGTTATGATAGATTATTGTCGTGACTCAAAGGATGTAAATTTTTAACATTATTATAGGGTTTATATCGCAAAAGTCAAATAGTTCTTACATTACTTCCGATATTTCACTTGAGTAATTTTATAAATTGATTTATTTTATGTTCAACAGCAATAACACTGGACAACAAAAAACATTTTTTTTGCCGTTGTTCGCAACTGTCTTTCATACCTTGATATGAAATTTGTGAAAATATGTGTGTGAAAAAAAAATTGAAACATCCATTTTCTTAGAAAAATATGTTTATTTAAAACACAAAAATAGTTTTAATTTGAAAGGGAATTAATTTTTAAAAAAATATTCTGAAGATTTTTTTGCTCGTTAAGCTTATCTCTAATAAATGTATGATGGAAAATCTCGTTCTAATGTGCAACGAAAATCTGTAAGCATTCTCGATGACCATTTTCCGTGATACCTTGTTTCCATCACCATGATGTCTTGATAAAATCCCTCCCCGTTCTCGTCGATTACATTACGTAAATTTTCAGGGAAAATTCTAGATGGAAATCAAGGAAATTAATCCTCAAAGACATATATCATCCTAAGGCTTCGTAATCTTGTAATAGCTCCGAAATCATCTCCTTATAGTTTGCAGACTTTCTATTTCCCAAAAAAATTTTTGCCACAAAGCAAAACCATCTATTTTTTCTTCTTTTTTTAATTTAGAAATAAAATTAGAATCTTTCATAACCTCCCTTCAAAAATTCGTTCTTTTAATTTTGCTTGGCTCAGTCTAAGAAACAATGATTTTAAATACAGAAAACCTTCTTTATTTCTATCCATGGCTTTAACCAAATTTTTCATAAGGCCTCATTTGATGAGCAAGGGCGATAAAATGATATTCTTTGGGACTACTAAGAGGTTTTCAGAAATATTCTTTTGTCCAGGAATGAAATTAGTTTCAATGGCCATTCTTTCTTATGTAGTTTTGATTTCAAGCTCTGCAATCTCACTTGCACAAAAAACAACATAATTTGATCTAGCCTCCTTGCAACCCAGACAATGCTCCGACAATTTTAAGATCTGTACATATTTTCCAAGAATGATTATTGTACTGAATTTTCTCGAGCAGATTTTTTAAACTAGCATATGTCTCTTTTATGTGGATGTAATGTGCTAAAGGTACAGATGAAAGATCATTCCAATTATACATTAACACTGCTTTTAAACTCAACTTTGAAAAATCAGTGAATGGTCTCGATTGATCTGGTGAGTAGTCATAGCCTAAAATATTCATAAGCCTCTCTACATCACTGCAATATGTAAGAGCACTTTCTTCTTTAGAAAGGTCTACAAATTCAGCATCGCGTTGTCGATAAACTGAAACTTGTGTACTTAGATGAAGTAAATTCTATTATTGGAATCTGGAACCGAAGAGTACAACTTGAAGTTTGGAAAAATTGAGGTTTCTAACTAAATCATTTAGTTCATCTCCATTTAATAAATGGAGTTCATTTTCATTTACAGCAAAACCTTGTGACTGAGGGTGGTCTGTGTTGAAGATTCTAACTTGTATGACACTTAATACAATGTCCTCTGTAACTTTTTCCATCATTGGAGGTTGGGGGGTGGTCAGTCTTTAGTATGAGGAAGCGGTTTAGTTACTGACTCCATATCAGGATATACGATTTTATTTCTTGTCTTATGAGGCCCTTCAGTTTCGTTAAACAGAAATATCAGTGAGTAACATGATTTTTTTATTTCCTCCAAATTACAGATTTAAGATAGGGCATTTATGGGTTAGTACCTTTAAACCATCCTGTTAAATAACGTATGCATCTTAAGCAAAAATAACTAAGAGACTCAGGAATTTTGAAACAAAAATACAACTCGTAAATGTTATGTAGTAATGTCGTAGATCGTTCTCGATTTGAACTTGAAATAAAGTGTCCACAAATAAAACAAAAGAGATTCGATGAATTTGAGCACTTTTGATTCATATTGTAATCTAAATTAAAATATATAAAAATTAACTAAAACACTTGTTACGATTAACAATAACCAGTTGAAAAAAGTACTAAAAATTGACCGCTGTTAATTGTAGTAGGCATTGTAGCAATATTAAACGTCAATAAACCAACAATATTGAATTAAAAATATACTGAGGTGAGGGTATATCGTGTACTACTAACTGTAGCGTTTGTAAACCTTATCGCGCATAATGTAAAAACGTTAACAGCCAGATTCACTAAAATTGCCGAAGAGTTTATTCTTATATCACAACTAATTTACTAAGCTCACTTAAAATGTATCGATGAATTACATTTTTTAATATGGGAGCAGTAACTAAAGAGTCTTAACAATAATTTGAACTTGCAAATATCAAATTTGGAACCAAAATTTAAACCTACCTTATATGTTGTTTACTCTAACTAAAATTAAATCAAATATACAACCAATCTAAAATGTTCTTCATGACCGATTTAAGTAATCCGGCTCTTCTTCAGTGGCTTTATGCGAACACTGTTTTTGTTTCTCGGAAAACTCGTCACCCATAAGAAAGATGCTGCTGCGGTACCGTTAATGCAGCGTAGCTTACCTAGGATAGATGCTTTTAATACAATTAAAATTTCCATGCTGATGGAATCGGTCGGACATGTGTTGCTCATCGGTCAAGCAGGACACAGAATGCCTCATCGGCCCAAAAAACCCTTCAACGACGTAGATTAAGCAGCCCAGCATACATAGGACAGATCAATGTTTTTAATGTAATTAACATTTCCCCGTAGAACAAAATCGCCGCGCTCACCTGGGACGCAACGTAAATATTTTTTGAGGAATTAAAACGAGCTATATTTTATCCATTTTTCAATGTGCATTTATAATAAGCACAGGAAATTCTTCATACCATTTTTAAACCAAAAAAATTTATTTATGATAATTTCTCATAAAAGATGTAAAATACTTATAGAAAATAATACGATGAAAAGTATACAGTAAAGTTAGATTCACTCCAATAGAAATCCACATGTAGTAATTTTCTTTTGGCTGGAAAACATTTTGTTGCATCTGGTCAAGATAAAATAATCTGTGGAAGTTCCCAGTTCATTCAAAAAATTCCGGGACTAATTTTTTTTACGTCCTCGTCACATTCCTTTGAATCGCCTGAACGTCTTCAAAACGTTTCAATTTAGAGATTAAAAAAAAGCTTGCCGTAGCCAGATCTGGCGATTAGAGCGGGTGATGAATCATCGAGACCAACTTTTAGGCCAAAAATTATGTGATGAGTATTATGGAATGGGCTGGCGCATTGTCGTGTAACAGAAATCAGTTACCAGTGCAGTACAATTCCAGTCTCACACGAAGAATCCACTGCAAAAGTCGATTCAGGATATTTTTGTAGAATTGTGCGTTCACTGTTTGGCCCGGGAACACTAATTCACTATGGATAATCCCGTGAGAATCGAAAAATGAAATGAGCATCGTTTTGATTTTCGACTTTGTCGCTCGAACTTTGGTGAGCCGCTCCTTGCCCTTACTTTGCCATTCAGCGGTTTGGCGTTTGATCGATTGATCGTATTGAGAACACCATGATTCGTCGCCGGTTACAATTTTATTTAAAAAATTCTTCTATTAACAAGTGCGGAACGAATTCTCACTTCCTCTGACAATATTTCAACCGTAATTCGCAGATTACGAGACAGTGCGATGCGCACAAGTTCGACATTCCCATTCGTAGTTAAGATTAAAGGACGCCACCAGCGACTGTCGACCGTTCTCGAACCGCGTACCCGAAAATCTTGCTATGGCAATCCCCACCATACGCTGTTTTCAATAATTCGAATATTTTCGAATCACTTTTTCCCAATTTGAAACATAAACATTGGCAAAAATACATTTACCTCAAACGAACAAAGCTGGCCGATAAATAAAGTTACAGCGCTTCCATTTCCATTGTGAGTAACTAAGGCGTAATATTACATAGTTCTGCCGTCGGGTAACAGATGGAACTAGTTTTATATTTTATACAAAATTAATTTCACAACTTTTTGAATGAATCGTGTATTTTTTCTAATTGTCAATTTTTCTCTGTGTAGTATATTTGGTGGGGAGGCCAATAAGATCATGAAATTTAGTTGTGGCGGAAACGCCTTATATCGCATCTGCAAAACAAAATAATCTATGGTAATAATACTAACTGGTTAATATTTTCCTTTTAAAGTATTTAGCATAATTTAAGATAAAGTTATGACCTCACATCTAATATCGAACTTTCAAAAAAAAACTTTCGAGCGTATAATAACCCTTAATATTTAATCGGTCTAGATATAAATATTTCCTTACCTAGATATATTAAAATAGACTAATTTAACTAATTATCTCTGTATTTAAGTATCGAGCTTATTAATGTATTTAATATTAGGATATAACGGCAGAAAAACCTCGTTTATTTATCTTAGTCTACAAGAACTAAGTGCAGTACGGTTAGCAAGGTGATGTGTTAATACAGTGAAATTTATGAGGGGGTTCAAATTCACTATTAATTTTTTAGAGTGTATATGTATTTAAAGTAAGTACTATTTATATTAGTCATAGATTAGTTGGTGTACTTAATATGAAAAAGAGTGAAATACTACAATTTTCATTGTCGTTATATACCAAGGCGCTAAACTAAAATGATACAAATATTATTATATGCTAATTAGTTATTATATATTTTTATATAACATATCTTTTAAATTAAAAAAAATTAGGAAAAATATTTTCAGAAAAGAAATTAGAATAGATTCATTAAAAATGATTAACATTTAAACCGATTTTAGTTGCCACGGAAGTTACATCGTTTAGTTGGCTAGTTCTGCTTTATTTTGGTAATGATGTAGTCACAGTAAAACTAGATTCACATCGCGTCGTCTATATATCTATATACATTCTACATAAAAAAATATGAAAAAAGTTCATATGAACCTGCTTTTGAAAAAAGCACCATTAAAGTAGTTTTTATTTAATTTATTAGGATCACAATACAGAAATGAACTTTTGAAGAGTTATTAAAGATAACTTTCTAGAAATCTATGTCGTGGCAACAAAGAGGTGGTTAGTTTTTTATGGTAATTATTCATTCGCCGAGTAGATTCTCGCTAATTTTTAAATACATTATAGTTCTTTTTAAGTAAAAAAGGACTTTAGATATAAGGTCATTTTCGAGATAAAAGGACTTAAGAAAATGGCTGCTGTGTGAACATGCAAAAAACGGACTAAGTAAAAAAAATTATTGGTACTTGGACCGTATTTTAAAATATATTTATTGTTTCACACATTTTACTAAAAAACGAATTTACTGGTACACAGTACATTTGATTTATTTCAATTCACCTGTGAATTCCACCAATTGCTCAAAAACTTCATGTAAAAATGTAACGAATAGGATACGAGACCCTTCGCAAATCGCTTAAATCAAAATATAGTTGAGTCTGTTGTCTATTTGTAACTTGTATGTCCACTATTTAAAAATTTTGCTAAAAAACTAAAAAATTAATAATTATACACGCTAGAGACGAACCTAAAATCGGAATGACCTATTGCTTCGGGGTTCTACGATATTCTAACCTAAAAGTCCAAAAATCACTTTATTTTGCTTAAATTGAATGCCGCTTTAATTTATATGGACCTACCCAATTTTTTTTTGTATTTTGAGTCCCTGAACAAGAATGTCTATGGTCAAAGTTGGTCAGAGTGGAGAAAACACTGTTGTAAACAAATAATTGTTAACATTTAAAAAATGCAATTTTCATGAAACTACTGGGTCGGATTTTCTGGGCGATTTTTTTTTTAAATGAAGGTCCTACAAACTTCTACGTAGAATTCTTAATTTCCAATATAATTAATGTTAACCAATTGCGATTTTTGGTGATTTTTGATCATCTATAACTTGTGACTGAATCAATTTTTTCGATTTTTCTGATAGCAATCAAAAGTGCGAATCTTCATCTACAAGCTACAATAAAATGTCATATGAAAAAGTTACGTTCTAGTTGTTTATTTCAAATCTAAACAAATAGCTTTTGGCCGCTTCCGCCCTACCCCAAAAGCTTTAAGTTTATACTAGGAATGTGTTTGCTATTGATATCTCCTCCTCCCTGTCGACAACTTGTGTTTTCTTGCGATCGCCCCCCCCCCAAGAGCTCCAAATTCAGAAAAATAGACCCGATCCAGACTTTTACACTAGAAATGGAAATGTGGCTGACGTAACCCCCACCCTCCGCGTCGACAACTTGCTTTAGCTTGCTATACTGTACTAGTTTAAGAAAAGGAACAATAACTCTACTTGATAAAGTAGTTATATATAGTTTGTTCCATTTAAAAAATCAAAAAAACTTACATTTCATCAAATAGGCAAAATTTCGGAAAACAGCCTACATGAAATTGTTTCTTAAGTGCTATATTAAACCTTTCATTTCTCTTTCTCAATGTCAACTTTGTGTACTATAATTGCTTAAAAGATATAATCGATAATACAAACCATGTTTTTTCAAATTTTGGTAAATTTTTTGAAAAATTTGGCAACTTCACAATAAAATTAAAAACCAGATATACTCTTATATGCATAGTTCTTGGACAATATAGAGGGTATCCGATTAAAAAAACTATTTTTTAGCGCCAAGCTGTCATGAAACACCATATATAAAAAATACTTTTATATTGTAAAAATTTTCATTATATACAGCTTTTACTAAAACATTTTTTCAAATTTTTGAAAAATAAGGGATATAGGATACTTTGTCATACTATTGCGTGACCCTGTATGTATAACCGAAATAGAACCCAAATAAGTTCGTCATAAAAGTTTTTCGTATTACATTTAGACCAAGCTATAGGTAAAAATTATTGCTGTTTTTGACTTAAATTCCAAGATGGATAAGACCTATCCAAGGGTGTTGGGGGCAATGTAAGAACAAACCCTACATAAAATGTAACAGCAAAAAAGAGGTTTGAGGCCCAGAGAAGGGGGGGGGGTCAAAGTTGGCTAAAACAAATGTTTTGAATCTACAAGCAAGTTTCAAATAAAAGTTGTAAAAATTTTAAAAACAATTTGAGCTTTTGTGCGATCGTTTTTGTCAATTTGTTTTTACAAAAATGCCAAAAACCCCTTAAAGTCGACCATTTTTTGCATATCAATTATTTATTACAAAATAACCTCTTTTTGAACTTTTTTGGTTTTAGAGGGAAGCCCTCGTTATTTTGAACAAAATGATATTTTACATATAATAATAAATCGGATAATTTGTTGCTCAGATAGTGCTACTTGTTTATCCCAAGACGCAAAATGTTGATTACTATAACTTTTTTTTTTGAGTGAACATTTTGACCTTCACAAAGGCTCAATCTCTTCATGAAGACCTACATTTTCATATCTTGTTAGGGGCAAATGAAAGAATTAATTTTTAGCCCCTTAAATATCACTCTAAAAAAGGGGGTGTGCTATATTCATAATTTTTCGAGCCAACCCAGATTAAACAAAAAACACCGAAATTGGTCCATTCGTTGCTGAAATACGGCGAATTTTTCCGAACGCTACTGATATGTAGCTATGAGTTCAGTTTTCACGCGCGCGCGAGAGCCCTATTTCTCTATAAAAAAAATGTTTTTAAAGCGATATTTAAGGAGTTGAAAATTAATTTTTTCATTTGCCCTTGACAAGATATGAAAGTTTAGGCCTTCACGATTGAACCTTTGTGGAGGTCAAAAGGTAACTAAAAAAAATTCTAGCAATCAACATTTTGCGTCTTGGGATAAACAATTAGCAATATCTCAGTAAAAAATTATACAATTTACTATTATAAAATATCATTTTATTCAGAAAGACGACGGCTTTCCTTTAAAAGCAAAAAAGTGCAAAAAAAGTTAATTTTGCAATAAATAATTGATATGAAAAGATTTTGAGAGTTTTTTGGTCTTTTTAAAATAACAAGTTAACAAAAATAATTACACAAAAACTCAAATTGTAGGTTTTTAAAATTTCTATCACTTTGATTTGAAACTTTTTTTCTAAATTGTGTTTCTTGACTTGTAGATTCAACCTGAACTAACCTGTTCTAGCCAACTTTTACCTCCCTCTTAGTCCCAACCTATTTTTTGTTGTTACATTTTAAGCAAGGTGTATTCTTACATTGCCCCCAATACCCCTGTGTAGGTTGCATCCATCCGGAATCATATTTACTTATGGCTTCGACTAATTAGATTGAGCACAGAAAACTTATTTTTACTCCATCACTTGAATTTCGTAAAACAGAAAAATGTTAATTCTATAAGTAGTTCTACTAACAATTAGTTCAACCGTTGTCTTCTTCTATGCAATGATCGAATGTAGATCAATTCAAATTTGCATGCACGTCGATGCTAATTGGTTCTCATGATAAATAATGAAATTTTGTGAAACATTGGTGCAAGTGGCAGCGAAACAATGGTGAATTATCCTTACCGCTTAGTAAGTATACGTCGCATTTTATTGTTTTTGTATAAAAATTAAACTAAAATTACTCATAAGCTATTTGTTTATAGCCGCAATAAACAATTATAGCGTAATTTTTTCGTATGGCATAAATACCCCCGTAGCCCCTAGTCTATATAGAATTAATATGTGCCTATTTTTCAACAATAAAGTTATGTACATGAACTAAACGCGCTCAGTCGCGTGGGATACCTATAAGTCGGACAGGACAGGTGGGTGCATATCAGCAGCCAAAAGCTATTTGTTTATAATCGAAATAAAGGATTAGAACGTAACTTTTTCTTAGGGTTTTTTATTATAGCTTGTAGACGATGATTCGCTGTCGAAAAAACGGCAAAAATCGCATTTTTTAATTGTTTAACATTAATTTCTTCGGAGAGTCCCAAGTAAAAGTTTGCAAAGACTTTTTTTGCTTAAAATCGCCCGAAAAATACGATTCACCAGTTAGTTTTCCAACAATGGCTTTTTGAAGATGTTAACAATTATTTGTTTATCACAATGTTATCCCCATTCTGGAAAACTTTTACCACAATTATCCTTGTTCAAAGGCTCATATAGGTTCATATAAATTCAAGGGATGAAAAACACCTCGTGGCCCCTAGACTATATGGTAGTTGAAAGTGGTTGAAAATTTTTCCCTTCAAAGTCTACTTGAACCCATATTAATAAGATGGTTATTTTCAAGATGGAGAATTCAATATAGTAAAATAAAATTTTTAAAAACTGGAAATTCTGTCTCCATCCGATGTCATTCATTGTATTTATCCATTTAAAATCTTTATTGCCAACTTTTTCTTTTATACAAATGGTTAATAGAACTATTCTATATATTTCTATAACTAAAAGAAATCGATAATAATTGTAGAAAATGTTGTTTACTCTTTTATCGATTCTGTATTGCGTATAGAAAAAACAGTCACTATATGAATTATTTGTACATTAATCAAACGAATATATTGCATTATAGCCATTTTATTTGATTATTCTTTTGTTTCCTAATAATAGGAAAAATATTCAATTTAAAAATATTCCATCGGTGTCCGCCGATACCACATGTAAAGCACTTATGCCTTAGATTTTGATTACTTAGGAAGAGTAAGATTTCTTCGACAGATTTACTTAAAAATATTAAAGCGGTGAGACCTTTTTAGTCTATGTCGCCATAAATTGTCTGGGTTCATATTTTTTTTAAACATTTAAAATACTCAAATATAATAAAACTGAGACTATGTTTAAGTTTATTTTTTTCCTTAATGGGTAACGGTCTCAGGGTGGTAATATAAGGTATACACCTTCGCATTTCCCATGGTTAAAATCCATCATCTTAGAATCTAAGTCGAGCAGCCGTCGAGGAAGCATCACTTGAAAATGCCAGCTGAGATGCTAGCGAAACGTCGTGAAGACATTTCTATTGACGAACAGATTGAAAACCGGGAAAACACCAGTACATATATATATATATATATATATATATATATATATATATATATATATATATATATATATATATATATGTATATACAAGTATTGTTAACTGGTCGCAATTGAAATTTTGCATTATTAGTGACAATGAAAATCTCTATTTCTAAAAAGACCAACGGCATCACTTTTTGCAACAAAACTTGAAATAATGAGATTTAGGAGTATTTACGAATCATTTTAAGTATTTTCATTTTCAGTTTTTGCCAAATCTAATCTAGTTTCTGGAAAGAATTTTATTTTTATTAGAAAATATGTGAAATTACCAAATGTATTACAGCACTTTTTCCTGGGCTTACCACCTTATAGCTCTTATCATATTTTTCTCATTATTACTAACGCTCTCTCAAATTATTATTTGCTTTTTATAACAGAAAACGATTTTCGTTCTTTAGGTTATATTTGAAAATAAGCTTTTTAATGCCTGAAGAGTAGTATATAATTTTAAACATTTTACAATGTTTACTAATAATACAGTGTTAAATTTGAAAAGCATTGGTGCAGGTAATCTCTCAAAATTCCATGATTGCTAAATATTTATATCAAGTGAAAACACAAGTGCTAGACTTCCTCCAGTATTCGTTCAATGTCGGTTTATTGTAGTCTTCATTTTCAAAGTTTCATACTTCTAGTTATGTTCCATTACCTAAAATGCCGAGAAAAATGTACCCGTCAGAAAAACACTGTACTATATATGTCGATAAATTCTTACAACTTTTAAAATAAGCAGCTTTATATATAATTCTATCCCCAAAAAACTTGTGAATTAATATTTTTAGGTATCTACTGTTTCTCGAGATATGAAGCTGAATTTGGTTCACCTCGAGTTTGTTAATTATGCAGTGGAATGTATATATATATATATATATATATATATATATATATATATATATATATATATATACAGGGTATCCCACGACGAACTGCTGCGATCGATTTCTCGGAAGTACTGTCCGCTCGTAGACGCCGTACAGTGAGCTTTGAAAATGGTGAATGAGATTTCACCGAAACGTCAGCTGCCTTACAGTCCTGAAAACTATATATATGTAATCGAAGGTTTTCGGGCATTCCGTGTATATCCTGAGTCTCTCTCAGAACTGTAAGGCAGCTGACGTTTCGGAGAAATCTCATTCAACGTTTTCAAAGCTCACTGTATGGCGTCTACGAGCGAACTTTGCGTTTATATGTTTATGCAGCTTTCACAAATTCCTCCGTGTGAGATACAATTGCAGTGGCTATATGCAACTCCGTATGCAAATGAAGCAAAATGCGAACAGTAAATGCAAACTTCGCTGCACCATATCATTTCCGTGTTGGAGGTTGCATAGTTTGAATAAATTGCTACACAGCACAATTCATCCTATTCCACCACCATCGAAATGATGGCCTACCTGTACCGCCATATCGAGGAGAAAGTCAAAACTTAATCTCCCCTCCACAGCGATACGGCAGAGGTATATGTTTCGTCTCTTAATAGTCTCATAAGGGTCCGACATGCACCTGTTTGTGCAAAGGACAAATCGGAAGGAAGCATGCAATACTGAACGCGGCTTCGCCGACCTCCCGTCGGATGGCGTCTATATGTTTATGCGGCTTTCATCAATTCCTTCGTGTGAGATGCACTAGCAGTGGTTATATCCACATTTTACTTCATTTGCATACGGAGTTGCATATAGCTGTACGTTTGCTGAATTGAATGAATATTTCACCACTACAACAGCGTAATATGTATGGTGGAGCGAAGTTGGCATTTACTGTTCGCATTTTACTTCATTTGGATACGGAGTTGCATATAGTTGTACGTTGGTTGAATGTGATTTCAGAACTAGAACAGCATAATGTGGATATAACCACTGCTATTGCATCTCACACGGAGGAATCCGTGAAAGAAGCATACACACATACATACATACATATATATATATATATATATATATATATATATATATATATATATATATATATATATATATATATATATATATATATAAATCTGAAATAAAATAATTTTTTGAAAAAGCTGTGTTTTTTGAAAACTACACTATAATAAAAATTAATTGGAGACTTGAAAGAAACTGTACTATAGTCAGATTTAATTATTTAAATAATGAGCCCCAATTTCTTGCACACTTTTAGACTCCTTGCAAAATTCTGATCAATTTTTTTGTTACATGTCCTAGTTTGATTTTAACTGTTTTCGATTTATTGCCAGTTAAAACGCTTATTCCTTCGTTCCATTTTGTTAAATGTTATTTTGAGTTAATTTTAACTGAAAATGAAACTTACTGAGGCACGGAGGATAGAAATTCTTATGATGATGGGTATGGAAATAGGGTCAGAACTCGTGTGTGTCAGTTATTTCAAGAAAAATACCCTAACATTCCACCAGTTTCACAGAAAGTAAGATTGAGTAAAAATTTTGTCAATTTATTCATGTTCGAGATGCCCTTCGTCGCGATTGCCAACTATTGGTGATATGAATGTGGACGTATTATTAAATGCTCAAAATAATCACAATATTAAATGTGAGAAGCTACAAAGTTGTATGTTGCGAAAACAGCGGTATAAAACATTTTGCATACTAATAAGTACTACCCTTTCAAAATGCAAGTCGTTCAAAAACTTTGTGATAATGATTAGGACAAGCATTCTTAATTTTGTGAACCGTTACAAGAAATGTAATTTCGAGATCCCATTTTTATTAAGAACATTGTTTTTCCAACGATTTCATATTTTGCTTAAATGGTGATGACAACACACAAAATTAGCAACACTGGTAAATGTAAAATGAATGAGAGAAAGAGACAATAAGCATAGCCTAAAAGTAAACATGTGGGCTGAAATCATGGATAATTTTTTTATAGGGCCGATCTTTTTTGATCAAAATTACTGGTGAAAGGTATTTACAGTTTCTACAAAAAAATTTCCGCTCTTGAGATATTGTTTTCTGAAGAAGAGAATTCAGATTTACCCATTAAAATATCTGGTTTGAGCGAATCGGTGCCCCGACATATTACACAGCAAGAGGTGGCACGTTTCTTAATGATATTTTCGCGAACAGGTGGATTGGAGTAAAGGGATTTATTGAGTAACCGCCGAAGTCTCCAGATCTAAACCCCCTTGACCTGTCTTAGTAGAGGTACCTTAAAAGTGAAGTTTTCCAAACTTAGCAAATTAGCAAAGAGGATTTAATGGGAGAAATTTTCAACATTGAATAACATAATAAATTAACAGTTGTTATTACTTCATTCGATAAATCGAAGTCACTTATATTTGGGTAGAAAACATCTAATAGTTAAAAAAATTTTCAGAATTTTGCAGTGTACAAAAAATTGATAGCAACTTTTTATCAAATCAAAGTTGATTATAGATAGATAGTGATAGATAGAGATTCTTTCGAGTCATTTTATATAAAGTAATATATTGGAAAAAATTCGTACCAAAAAAAACAAAGTTGACGTGTACGAACGATTTTTTAATAAACCCAGCGTTTTTTAAATAATAAATTTACCATTATATATATATATATATATATATATATATATATATATATATATATATTATACCTTATAATTCAAGAACCTTTATTGAATCCACTGAGTATTTGAATTATTTGGAATAAATCCTCTATTTGTTGTTTTTAGTTTCCTATAGACAAACATCCTTTTCTTCCATAAAGTTTCTAGTGAAATTATCATGATTCCCAAAGTTAATCCTATTCCCAGAAGTATAAATGATGTTGTTAAATCATTTATTCTGGCGCTTTGATATGTTGTTTGCTTTTCACATACGGGGAGCCTTGGTTCAATTAGTGATCCTATGTAGGAATGTACTCCTGACTCTGTCATTTTAATAAAGCTAAAAAATTAACGGTTTGAATAAGCTTTATTATTTATTTACAGTTTTTTAGCAAACATAGTAATCTATACTTATGAGCGGCTTTGTTCTGACTAACTGACTGGCTGACATATTAACGCACCGCCTAAACTTTTGAAGAGAGAATAATAAAATTTGTAGGAATCCAAAAGGGTGAAAAGGGATAAACTTTCATTTGATAAATTTATCGACGTCTTTTGATAAATAAAGATATGAACTTAATATTTGTTTCAAAAAATAACTCGTAACAATATTTAGAAACTAATTTCTTGATTTTTCGATATTGGTATTTTAAAAGCGGAACAAGAAGTAGGATTTTGATTTTATGATTCCTCATAGAAAGGAAATTTCTCTGATAAAAATCACTATACGAATTGTTTTTTGGCTGCATATATTTTGAAAAGCGGAAAAGCGTTAAAATGCGTGTTTACTCTTTTGTCAGATAACACAGACTACTCATAGATTTTGTTCAAACTCCATTGTTATTTAGCGGGAATTTGCAAAGATAATTTGAAATTTGTAGCACCTAGATTCCATAAACAGATACAGAAAAATTATATGGTTGCTGATATACGGATATAATAAGATAAATTTAGAAACAGAGATAATATAAACTGTTTAAAAAATATATATTATGCATGTGTTTGAGCATGTACAGGGTGAGTCAACGATTGGATGAAGTAGGTTTGTGCCTTTTCGGTGAAATTAACAAAGAAACTATATTTATTGTTTAATACAGTTTATTTTTACGCAGATTTTAAAAATATTTAGGACTCTACAGGGTGAGCCAAAAAACTAGGACAGCATAAAGTTGTATTTTTTTTAAATAGAACACCCTATATACGAATCGTATTTTCGTTTTAGCTTATAATTTTAAATCTTTTTTATTAAGGGTTTACTATAACAAAACTTTATAGTTTCTGAGATAATTAAGTTTAAAGAAAAAAAGTCACATTTTCAAGCATCAATTCAATCCTAAATAACGTTTTCAATTTTGTGACAAATATATTCAAATTTGGAATTTAGCAAGGCCAAGGACAAGTTAACATAATTTTTACCTAATATTTGCAATAAAAGCTACAGGGTGTTGAACACATCGGCTCAAATTTGAACAAGTTTAAATGAATAAATATCTTTTTTTTAAATGGTAGACCCTGTATATTTTCATGTTATTTAATAGAGTAATAAAAACCCTAAAAGTTTTGTTCAATATATCCTATACCTATTTATAATAGTTTTTGAGATATTTAATTTTTTCTTATTTTCCATACTTTTTTACAGAAATAGTCTTCATTATCATAGTAGCCATGGCAAAAACAATGTAAAAGAACATTTTTCTGCGTGTCAAATTTATAACCGCAATCGCTTCTTTTGGTTTTTATGTAGTGTAGTTTAGTTTTTTTTTGCATTCATCTTATATTGTAAAATGAATTTTCCAAAGAATGAGTTAATAAATATGATTTATACAATAGGAGAGGCTCAAAAAATTGCCTTCTTGCTTAAAGAATTTACAAAATGAAGTATTCTGATCGACGCCAGCCTAATACCCATACTTTTCAAAACTTAATGCAAAGATTTGATTCTTCTGGTACTGTTGATTATCCAAAACGTAAAGTGGTCAACAAACCAGTAACTAATGAAGAAAAAGAACTACAAGTATTGTTAAATGTTCAGGAAAATCCTTATATTGGTAGCCGTCAGTTAGCAGCATTATGTGAAACATCACAATCCACCGCTAATCGTACTACCAAGAAATATAGGTATCATCCATATCACATGGAATTACACCAAGAATTGCATGGACAGGATTTTGAAAGTCGTGTAAACTTTTGTCGTACAATAAATGCGGAGATTCAATTAAATCCAAATTTATTATGCAAGGTAATGTTTAGTGATGAAGCTACTTTTAGAAGTAACGGTGCCGTAAATAGACGCAACATGGATTATTATGCCACAGAAAACCCATTTTGGATTAGAGAGGTGCAACATCAAAACCACTGGTCATTAAATGTTTGGTGTGGTATTCATCATAATCGAATTATTGGACCCCACTTTTTTAATGAACCACTAAATGGCCATAGTTACCTGAACTTTCTACAAGAAGAACCACCCCAACTGCTTCAAGGTCTCGATAGGGATGAGCTCGACAGTATGTGGTTCCAGCACGATGGTGCGCCTCCGCATTACCATCGTGAAGTTCGTGCGTTTTTGGACCAACGATATCCGCAAAAATGGATTGAACGTGGGGGTTTCATTGAGTGGCCACCAAGGTCTTGCGACATCACCCCATTAGATTTCTTCCTATGGAGTTATATTAAAAATAAGGTGTATGTTAATCCACCAACAACAGTGGAAGATGTGCGAAACAGGATTAGGGATACCTGTAGAACAATAACGCCACTAATTTTGTCCAGGGTCGGAGAAAATCTGCAAAAAAGACTAAATTTGTGCATTGCACAAGAGGGTCGTTTATTCGAACACTTATTAAAAAGAAATAATTAATCTCAGTATTTAATAGGTAATTTTTTGTTTCAATTTAGTATAAAAGTAAATATGTATTTGCCTTGTCGTTATTGTTGTGTTAATTTTTTCACATTATGTTTAATTAAACTATTGCCGTTGTAATATAACCAATAATGTATTTCATCATATTTAACCACATTCTGTTTGTTTCTGTAGTTTCTTTTTATTATTTTACATGGCTACTATGATAATGAAGACTATTTCTGTAAAAAAGTATGGAAAATAAGAAAAACTGAAATATCTCAAAAACTATTATAAATAGGTATAGGATATATTGAACAAAACTTTTAGGGTTTTTATTACTCTATTAAATAACATGAAAATATACAGGGTGTACCGTTTAAAAAAAAGATATTTATTCATTTAAACTTGTTCAAATTTGAGCCGATGTGTTCAACACCCTGTAGCTTTTATTGCAAATATTAGGTAAAAATTATGTTAACTTGTCCTTGGCCTTGCTAAATTCCAAATTTGAATACATTTGTCACAAAATTGAAAACGTTATTTAGGATTGAATTGATGCTTGAAAATGTGACTTTTTTTCTTTAAACTTAATTATTTCAGAAACTATAAAGTTTTATGTTGCTTAGTTATTGTTATTGAAACAATACTTTTTTAATATATAAAATCGATTCACAAGAAATAGTTATTAATTTAGCAGAAATTTTGCTAAAATGATGTGGCTTATATTTAAAAATCATAATTTCAGTATGAAATAAAGAAATCTATCTGCCTTATTTAAATAGTTGTTTATATGTATTAATCTTTCAAGCAAAGAAAAGGTAGGAATCTGTTCAAGTATTTTGTTTCCTGCAAATACAACTCTGGTCCTCTTTCTATACTCGTTTCGACCACCTTATAGTCTCATCAGAGGAGCTGTATCGAATCGACAGCAAATTCGCAGGAAACAATTGCTATATAAAATAAAGTAAAAGTATGTCGGTAGGGTGTTAAAAACCTGCCAACTTCAATGCCAGACTGAAAAATATCGACAGGCAAAGGACATCTATATACTCTCCGAAGCAGTGAGAAGTTTTTAAAAATCAAAATTTCAGTAAGAAATAGAGGGATCCATCTACCATATTTAAATAATCGTTTGTATTGTTCCGGACGACCGATATTGATAAACACACTATACACACTGTATTATATAATAACTTTTATTAAAACTTCAGTTCGGATACTTGTCAAACAATTCAAATTACTTCTACGACGTCGCAAAATAAATTGTACCATTTATATATTTTCCCGGATACCAGGAGATTACGCATCTTCCTAAAAGGACTTTCATACTACATGGTGTAGTAAAAATAAGGAAAAGGAGTAATCTGGAAATTTCTAGATCTTTCGTCATCGGCATTCCATGTTAAAAATAAGGAAATTGTTTTTTTCTAAAACGTTCCAGATCTTCTTTCATAGAGGTCTTTTCAGAATATTAACAAAGGTAAAATTAATAAAATAAATTATGAACTAGTAGGAAATAAACCTAATACCATACAACCTACAGTTCGTTACATTATGTATTATCCTTTCAAGCAAAGAAAAGGGAAGAATTTATACAAAAAGTTTGTTTCCTGCAAATATAACTCTAGTCCTCCCTCCGTACGCGTTTCGACCACCTTATGGTCTCGTATCGAACCGAGAACAACATTAGCAGGAAAAAACTTCTGTATTAAATACAAATTCCAAAGTATGTCGGTGGGATATTAAAAACCTGTCGACTTCGATGCCATACTGAAAATTATCGCCAGTCAAACCACATCTATAAAATTACCGGAGTAATGCGAAATTTTTAAAAATCAAAATTTCAGTAAGAAACAAAGAAATCTATCTGCCATATTTAAATAGTTGTTTGTATGTATTATCATTTTAAATAGAGAAAAAAGAAGAATATATACGAAAGTTTGTTTTCTGCAACCATAACTCTAGACCTCTCTCCTTACGCGTTTTGACCACCTTATGGTCTTGTCAATGGAACTGTATCGAACCGAGAACAATATTCGCAGGAAACAATTGCTATATAATATGTAAATTTCAAAGTATATCGGTAGGATACTAAAAGCCTGCTGACTTCGACGCTAGATTGAAAAATATCGCTAGTCGAAAAACATCTATACAATCAATTCGATGCAGCTCCTCTAACAAGACCATAAGGTGGAATAGACACCAAACTCCTGAAAATTAACAACGAATAGTATACAAATCAACTGAAAGAAGTCAATGAATTACATCTGGAAGCACTTGAATTAGATGAATTGAATTTAGTCTTAACCAATGAATTATTAGAAACGAGCTCTAAGGTCGCCGCGAATCAACAACAAAAATAGTCTAAAATTAGCAGAAAGTCCCAAGACATGTTAAGGAAAAGACGTCAACTTCTGAGTGAAAATAAAAGAAACACAGTGGAGTTCGCAGAATTAAACAAGACCATAAGAAAACAAATAAAAGCCGACTTAAAAAAATACCAAGAAGAACGCATAGAACAAATAATAAAAAGAACCGAAGTCTAAAGGAAATGAAGTCTAAAGTCGAAAAGAAGAAGATAATTCTGCTAAAGAACCGGGGCGATGAAGTTAGAGATAGAAAGGAGATAATAATGATAACTGAACAATACTATGAAGATCTATATAGCCCAAGAAACCCTCCCTCGGCTAATACTATAAAGAATTTAAAAAAGACAATAACAAATGTGAACCTGCCAGATATTACAGAGGATGAAATAGATAAAGCCATACAAAATATGAAAAGAAATAAAGCAGCGGGAGATGACAAAGTCTTAATCGAACTTCTTAAGGAAGGAGGAAGACAAGTTAAGGAATATTTAAAGATCTTATTCGATAGATGTCGAAGGTAGGATACCCAGTGGATGGAACAACGCTAACACAATTTTGATATATAAAAAAGGCGATCCGGCGACTCTGGACAATTGTAGGCCTATATCCCTTCTCTCCCAGTTATACAAAACCTTCATGAAAACCATAACTAGCAGATTGAGGAACCAATTCGACACATATCAACCTGTTGAACAAGCAGGATTCAGAAGGGGATATGGAACATGCGACCACCTGCATACACTAAAAATATTAATAAAAAAAACCAACGAGTATAATCTGCCTCTGTACATGGCATTTGTTGACTACGAGAAGACTTTCAACAGCGTAGAAATATGGGCTGTTGAAGAAGCTTTGGTAAATAGCAGAATAGACTCGAAATACAAAAATCTATTGCATAATGTCTATCTAGACGCAATGATGAAAGTACAACTTGATGACGAGCTACAATTATTTACAATGACTCTGAAAGACTTGTTCAAATCATTAAATTGGGAAAATAAAGGGATAAACATTAATGGTAGATTCCTAAATCATCTGAGATATGCAGATGATATACTCTTGATCACATCCGACTGGGAACAAAAGTAATGTCAAACTCAGACGAACAACAAGTTATAACTCTAAACGAAACCGAAATAGAACAGGTGAATGAATATATATACTTAGGCCAGGCCATAAGAGCGAGTAAGGACAACTAAACAGCCGAAATAACACGAAGAACTCGATTGGGATGGACGGCGTTCGGAAAACTCTCCTATGTTTTGAAAAATCAGAAAATTCCCTTATACTTAAGAACCAAAGTATTTGATTGTTGTATATTGCCGGTTCTAACATACGGAGCGCAGACGTGGACCTTTACAAAATCAAATTTGGACAGAATCCGCAAAACTCAAAGGGCTATGGAACGACACATGTTAGGAATATCACTCAGAGATAAAAAACGAAATGAGTGGATAAGAAGAAAAACCAACGCAGTTGACGCTATAGAAAGAGCAGCATCACTAAAATAGAAATGGACAGGCCATAACGAACGAATAAAAGACAACCGTTGGAATTTAGTAATTGGAAAATGGCGCCAATATGAAGGGAAAAGATCCAGAAGCAGGCCACAGATGAGATGGAAGGATGACATAGTCAGACATGCCGGCTTGATGTGGCAAAGAAGAGCCCAGAATAGAGAGATTTGAAAACAAATAGGGGAGGCCTATGTCCAGTTTTGGAAGGATAAAAACTAAGCTAAAATGAAATGAAATATGTATATATATATATATATATATATATATATATATATATATATATATATATATATATATATATACCTTTTCTCTTGAAAGGATAATACATATAAACAGCTATTTAAATACGGCAGATTTATTTCTTAGTGAAATTTTGATTTTTAAAAATTTCGCACTGCTCCGGTAATTGTATAAATGTCGTTTTACTGGCGATATTTTTCAGTCTGGCATCGAAGTCGGCAGATTTTTAATATCCCATCGACATACTTTGGAATTTATATTTTATATAGCAGTTGTTTCCTGCGAATGTTGCTCTTGGTTCGATACAGCTCCACTGAAGAGACCACATGGTAGTCAAGACGCGTATGAAGAGAGGACCAGAGTTGTATTTACAGGAAACAAACTGATTATATATATTCTTCCCTTTTCCCTGCTTGAAAGAATAATATATATAAACAACTTCAGCAATTTCAGAAAAGGAAAAAAAAAATACTAAACAATTGCGAAATCGATTTTGGATAAATTTTAATTTATAATGAACACATAAAAAATAGTTTTATTTTTTTCACCTGTTTTTGGAACAATTTGATAGGAAAAACAACTTTTAGTAGTAGTAACTTCAACAATGTTAACTTACCACATGTTAATTAACTTTCTAAAAGGCGATTTTCTTGACATTGGAAGAGCAACACTATTTATGGTCGACTTTACAGGTATCTCCATTATATCATATTTGCATTTGTAACCACTGATTTTTAAAAATTGTTTCCTTGCAATATGCCCTGTTGCAAAAAATCCATAATTTCCTTGAGTTGCTTTAATAAGACCATCCGTGATGTTGTTTATGTTGTTATGAAGATATCCACGCAAATAGATTTGATTCAATTGCGATTCATTGTTCATAGACTAAAATTTAAACGAAAAAGGCCGGCTTAATGTACTTTAAAAGTTAAGGCCACGAAAGCAAGAAACGCCAAATTCATAAGTTACTTTTTGGTTCTAATTCTGAATTAAGAGAAAAATTAATATTTGTTGTCTGAAATTAATCCAGTATGTGCCTAAATTAAGCCGCTGTGGTAACAATTAAAATATATAACACCACGGTCAAGAAAGCTATCTAGTTTCGATTTTTTGAATAACTTATACTACCTATCGAATGTTAAAAGGGTGTTATATAGCTAAGTCTTCATGTTCTCACAAAATATGCCAAATAATCGTTTTCTGCAGCATTTTGTGTTTTTTGAATAGATGTTATCATGTACCTAGTTGCTTATGGCATTTAAAACCGTCAGATAGTTCATTTAATCTGTCAGTTTAATCTACAAAGCCTGTTGCTATAATAGCGGTATTATATTTTGTAATTATGAAACGTCATTTATTGAATTGAATTATTTCAACATTTTTGTGTTATTGCTTTGTCAAAATGAGGATTTATCCAAAGAAAGAGAATACTGATATGATTTTTATTCTTGGAGAATGCCGGCTTCTCGAATCTATGCTTAAAGGTTTCTTAAAAGAAACCATCCTATAACAGCCATTTTTTTGAGACTATTAAACCAGTTTCGAGAAAGTGGAAGTGTCAGTTATAAAAAACTTGTTAAAAGAAAACCTGTCACTGAGGATGAAGAAAATATTTTTACTGTACTTGGTTCATTGATCGAAAATCCTAATCTAGTCAGAATCATATATCCGAAAATACTAACATTAGCCAAGCAAGTGTTCCAAGAATTCTGAACAAATATAGAATTCATCCTTATAAAATCCAGCTTCGTCAAGAACTTCACGGAAATGATTTTGACAGCCGAACTGAGTTCTACTTGTGGGTATTAGATAAAATGGTAGAAAATGAACATTTTTTTGATAATGTGTTGTTTAGCAATGACTGTACTTTTCATAACAATGGTTTTGTGAATAGACATAACTTCCATTACCATTCTGATTCAAATCCGCATGAATACAGAGTTATGAGTAGCCAGAATAAGTGGTCGGTTAATGTGTGGGGAGGAATACTGGGTCCATACGTAATTAGACCCTACCTTTTTGAACGATCTTTAAATGGTTTGATATTTGGCGATTTTTCTTTACACTAACTTCCAGTGTTATTAGAATATGTCCTTTTAAATATTAGACCAACTATGTGGTTTCAACTGGATGAAGGTCCTCCTCATTGTCATCGCAAAGTTCGGCAATTTTTAAATGTCAACTTTCGAAACACGTAGATTAAGAGAGACGGATTTCAAAATTGGCCCCCGAGATCTCCGGACTTAACTCCACCAGACTTCTTTTTATGGGGATACATAAAACGAATTGTCTACAATGCGCCCCCGTCGACACCACAAGATATGAAAGTACGCATAAGAGACGATTTTCAAACTGGTACCCCGCAAATGTTTATTCAGAGTTAGCAGTGACTTCGAAAAAAGAATATGTAAGTGTTTGAAAATGGATGGTTGACATTTCGAACATCTACTATAAATATTTTACTTCTGTTTTGTACTATCGTCAATATGTTATTACCATTATTGCTGTTATAGCCTGTTGGACGACTATAAATCACGTTCCGAGTTTCTGAACATTTGTAAAGATATTCTGGATTATTATTCGTATACTTGTAAATTACCTGTCATTTCCAAATGCCATAGGCAACTAGATCCATTAGAATATCTATTCAAAAAACCCAAAATGGTGCAGAAAACGATTATTTTGCATATTTTGTGAGAACGTGAAAACTTAGCTAGAACACCCTTATACCATTCGATAGGTAGTATAAGTTAGTCAAAAAATCGAAACTTTGAAGAATATGAAAGGAGAGGACTAGAAGACTAACAAAGAACGAAACACTATAAAAGAAATTCACAGAAAACAATTAGTTTAGTATAACAACAGCAATGTTTTGGATAAACCTATGTAGTAACGAATGAAATAACAGGAAACGATGGTAGCAAGAAACTGGAAAGTGATTAATCTTCGTCATGAACTCTGTAAGAGAATTGTTTCTAAAAAAAGGAACATAAGCTCACATTTTTAATACCGATTAAGTGATTTCAATAGTCAAGCATTTGACAGTTGGCGTAATGAACCAAACTACATCTGCTAAGCGTTGCAATATTAATTTTATTGAAAGCATAAGACATGCAAGTTATATAGCAATACTTTTAAAAAGCAATAAACATTTGTTGTTTATTTGTAGTTATAACATTATTTATGTTGATGAATTCTGGTAAAAAATACTTGCTAATAGCATCAATTTCAGTACCAATACTTACTCTTAAAAAAATTTCATCCTGGCTATTTTTAGCATATCCTATATCATAGTCGCTTTCCAATAAGTCCTCTACGCTGCGAATCTCTGTCAATTTAACAGATAATATTGATGTTATAAATGCTGAATACGAATTGTAAATTACTACAGCAAATAACAATGAAATTACCACAATTACATTTCCAGAATACGATTTTGGTTGAATAGAACTACCTAAAATTTTTAAAAAGTCTTTATAGTTTATTTCTTGATTAATCGTACTAAAAAAGATCTAAAATTAGTAAATAACCTATAAATAAGCAGTTTTATAAAATTAAATTAAATTTTTCTGTAGCGGAGATGATTGCTCATTATGCTGAAAATCGATTAGCCAAAAACGAACTTAAGGACTCAAAGAGCATCAGGTGAAAGCTTTCGCAGTATCAGTTAAATAATAGACGACTAAATTTAAGTTTGGGCTCTGGCGTTTCATCCAAACGTACACGAATCTTTACAAAATTTAATATTCTGGCCCCACCGTTATTTTTTACACTCAAACATCAACATAAATACCGTCATCCATTTCCACTGAAAATTTTTAATGCGCTCTGACATCACACTTCACTTTTGTGTCAAAAAGTTGACATGAAACCATTTAACTTTAGTTTTAAGCAATATTTTGTCTACTATCGATATCTAAAGTTTTGGGCTCTCAGTTCAAAAGCATATTACAAAAACAATGGAGCAAACATTCGTGTATTGTAAAGATATTATCCATGACAAATATTTAATTTTTTGATATTTGAGAGGGCAGTATTAATCTGGATAATCTGAGGAACTTTTCCTCGAAACGGCAATTTTTCAAATGAAAAATTGAAAACATAGCTCTATTTTATAAAAAAAAACTATAGAGACGCTGACCTCCATTTCGGCCTCTGATGAGCTTGCGCTCGATGCGCGTTCGCTCAACGTTCAACTATCCATGGTATATTTATTATCTTTTTATTACATATCATACTTTTTTCATTTTTACCTCTCCCAGCTCATAATGTTACTGTTCCCATTTTATATTGCTGTAAGTTGACAAAATGCTTTCTAAAATTTTATTATAACATGTCTAAGTAAGTATTCATGTAGGTTGCATTTTTCTATGCATTTAATCTCAATCATATTTACATATCAGTAATTTCTTAATAATATAGAGAGTAAAATAATTATTTCATGGAAGGTGTACGCGTTTTGGTTTGAACTTTGGCTTTTCCAGTTTTGAGGTTTTTCAACTGTGGCGACATTCTTTTTTTCAGTTTTTTTTTCTTAATACACTTTGTTGATATATACACATCAACATAATTTTTCCCTTTCTCGCTCCAAAAATGTATTCAAGCATTTAGATCTCTAATTTTGTCTTTAGTGACAGCCCAGGGGTCCGGATCACAGCGGCTGAACTGGTGACAAGCGACTCGAGCACTTTTTACAAAATAGCACTACGGCTTCACTTTTTGATTTAAAAAACTACAGTTTTGAAAAAAACTTCCTCAAACTCTTCAAATTAATAATACTTTATCAAAAATTAAAAAATGAAAAGTTTGTGACTGAGCTTTTTTATTTGAAACTCGAAAACACGGGCTCCGTTACACCTTAATAAACATTTTAATTTTGCCGTAACTAAAAACGCTATAGGAATTTTTCTCAAGTTATTGGTGTCGCTAGATGTTGGAGAATAAAATAGTTTTGAGAAAATCATCATCGATCACGTGATCGTGAGTTGATTTTCATTCTGTCAAAAAAGTAATTTTAGATTTTTTCTCAAAATATTAAAAGTCTTAGAGACAAGTTTCTGGGACCAAGGTTGTGCAAAAGAACATGTTTTATAAAATAGTATTTTTAATTTTTTACATTTTCCAGATAATTTTTTCCCGCTAATGAATCAGCGAGCGTAAAATAAACCATGGATAAACACAAAGCGCATGCAAAATATTGAGGTTATGTTTTTTTTTTAGTTAAACAAGTAACAACAGGATCTTCCACTGGTAAAACATAACTCATGGTTAACTTTCGGTAAAACCTGAATCATCAATTATGAAACCGTTTTTTGATATAATCATCGGTTTTGTTCTAAACTTTCGGTAACCACACATTGTGAAACTCGGACTTACATTTAGATTCGAAAATTTACACTCACTGCTGAATATCTCCTACGGCTCTGCTCGTTAGTTACATATCGCGCGATCCTGTATAGCTATTATACAGAACTATATAAAATCATGTGTTTGTCATTACATGCTTTTGACTTTGAATCATCTTTTTGGCATAAATTAAAACAACCCACTCTGGCTTATTCTACCTTTCTTGCTCCTTATACACAAAAGAGCCTTATAAACATACTTAGCCTATGCGGTCTCATAATTTCTAATACTTAAATGAAAATCAGAATTATTAATCACTTTGCTATAACCACTAACTATGTAACTTTTGAAAATATGCTCTTAAGAAGCAAATGTCGTTTATGGTATTATCTCTCAGCCTGCTTAAATAGCAGCAAATATATCCTGCTGTAGATATAGCTCTTTTCGCTTCTACGCTAGTCAGTTGGACAGTCAGGATATAATCATAGGCAAGAGACAAATCCTCTCCTCTGATTCCATCGGGAGCACGTCATTTCTGTTTTTAAAAATTTTTCATAGTCTTTCAGCTTGTTTTCTGGTTTTTTAATATTTTTTTTTATTATTTAAGCTATTTCTCTAACCCTTCCTTTAATGTGAGTGCAGTCCCTGTGGCAGTAGCAAAGGTTCCTGCTTCAGATGTATTTTTAGATGCCTCGTTTTTATACTCGTTATCTCCAACTTCGGTGACCATTTCTAGTATTCTTTTTATCACCTCGCCAATTGCAGCTTCTTTTGGGATGAAAAATATGTGATCTAGATTTGTTGATCGACTTAAAAAGCTGTAGGCTGACTATGAGATCATTTATTATGATTCATTCTTCGTCGCTGAATTATCAGATCCAATATCGATCAATGCTTTATCAATACAATTTTTCAAGTTGTAAAATCGTTCTAACATACTTACTAAGCTGTTCCAGTGAGTACGACAGTAAATAATCAAAGACACTTCCTTTGAAATCTTTCCCTTCCTTTATAAAAAATGTCGTTCTTGGTTGATGTGCATAATTTAATCGCCCCGGAAAGATTTTTATAAAAATTTGTCAAATGGTAAGAAATAGTGACTTTTTTCGTCGCGTTTCGCCGTCACGGCCACCTAGTAACAAAACTTAAAAGCCTTATGGCATTTTTACAATATAATAATGTGAAATTGTCAATGTTTCAAATTTCTTGAAAAGACAACTTTATTCAAAGTCACTCTTATTTTTAATGCCAAATAAAACAACATTATAAGGATCCTTTGCTCAAAGGAAACTAACCCTAATTAAATAATAAATACTTTCATATAGCAAAAATTGATAGGTATGTTGAGGCCTGCAAACGCATTTTTTTTTCCTAAAATCTAAAATATGTCAAAAATAGCGACTTAGGCATAGAACATTATACATGAAATATGTCTATAATTTTCCATAAAATCTAAAGGTGATATAACATAAAGGGTGTTCCATTTACAATAAGCAAGAAAGTATCAACTTGCGGTATAACCGGAAATGTCACCATCTTGAAAATATTTTAGCCGAATTTTCCAGAGTCTATTTTCCGAGAGATCGGTCGCGGCACTTAGTCATGGGACATGCTATATAGATACGTTACCTTGCATACTAATAACAGAAAAGCTCCAAAGAACTGCATCAGAGATCGGGGAATAACTCATATCAGTTTCGGTTTTAATTTTGCGATGTGTGGTAATATATATTGACATAACAGTTGCAAAAATCACTCCAGTTGACAACACACAAAGTAGAAGTTCTGACTTAAAGGGTTGTAAATATATATCTCTGGCAGTATGTGATTGTTCTGGTTTTAAGTATATATTTCGGCTAAAAATTAAAATAAATTAGATGGCTATATAACCTAAAGTTAATATATTAAAGTATTAATATCACATTATTAAGTGATCATGATTTTTTGAGACTTTTTAATTGAAATAGTAAAACACTTTTTCAATTTAAATATAGTTGAGAAATGGAATTTTTTTATAATATTGTAAGGTACAATATGTATTTATATCTTACGTACATGCAACAACAGAGAGTCTATCAAAAACTACGACTAATTTTTTAATCTAAAACAGTTTTCAGGTCATTTTAACGTGATAGATTAAATAATATTAGACAACAATAAAAAATCGTTTTGTCGACTAAAATGTTATAGTTTATTACCTCAAAATCCTGTGTAAAACAATATAAATAAAAGAAAGAAATAATAAAATATTTAAAAAGAGTATTTAAGCCTTTCATGTTGTGAAGGTTTTTGTCTTCGAAGAATATGACTTTTTATGTAGAAAAAATTATATTTGCTCATATAATTAATTCAAAAATCCGCTTGTGAAAATATTTCCTAAATAATAGTTTTTTGAATTTTTAGGATAGTTCCTACTTTGGAAATCATTATTTTTTCTAATGTGAAATCGATTAACTGGATATTACAATTATAATTATTTATTTAAATAATAATAATTTCACTTGTTTTTATTATTTGAGTGCTTTTGTTAATTTTAATTTTTCTAATATTTTAACACACGTACAAATATATATATATATATATATATATATATATATATATATGAATATATATATATATATATATATATATATATATATATGAATATATATATATATATATATATATATATATATATATATATATATATATATATATATATATATATATATGAATAGTTTGGTTATTCCGGGTTTCAATCCGTTCGTTCAAAAAATCGTTTTCACGACGTTTCGCCAAAATCTTAATTAATCTTAATAGCAGGTCCAAAACTAGGAAACTTAACACCTTGGGCTTCAGCGTATATCGGAAACGCACACATACTGACCGATATCTCAATGCAATGTCACATCATCATCCCTCTCAAAAGCAGGCAGTAGTTAACACATTAGTATCAAGGTCTCTCCGCCTAACAGAACTTGACACAAAACAAGACAAAATAAGACATATTTCAACAGCTCTAGAACGGAATGGTTTCTCACAAGCAGATATTAAGAAAGCCATAAAAAGACAAGAGAAGACTACAACAAAGACCAAGGACCAAGATCAAACAAGGAACAAAGCCATAATACCATACATAAAAGGAATAATAGACAGAATCGGAAGAATCTTAAGAAAACACAACATACAGCCCATATTTAAACCACAAAAAACAATAGCCAACATCCTGGGAAATCCCAAAGATAAGACCAACCTTGAAAATCATGGCGTTTACAGCATTCCATGTGCAGATTGTCATCAAACTTATATAGGACAAACAAACAGGCGCATATCAGCAAGAATCCAATAACGTAAAAATAGCCTCAAAAACAAACAGACAACCTCAGCCCTATTTCAACATCACCAAACAACCGGACATACCATCGATTTCGAAAAAACAAAAGAAATAGCACCAGTACAGAACTACAAGGTACGCGTCATAAAAGAGGCCCTAGAAATCGAAAAAGCGGGACAGCTAAATAAACGAGACGATGCTATAAATTTTTCATCTACATGGAAAACATTAATAAAAAATCAAGAAAGAAAACCACAAAAATCAACTAGTACACGAGAGACCTGCATACAAGAACAAAATATATCACACTCGGGAAAGGGGAGGAGCCTGCGAAGCCGCCCACCCAATCAGGCAGCGAGCCAACTAAACAAAACTCGAAATTCTTCAGAGGCCACCATCAGTTCTCAGCGAGTAACGAGACGAACCGCACTTGAAAATGCCAAATGAGATTTTGGCGAAACGCCGTGAAAACGATTTTTTGAACGAACGGATTGAAACCCGGAATAACCAAACTATTCATTCTACCATCCGTGAAAATCTACGATATAACATATATATATATATATATATATATATATATATATATATATATATATATATATATATATGTATATATGTATATATATATATATATATATATATATATATATATATATATGACTCACAGAGTCATTTTCAGATTGAGTCTATGTCTATGTGAGTAGAAACTGCATTCACTATTTCTTAATAAAAATTTAGTGGTATAAACTATATATATATATATATATATATATATATATATATATATATATATATGATTCAGCATTAATCCGGAAATACATCCGTTCGTTCGATTCGTTTCTTGTATAAATTTGCAGACGTTTCACTAACATCCTATTTGGCATATTCTGTATTTGCTGGTTGTAATCAACTAAAGAAATTTAATGTACAACATGCTTCTTCAGTTGATCTATAGCCAGCAAGCATAGAAAATGCTATATGTATACTAATAACAGAATGCTATATGCACACTAATAACAGAAAAACTGTTGTTGATGTACCACTATCAAGCACAGGAGAGGACAAATGCGATTTTGGCGAAACGTCTGCTAATGTCTACAAGAAATTAATCAAATGAACGGAAGTCTTCCCAGATTAACACTGAATCACATATTCTCACTCGTGAAACATTGCTCTACAACATACGAAACCTCTATATAAAAATAAAAATGATTGCAGTTCATCAACTAAGTACTCATATATATATATATATATATATATATATATATATATATATATATATATATATATATATATATATATATATAACATAATTTATGCCCAGAGACTAAATTAACGGCTAAAATGTTAATATTAAGGTACTAAATAAACCTATACTTACATAGACCACATAATAGTTTGTGTAAACCACATATCGCCATAACGCTCAGGTACTTTAATCACGTTATCTAGAGCTAAATCAACTTCCTGTTGCACAACGCCACCAAGAAGACCAGACCAATTACCGGTAGCACCTTTTAAACCAAGCGTAGGATACATTTTGACTTCAGCTCTAAGAAATAATTTATTACAATTCTAATAATAAACGCCAGAAAGTTTCTAAAATTTGATTTTTAAGGAAAAAAAGCAAAAAATTAAAAATATGTCAGCATTTGAACATCTACGGTAGGCAGTATGCCAATCAATAGAGAAAAAAAGTGATTCTGTAATAAAATGCTATTAAGATACTGACTGTACATCACATTAAAAACAAACAGTAGTGATATTTTGTTATGGTTTCCACTCTACACTATGATACATTAATTTTTTATAAACAAAACCAAAAAATAGCGTTTTTTTTTTTCGTTTTTTGCTTATAAAATCAAACCCAACGAAGTAGTCTCGATGGTGTCAATAGGTAAAGAGTAGAGAAAATAGAAAATACCAACAAAATGGCCTCTGCTTCGATTCAATTGGATCAAGAGTAACAGAAAAAAGCAGGGAAAACCGAAAAATTCAACCATTTTTTAAACAATTTATATCTCCATCATTTTCCAAATTGTAGCGCTGGCCCTTCGCAAAATAATAGTAATTTATATGTACTCTAAGGTTGCCGAAACCAGACTCTGTATGCTCATTCATATTTGCATAATTGCTATTTGAAATTTTAAGCGCACCATTTTCAGTGCGCTTATATGCCTCATGGAGGGTCCGATTCTAATTTTGTTAAAATATTTTGAAAGTAGAAGTGTCATTCTATAAGCCTATATTTTTGTTTTGCATCAAGAAATCTGTAAAATATTTGAAAAATGCTAGCAAATATGATCGTTTGAGTGCGTGAAAAAAGCTGAGTAGTAGGGGCAGCGCGTCTAATGAAGCAACTTTTGATGAATTGGTGGATTGATATTTTCACGCTCTTGGCCGTTTTCGATCATATTTGCAATAATTTTTCAAGTATTTTACAGACTTTTTGTTACAAAATGAAAATATAGGCTTTGAGAATGCTATTTTATTTTCAAAATATTTTTATAAAATTGAAATTAAGCCATTCATGACGCATCTGGGCAGCAGTGCCTTGCTTTGACCAATATAAAGTACATATGTACATATAAGCTACTTTTATTTCGCGAAGGATCAGCGCTACAGCTTCAAAAATGTGTCTGCGTTACTAATGGCACTACGCAACAAATTTTAGTTTATTTTTCGTATCTTGTATGAAAAGTACATTTTTTATTAATTTTGGGGTGCGACACACAAAAACGACAAGGAAATTAAAAACCTAGTTACAATTTTCATGAACAAGTTTTTTCGTTTCATTTTAAACAAAACAATAAAAAATACATACTTTTACACTTGTAGAGACACTAAATATCCTGTGTTTTGGCTTTTCTTTTTGTGATTTGTTTCTGGAATATCTCCAACATTAGTAGACAAGCATGGAAGCATTCCACTTTCCCTGGTACCTTTTCTCCATTGCTGATATATCCAAACCGAAGCGTTCGCCATGCTCATCACATACAGCTTCGCAGTTGTCAGGAAAAAAGAACCGTATTGCAATCCATTTTTTGTTACGATGACAGCATATTTTCAACAAGAGTAACGTAATTGTCAACTTTTTTATTTCCGAAGAAATTAGTGACCACGAGTCGAAAGTCACTTCAAGCATTTTTTTGGATATCTGATAGAGTGCTTTCAAAACGTTTGTCTTTCGGAATATTTCGAATTTGTGGTCCAACAAAAATACCTTCTTTAATTTTTGCTTCACTTAGTCTTGAGAGTTTCTGACGCAGGTACTGGAAAGCTGACCCATCTATATTCAGTGTGTTAACAAATTTTTTCATTAGGCCCAATTTGATATTCAATGGTGGGAACAAACTCTTTTTGGGGTCTACCAATGGCATATGTTGTACATTCTTTTCTCTTATAATGGAGCACCTTTACCCGACTGTCCCACTGACATTCACACAAAAAATAGCAAAACTTGGTGTAGCCTAGCTGCAACGCAAGTAAAAGTCCAATCACCTTTAAGTCGCCACAGATCTGTGTACTCATTGTATTTTTGTACTTGTAATAAGGACCTCATATTGTTGTATGATACTTTCATGTGAAATGCATATCCAACAGAAATAGACGGTAAACTATTTCCCGTATGCAATAGTACTGCTTTCAAACTCAATGTTGAACTGTCTATAAACAATCCCCATTCCTTATAGTTTATCTTTAAAGCCGCCAATAAACCGCTAATGTTACTGCAGAAAATCAAGTTATTTCCATATTAAAAAATGGTGCCAGGCCTTTATGGCGTTTACGAAAAACACCTACTGAAACATCGTCTTCTACTGCAATCTTGATCCTAGGAACTCTGCTTTACTTTTTGGAAGTTCTAAGACTCTCACAAGATCCTTTAATTATTTTGTGCGGATGGCGGTATAATGTGCTTAGTGTGAAATCTGAATCTCACGATGTTCATGGTATATCTTCTTCTTAAAAAAACGTTGTATCTTTGTTATTTAATTCGTAAGTTAATATTTTTTGGGTTCTAGAATAGGAAATGCGTAATTATGACGCACAGGTTTCATGGCATATGGTATATTTAGATAGATAATAGCAGACTGTTTCCTCTTGGATATACCTGTACCTTGTCCAACACCAGGTATAATGCAGAAATAGAGATCATTAACATGAATGAAGGCTCTCTCCAGATCATTGGGACAGCAAACTTCATAGATCGTTTTTTACTATTTATCCAGACTTGAAGCTCATGCTACATTAGATATGTAGCATCCACTGTTTGTCTCGATCCCCAATATTGCAACCGAAATAAAGCTAATGTGTCTTTTTTATCGATGGGGTAATAGACCGCATCTGAGACGCAAAAATCACCTCACTACAAACATAGCAGCAGTGATCTGGATTGTTTACACACTTTCTAGACATCCAACAATCTCAATTATTCGATTCGACTCACTTACTTCGACTAACTAACGCCTCCGCTTTGTAACTGCTTATATACCCAAATACGGCATCTACATTTTTAGAGAATATTCGAGAATTTTTTATTCAATTCCATAATATTCGCAATACTGGCATTTGGCATGTGTCTGTATCCAGGGGCTGTTCAGTATAAAGCGGACATAAAAATCGATTTGAATGGGTTTAAATGGCTCTCCCTTATTCTAAGCCCTGGAGGGTTAGGACTTCATATATGGGTGGTCATCCTTGGAGATCCTTCATACAGTGCTGTCAAGTTGTACAAAATTTCCTTAACTTGGGCAACATCGCACCTTTCTATTGTTATAACAATACAGATATACCACATGCATTCTTCGGTTACATTGTTAATACATAGGAAATGTTATCTGATTGAATCATCCCAGGACTAATTTTGTTGGTATTTTTATTTTCTGCAATTCATTTTTATTCCTTGAAATTGCTTTATTAGTTTCGGTTTTGTATGAAAAACGAAAAAAAAAACGCGATTTTTAGGTTATAATTATTTATAACAAATTAATGGTTCATAGTAGTAAATAAAAACCTTAAAGAAATATGACTACGTCTAGTGTGTTGGCACAGTTGATATCCGGATGGTATTTTTATCATGAAAAAATCTCTTTTTATTGGCGTACAGGTAAATTCTTTATGCAGATTTAAGTCTTGACCGTGATAAAATTGCATAGAAGTTAAAATTTCAGTTATTAATGAAAGTTAAGTAGGTTATAAAAATTATTTTTGCATATTATGGATTTTGCCCTTTTATTTAGCGGTGATGTCCAGAAATGTATGCCAGACGTAATTTTTAAGTTTTGAAGTATTTGCATTTGAAACAACAAGCGTCAAAATTAAAAATAACGCCAAGAAAGCCTTAATTTGTTAGTCTAAGTAATATATAGTTTTTTCGGATACCCAATATTTCGTGATATTAATTTTATATTTTACAAAATACACCTTTTTGTAAATTTGTAGACACAAGCCTTAATTCGTACTGTAGTGTTTCAATAATATTTCTTACTTTGCCTTCAGATCATCAACTATAAAATCTAAAATTTTGTCCATATTTTCGTCATCATTGTCATCTTCAATAAGATTTTCATCGGCTACGCTCGCTTCTTGGTTAAATTTTTTTTTGCCGAAAATTATTGGATATCCACGAAAGTCTTTTCTTGTTTCTATAGTTTGATAAGGTTTTAATGTTTCAGTTCCAGTTTCAAATTTCCAATTACCTAAAATAAAATGACTTACGGAATTCAATGCGATATTTAAAAAAGCGACTGTGCCAAAAATAAAATATTTAATAGGTGGCTGGCGGTCCCTTAGTGCTTTAGGCTTAAGGAATAAAAATCGGAGCGTCATCCCTCCGGATATCACAAATCCTGATGAGATTAATGATTACTTTGTCCAATCAAAACTCTTCAGAATAAATTAACTTTTATAAATCTAAGAAAAATATCTCCAACTAAATATATAAATTTAAGCTAGCATCACCTTTAGAGATTTAAAATAACATAAACTCGATAAAATCAGATGCCTTTGGCAATGATCTCATATCTGTAAGAACGCTGAAATATTGCCCACCGTATATTACAATTATTTAGCGCATATTACTAATCTGTGTTTGAAAATTGGTTATTTCCGAACTACCTGGAAAAGGCCATCATTCAGCCCCTACTGAAAGGAGCAAACCCTTCGATTTTGGTGGATTTGGGACCAATAGGTGCACTGTATTACTAGTTTTATGGAAGGTACTTGAAAGAATAATTTACCATCAAATTAAGATTTATATAGAAGATAATGTTACCTTTCTTGAGAACCAATCTGGCTTTAGAGAATCTCACAGCGCTAATAAAGATAACTGATAATATTATTGCTGAAAGCGACCAGAAAAAAATAACAGCTTTAGTACTGATGGACTATTCTAAAGCTTTTGATACAGTAAGTTATGAGGTTCTACTTTCAAAGCTCCAAGTTCTGGGATTTGACGAAATTTCTTGCTCATTTTTTTCTTCATATCTTTCAGGTGTCAGAAGGTTCTTCTAAATACTAGTTTTTTCAGAAGTAAATTAGTGTCATCGGGTTTCAATTTTATCACCCCTATTATTCCTTTTATATACCTCAGATTTATTTAATAGAGTCGCTAACTGTAATATGCACGGCTATGCCGATTATATTCAAATATATTATAGTTTTGATCCAGGGGATACACATGCAACCATATATAGATGCATAATTAACTAATGAATTGCTTGGCTCATATTAATTCATACTAATTCATAAACAATTCTAATTTATTATTTTATTGGTTTGTTTGCATCGGAAAAGAATGAGATTAGTATATTATTGTATTATGTTGATTAGTGACAAACAATTTTTTTTAATCACATTTATTTTTCCTTTTGATTCCGTTCTCCCCTCCTGTCTTCTACCTTCTCTTCTTTTTTTTATTTCAGTTTCTAGCTTCTGCCTACTTGCTTTCTTTCAAATAATTTTAGACAATCTATACTTGGAATTTTTTAGTTATTAATTGTATTAAATTACTACATAAATTTGTTACCATTTGCATAGTGATCACAACCCTTCACTCGGATTGTAAAAAAAAAACATATTATCTTTATTTCGGAAGTCATCAACTACGCTAATATTCCAACCGCAATATGACCTGTTCCACACAGTGGTGACCTCCGAAATAATTCCAGCGATTCAGGTTCAGAAGAACAAATTGTTCATGACATAGATACTCCATTAACATTAACGGATCCTCATTTTGTACCGAATTATTCTTCGCCACATATAATAATTTAAGAACGATTTTGTTAGAGAGGATGATCTGTCAAATAATTAAGGGGAATTATTAGAATAAAGGCTTAAACAATAAATTCGTTGGAATACAAAGTGCTAATAACAACTTACTATAATCGTCTAAAGGAGCTGACCTCGTTTGTTTTGCATGAAACACAGCTACGTTAGACAAAGTTTTGCTGCTTTGTACGGGAATGGGATAGTAGAACACTGTTAGGCAGAATATCCCTAAGTTGGGTAAATTTCTTAAGAATAACAACTTTCAAAATATATTAAAAATGATGAGAAGACAGCTTCAATCAATTTTCGCCTAGTAACAGCTAACGGCTTAGGAAAGAAAAAATCAGATACAAAGACACCTGGAAAACACTTGTTGGGAAGCTGGCAGATTATTGGGTGGACTTTTATTAGAGATGTTGAAGAAGCAAAATACAAATGAGTAGAAAAATGTTATTATATGCTGCAAAAATTATCATTTGTCCTATTTTTAAAAAACATGTTTCGAAAAATGCAATTAATAAAGTCTCTCAAAAACTGCATACAGTCATTCGTGTTCAGCAAAAGTTAAAACACATATATCTTTTACATCAAGGATATCTGAAACATACTGAAATTTGCTGTTTAGAGTAACCAGTTATTTAAGGATTTTCAGCATAAATTACTCACCAACCGAGTAAAGTTAGATATATTTTGCCCTTAAACAAGAAACATGTCAATATGAACCTGAAAAATTTTAATCTTTTCGCCATTTTTTTTTTAAATAGTGGGAACATAAGTATTACAATTTATTTAAAGACTTATTTTCCATGGGCTCATCCTAACCCTGATGTACTGCAGCCAGTATAGGCATATTATACTTACCCCAAGTACTTATTCTATTAACTTGGCTTCCTGGGCTAATTTGAAGAGGTTAGCCCAGGGATAGATATGATCTTATCCTGCTCTAAGTTAACTAAACCAAAAGTTTGCGATTAACGTAATGTCGTAAAGATTCATTTCGACAAAGATGAACTTCAATGGTCATGTGACCCGTCATTATATTTATCATTACCCCTACTGGCTTACAGTAGTTTCCTGACATATTTTAGATTAGGATTGTATATTAAAACTTTTACCTGTCTGGTTATCTAATAATTTAAATACCCTTTTTAATTCATTATCTAACGGCTTCTCCTGTTGCGCATCTGGGTATTCCAATGGCTAGTTCGGAAACAACTTATTGAATCCGTGTGCCACTTTGTGCTTGCTTATAGCCATTTTCCTTTTAATATTTGCCTTTCTCTCCTCGATACTGCTGTAGTAAATTTTTTTTTAGTTTTTGTAAGAGTTGCAAGAGCGCTGGATATTCCTAAACCATTCAGGAAAATATATTTTGGTCCTTCCAAGTCTTTAGGAGTGCTTGGCTGTTATAATATATGTAGATTTGCTTTTTGGTATAAGCTCTTCTTATAATTGCACCTACCCATTGTAGACGCCGACTTCATTTTGCCTATTGCTGTAACTTTTGGAAAGTTCTTTAAATAATAATAAAATGGTGGCTGAAATGACTGAAAAAATCCTAGAGCACACGAGGACCTCATTAAAACTGAAACGACAAGTGAAAAATATATTGGACTTACTGGTAAAGACAAGTTAATCTCTAGAGAGTAATGAGGCTAATCTATATAATGCACTACCAGAAGAAGGAGGAGCACAACCAGAACTAATGAAATTACCTAATACGAAAGTGGGCTTCGGTAAAGCAATATCCAATGGATGGGTATTAGTGGATAAAAGTGTCGATCCACCTTCAGTTAAAAGAACAGTACCTGAAATTAAAGATTTGGTACAAGATCACTTCAGATTAATAGAGTCTGGTAACCACTCGGAATTAATAGACACAGAGAAAACAGATTATAAGAAAAGAAGACTGATTTAGTAAATTTTTGATTAATAGGAAACTGATTTAACTGCAGATATGTGTATTACTGTGAGCTGGAAGACTTTGAAGTTTTAGGAACATAATTTTAATGCACTGGGGGTATCTCTAAGTTATGGCTTCCTCTAACCACTCTAAAAAGTTCGAGCTGAGTTTGGCCAGATTTTCCTAGAAATGGGTTTTTCAGGAATGCCTACAAGTACACTTTTCCAGCCCCAGCACCATTCAACTAGTGTCCACAATATTGTCTTCATTTTAGATCTTCAGTTTAGTTCCAAGTTCCTTGAAAATTATCTCAAAGGGTCAACACAGTGCATAGTAAGCAGCAGACTCTCAAAATTATGGATAATACTGGATTTTGGAGAAAGCTCAGAAAAATTTACTTAGAACTGACACAACTGCCGTAAGAATTTTTGCAGAATTTGCATACGATTCCTACGCGAAATCTAGTATGGAAATTTTCAGTTTCACATAGAGATCTCGAGAATTTTTCGGCTTAAAATGTTATTGCTACTGGGCTTAACAGAGGCTGTCATTGCATGGGGATTGTCTTTGGAGAAACCTAAACTGATTAAATATAGATTTAGTAACATAATAGACTTGGTTGGACCTAAAGTTGACTTGGAGATGGTTCAGAAAAGTCCAATTTGTAGATTAATCAGATAAAGTTGCATACATTTTTGTCCGTATTGCTGTTGGGAATTTATTGTAACCCTATCCATTAGTGTACCAAATAAGTGTAGGAGTCCTCCATTAAAACCTCGAATGATATGATGCAACGATAGACTGATATCATATTTCCAGCTCAGAGACCTTAATTTTGTTATGGTATATATTAAGTTCTGTCAATCCCAATAATACAATTGACAATGAATGGTGCTTTTAACAGATCCCTATTCCTGCCTTTTCCATGAATTAGTAAATATAGTAGAGAGAAATCTGAAATACATTCCATATTTGAAGTCACAGCCAATTTTATAATCCCGTGAAGCTCAAACAGGCAAATTTTTATATGCCCCTTATCTTAAACATATCTGGTCTTTGCAACATCTTGGTCCATGGTCCAAGGCTGTATATATAATCGCTGCTACCATCAAAATGCACATAAGAGACCTCTTAAGTCAACGATATTCTTATAATCTCTTCCATATGTTTGTTCTAGATTCTCTAGTACCTCGGGTATTGTTATATGGATTAAGACAAGAAGCTGTCAATAAGTATGTCCAATTTGACCTATCTTTCTACAAGCCCTAAGTTAATTTTTATTGAAAAATTTACTTTAATTTCAATAACTTTCGTTTCATTTATTAAAACTTTTCAGCTCAAAATTTTGATGTATAATTCAAGCTTTTCTACGCATATTACTTGTTAAAAGGAAAACATTTGAATAAGAAAAAATGTTCGAAAGTTACCCATTTATTCAATAAATTATTAAAAAGTTTGACAAATTTTTTCGCCCTGAATTTATTTTTATCATTTAAAATATTATACGGCCTTAAATTTTTGACAATGATATTATATTTTTATGCTGATCTAAATAAAATTCCCATTAAAATATTAAGTCATTATGAAAATATAACATCGTACAGTTATCAATTTCAGGGCAATATCGAAACGGGGAAAAAGAAATTTGCTTTTTATTAGGTTGTTATTAATTCGTCTTCTTATCTATGTTTATGTGTCTGGCTAATAAAAATTTTACAGTTAATGTTAAACTAACTTCTCGATGAGCTCCAGAACTGATCTTGAAAGTATATTTTCGAGGTCATTTCAAGATCAACTTGATATCTAATTATTCGATCAAGCTAAAATTCGGTACACAGATATAGACTCGACAACAATACAATATCGTGACTTTGAAACTGACCTTGAGGGTATATTTTAAGGTCATTTCCAGGTTATAGCTTATAAGTATTATTATATCATAAATATTCAGGACAATGTGATAAATTACTACGTAATGTTTTTTTTTATTATTTTACTGGAGTTTTTTATATATTTTAATTTCCATGATGCTACTGTGACCGCAACCAAACTATGTAATTTCAAAAATATATCATGTTAATAAAAGATGTTTATTATCACTTCAGTTTCCTCCACCCTCAAAAACCTACAAAGTACATGACAACTTATTATTCGTAAAAAAAACTGCAAACCTAGTGGGCGCACTACCATAGAAGAGTTTTCCGATTTGCGAATCTTATACACTTGAAGAATGCAGTAAAAAATATCACTTGCGGCAGGAACTTTGCAAAAATCTTTAAAATATCCAGATTCAGAACCATTTTCAGATTTAGTTTGATTAAACGGCAAAAATGTATCAACATGTTGAGTCTCCAAACTTATTGATGGAATTTGGTGCTTTCTTTCACATAAAATGTGGCTTGGTTTCTAAAAGAAAATATATATTATGGGTTCATTCACCAATAAGATCTTTTAAAAATATAATAAAAATTGGTCATATAGCCACATAAAACACAAACGTTAAATATCAGTGCCGACAATTCTATATAAGAATAGTCAACATTTTTGTATAATATTAACATTATGTTACATATCCCTTAAAATAAAATTTCATAATACTAGATATAAAACGTGACCAGCACAATTAGGCAAATTGATATCTATTGAAGCTTTTATAAATTAGTTTAAAAAATATAAGGAAATACTTCAAATGGTTATAACAGAACCAAGATCTTTATATAATTTATATAAAATTAACAATTTAAAAAATAATAAAAGGCAAACAAAGAACACAATAAATGAGCGTTGTGAAAAAAATAAATAATAATAAGATTACTTTATTGATTTAAATTCAAATTCTAGATCTATGATTGAATCTTTCCAAGTAACTAATTATTTGAACAAATATTTTTTTATTTATTTATTCGATACACTTTATAAATGCTGAAGTAATTACATGTAGAGGAAAATACAGCAATGGAGGGACACAAAGAAATCGAAGACATTGACAAAAAAATAATAAAAATAAGGGACACTTAAATAAATACAAACTACAAAGAAAAGTATTAAAAAAAAATGAAAAAAAAAAATTATATACAAGTATATAAAAGCATTACATAAATTTGGCTTATCGATGTGTTAAACACTAACTGTCTTCTCTTACCAATAATAACCTACTGCGATCTAGTAATATCCTATTTAGAGCGAAAAACTTCTGGGATTAGTTGTAAATAAATTATATTCTGTCTAAAGTTTATCTTAAGGACTTTAAATTTAATCAAGTTTATTGAAAAGGAATCAATGTTGCTTTCTGCTGTGAGTGACAAAACCCACAAACAATAGACATTCGGAGCCTTCGCTTAAACAATTCGACAGATCAGTTACAAATATTGAGAAAAGTAATGATGGAATATTACTTCCTTGCGCAAGTTTAAAAGTAGCGAAATATATATCTAATAGTTCCCCTTCCATACGAACAGTACATGACCTCGAAGAAAGATAAATTCTCATTAATTTAGAGGAACATTGCGAAAAGCTAACATTGGCAAGTTTATATACTACTAGATTTTGGTTGACTTTTTCAAAAGTTCTGTTTGGATCAGTAAAAATAACATCCATTTGCACCCAAGTGTCTATAGTGTAGCGAAATTTGTGAAAACAGAAAGGTTTGTTTTGGAAGATTTGCTGCCCTTCATGAAGCCATACTTCTATTCAACAATGTCTGAACATATATAATTGGAAATAAATTTACACAATGTTGGTTCCAATAAATGCAACAAGTTCCACAAACAATTTTTTTTTACTTAATGAAATATTAATATTTTGACAGTTTTACTGTCTACTACTTACCATGGAAAAAGAGGTAAATGATCAATTGCCCTTCCTAGATGTCATGGTGAACCGTTCAAACGAAACTATTAAAACTTCAGTATACAGAAAGCCAACACATACTGGACAATATCTTAATCATAGTTCTAATCATTCTGTTGTAACAAAACGAGGAATTATACGCAACCTCTATAATCGCGCTATATCTATATGCAATAATGCCGAATCATTGGAAAACGAGGTAGCAAATATTAAATCCGATTTACAATAAAAAGGTTATCCTTTAAAACTAATTGACGATGTTATAAATAATTTTAGAACAACGAACACTGAAAAGCAAGAAACATATTCCTTCTTCACAATTCCGTACATTAAGGGAACGTCGGAGAAAATAAGACGAATTGCCAGTAGTTGTAATATAAAAACAGCCTTTAAATCAGGAAATACCCTTAGAGCTCTTTTAACAAAAACAAAACCTAAAACTACCAATAAGAAAGAATGTGTTCACAAAGTTCCATAGGAGTGTGGTGAAATGTATATTGGAGAAACCAAACGACCGCTAGAAGTTAAAATTAAGGAACATAAAACTCATACACAAAAAGGGGAAACGTCGAGATCAGGTATTGCAGAACACTCCTGAGATAAACAACACCATATAAAATAGTCTGAGGCGGCGGCAATATATATGGAACCCAATATGAAAAAAAGAAAATTTATAGAAGCAGCATACATTAAAAACAATAATGGAATCTTCAGTAAACCGAGTATTGAGATACCTAATCTTTGAGAACCACTACTTTGTACCATCAAATCATTAAGGTGTGTATAGTGAAGCGAAACGTTGCGCTTCAATGGACACAGTCCCTATATAAGCTCGTAGTCTTAAGACAAAACATTCAGTTTATACTTGATAACGATTAGAGATACAACCTAATCGAAACGTCGTAAAAATAAAAATAAAGACAATGTAAGTCCGCCCACATTTTAGTCAGTTTCACTGTAACTACAACGCTAGCTGAATCTATGAAAAATATCAAATTTGCCAGGATTACAGGCTGCTATAATTTGTTTCACCACCAAAAAAAATCTCAAGCACCGTTAAGGGATTTCATAGACTGGAAGCGTCTAGTTCAGAACTAATGACCTGAACATTCTGGAGTATGTTCTAATTAATAATGTTTTCCTTGATCCACAAAAAATGCCATTGTTTCTTAAAGAATCACGTAACTATTGCTAACAGACCAGCATTGTATACGTGATCCACCGAAATATTGCTCAAGCACCTGCTTAACACAATCCACAAGGTGATCATATGCTTTTTGATACAACATATTGATTCACACTGCATGAAATATTATTTGCAATTCGACAAAAATAATATTCCAGAAGACTAGTAGATTGCATGATGCAACTGTTTATAGATACCAAACGTAGGAACATTTTTGCCTCAAACATTGATTACCAAAAGCCCTTCGACACATGACTGAGTAACAGCTGTACTGTGAATATACAAGTCGATGTACATTTTATTTTCTTTTTAGAATCTTCTTCTCCTTCTTTCTCAGCCCATTGATGTCCACTCCTGGACATAAGCCTCTCCGATGATTCTCCACTGGGATCTGTCTCTCACCTTCTGGAGCCAGTCTTTTCCAGCAAACAGTCTTATATCATCTACCCATCTGCGTTGTGGCCTGCCACGATTTCGGTTCGTTTCTCGAGTGGCCATTGCAGTAATTTACTCGTCCACCTATCGGGCTGTTATCTAGCTATGTGCCCCGCCCATTGCCACTTTAGTCGTGATATGCGTTCAATGACGTCAACTACTTTGGTTCTTGATCTTATTACTTGATTTCGTATTTTATCCCGTAACGAGCTTCCTAACAGTTGTCTCTCCATGAAGCGTTGAGTGACTCGGAGCCTATTTGCGTTTTGTTTGGTTAGTGTTATCGTTTCCACGCTGTAAGTAGTAACAGGCAAGACACACGTGTTATACACTTTCCGTTTAAGGTTGATTGGTGTGTTTCTATCTCTTAATACGTACTGCAACTTTCCAAAGGCAGCCCATATCAGCCCTATTCTCCTTGTTATTTCCGCCGTTTGATTTTCTTTGTCCAGTTTCATGACGTGGCCTAAATAGATGTACTCTTGGACATTCTCTATGATTTCATTTTGAATCTCTATTTGTACATTTGCGTCAGGGCTCATTAATTTTTAGAATACCTCATTTTAATCTTGAAAACTAGAATCTAAATGAAAGGTACAGGAATAAAAGAGGCTCATTAACACTTTCTGTATTTTTAAACTAAAAGTGCAATTGTATAGCAAATATTATGACCAATACTTTGGTCTTATCCATAACGATATAAAAGGATCTTATCGTGAAATATTTTCATTAAAATAAAATCCACACAGTTATAAAAGGGGCTGATTACAACTCAAACTGCTTAAAAGGGGCATACTGCGTGACAAACCACCATAAAAATGTTCATATTGCTCGCGAACAGAGAAAGAACGCTCACACTGCCGGCCATTAATTCTTAAGTCGCTTAGTCATTCTGACACGTTCATTGGTGGAGGTTAGGTTTTGGATGGAAGTATTAGTTTTTATGAGTTAGATGAAGATAGTAGTGAAGTAAGCGAGGAACTGTTTGCCGATGAAGAGGAAAACAAGAAGATAAAGTCACAGGGTCGCATAGCAGAAGTTGCGAAGAAAATAAAATTGTCGAGTTATCGAGTTATGAATCGGGACCACCATGTTGCTTGTAGGAAATAGTGTTGCCAAAAAATCTCAAAAGAGGTACAGGAAAAAATTGCAAAATTTTAATCTGTTCGAATCTCATGATGCTCAGGATACTTGCTTGAGCGGTCTCATATCAGTATTGCCAGTTAAAAGGATTTCAAAAAGTGATAATACACGTCATTATGATGATGTTTACAACAACACCAATAGAGACAATAAAGCAAATGCAAATAAACCAACTAGCCACGAAAATAAAAGAAACCATAAACACATCGGTTAAAAAAGTCTGCTCAAAATCAAAAATAACAAAGACCTCCAAACTACAACCAAATACCTTGAGACTTCTCAAAGAAAGACGAGAAACGACAGATCGAACAACACAGTTTCAAAACTGTAAACAAGTAAATGAAAAAGGAAATTAGAAAAGACAATAGAAATTACACCAATAAACTTATAAAAGACACAATAAGTGAAAACTGCAACATGAAAGTACTAAAAACAAAAAATTCAAGAGGCAAACAAGAATAATAAAAATAAAAAACTCGAAAAACGTGACCGTCCAGGACGAAAAGGAAATAAGCAGAGCCATAGAAGAATTCTACACCAAACTATACTCGCCACACGCACAACAAGAGCAACAACAAACAAAAAGAACCATACTCAACATAGGCTCAGAGGAAATTCCAGAAGTAACAAACTCAAAGATAAGAATGGCACTAAATAAATTAAAGAACAATAAATGTGCAGGAGAAGACAAAATTTCAATAGAGATGCTGAAAATTGGCGGCAGAAAAATAGAACAAATATTGAAGATTCTATTTAATAAAATAATTGAAGAGGGAAAAAAATTCCACAGGATTCGTATAACTCCGAGTTATCTTAATATTCAAAAAGGGGGACAATACAAATATTGAAAACTATCGAACAATATCCCTACTATCACACACCTACAAGTTGTTAACCAAAATTATAATCAACCGCATAACAAACAAACTCGATTTTTACCAACCTGTCGAACAAGCTGAATTCAGAAAACACTTTAGCACCACAGATTACCTACACACCATAAGAATACTAATTGAGAAGTGCAACGAATATAACGTACCGCTCCATATGGCTTTTGTAGATTTCCAGAAGGCATTCGACTCCGTCGAAATATGGGCAGTATTGCAATCGTTAGAAAACGCAAGAATCGATTCAAGATACATAAACATCATAAAGAACATATACGAAAATGCAACCATTCAAATAAAAATAGACGACAAGACGAAAAAGAACCCCATAAAACTACAAAAAGGAGTGAGATAAGGGGACACTATCTCGCTAAAACTGTTCACCCTAGTCCAAGAGGACATTTTTAAGGAACTTAAATGGGACATCAAAGGTATAAACATCGACGGAATATACTTGAACCATCTCAGATTTGCTGATGACATAATCTTAATAGCAAGTGATCTCCAAAAATTGAACGAAATGTTACAAGAGCTAAATAACGTATCCGCATATATAGGCCTTAAAATGAACTACAACAAAACAAAAATAATGAGCCACGAAAAGGCAAACATAACAATACAGAACCAGAGGATAGAAAACGTCGAACACTATGTTTTAAAAATATACACTGAAATACACAATCCGTCAATTTCTTGATTTCTTCGGTGTACAACCTGTTAATAACTTATTTAATGACTTATTGAACACTATGTATACTTGGGTCATGACATCAGACTAGGGAAATCAAACCAGGATGCTGAAATAAAAAGAAGAACACAGCTGACATGAGCCGCTTTCGGTAAACTTGCATACATCTTGAAAATTAATTCAATTCCCATAAATCTAAAAAGAAAAGCATACAACACCAAAAAGTCCGCTAAAAAATTAGAAACAGTCCAAAGAGCGATGGAAAGAAACATGCTTGGAATACCATTAAGAGACAGGATTAGAAACACCGAGATAAGACGCAGAACGAGTCAAAGACATCGCGAAGGAGGTTGCAAAGATGAAGTGGCGATGGGCTGGTTACATAGCCCGATATGATGACAACAGATGGACACGAAGAATCCTGGAATGGAGACCGAGGGAGACAACAAGAAGCACGGAAAGACCTCATAAAAGATGGGTAGACGACATAAGGACAGTGGCGGGCAAACAGTGGATGAGATTGGCGAAGAATAGAGAAAGATGGAAACAATTGAGAGAGACCTACATCCAGGAGTGGATGGACAGAGGTTGACAAAGAGAGAAAAGAGATACAAGTAAAGATTACTCGCTATAATGGAGTCGACAAAAGAAATCCCGGTGTGCAAGAAGATATTGACATCGATTCACTGAATATCGAAGAAGAAGGTTCAATACTTAGTATCTAGCCTCAAGAAGACAGAATTCGCTTTCAGCTTAAAATTACTCTCTAATTGATGTGCTGTTTTCAAAATGTGTACAATATAGTTATAATAAATAGAGGTCCTTATATTAATGTATAAGTAGTCTTCTACTTCCCTCCATACACTGTGGTGCACACGTTTTAATTAATGAAAAGCTATTTGTTTATAGCATTAAAAAGCAGAAAAATCTTACATTTTCGTATTACGATTAGTTCCGGCTTGTAGTTTTTTTACTTGAACCGGAGGCAGAATTTCAAAATATCTATTTAATCAAAACTTATCCATTTAAAAAAATGGCAAAAGTTATAATTTTCCAAATGTTTAACGATTTTTAACTCAAAAACTATACATCGGATAGAAAAATTACAAGAGACACTTTTTGCTTAGAATCGACCGAGAAATATTCATAATTCATAATCAAATGATCAAAACCTAAAGAACTTTGGTGGAAGCATGTCTCTTCATCGACTACGAAAACCCACTGAGCTCCCTGACTATTTGGAAGTTACGGTGAATTGTTAAAAATAGCCTGTAGGTGGTTATGAGTGGGTTGTATTTTCAGAACTGACTTCTATTTGTTTCACTTTTTATTTACCTTCTGGTAATATCTACTTATTATTTGTAAGAGCTTTCACCGCCTAAGGTCATATTAAAAAAATGTGTTATTCGCGAACTTTTCAGTATATTTTTAATAAAGATATGACTTTTATCTCATAAGATAATTTACGTTTATTTCAAAATAGGACAAGTGAAAAAACTTGTTCATGAAATGAAAAATATTAATTTTGCTTATATTTACAATTTCTCGTGGCCTTTAGCCCTAAAGGTAAAATTCTTAAAAATTTTAATCAAACAAATCCTAAGACCAAATAATCAAAAATAGTCAAACTTTCCTTTTATTTCAACATTTTTTTAAACATTTACCTCCCAGTTCACCAACATGGTCTTTAAACCGGTCTAATTGACAATAGATTTTTTAAATTGGCAAGCGCAACAATTTTTAACCTTAAAAATACAAAGATTAAAAAATCGGTTTATATTATTACTAAACCAGCAAAAATGGAAAATATTGTTTCTTTTCGGGAGAAAATAATTTCTCTCATCGACTTCAAGACTCTTATTTTTAACTGACTTCTAAAACGAGGAGATTCTAAATTTGACCGCTTTTTTATATACATACGGAAAATATTATTTTTTTCTTGTGTTTACATATAATGTCTCTTAGGCCTAAAGGTAAAAATTCTTAAAAATTTTAATTAAACATGCCTTAAAATCAAATAATGAAAAATGGCTTAACTTTTTTTCTTTTTTCAACGTTTTTTTAAACATTTACCCCACAATTCACTAACATGGTCTAAGTTTAAAACCGGTCCAAATTAACAATATAGGGTTTAAATTGACAATAATACAGCAATAAGTCAAGCAAGTTTTGAACCCTAAAAATACAAAGATTTAAAAAATCAGTTTCTTTTATTACTAAACCGGGCAAAATGGAAAATATTGTTTATATTCGGGAGAAAAAAATTTCTCTTGTTGATTTCAAGACTTTAACTCTTATTTTTAACTGATTTCTAAAAGAAGGAGGTCCTAAATTCGACCGCTTTTTTTCATATATGATATGAAAGAAATTTTTTGCATCATAATCAGAAAGAAGTATCTGCAATGGTCTCGCATTATTTTTCCAGAACTAGGTTCAGTAAAATCTAAGATGGCGCTGATAAAATGGTGGACAATGAAATAAGTTTTGTCCGATTTTTTCCAAAATTGGTATAGGAGATATATTTGGGTCGTACATAACGGATCTAAAATCATTTTCAAAAAATCTAATATGGCGAATCCAATATGGTGGATTAAAACTTATACTTCTCTCGATTTTGTTCAAAATTGGGATTCTTAAGGGTGTAAATAACAAATTTAAAATTATTTTTAAATAATTTAATATGGCGGACTAAAGTTTTAAAATCTCTCGATTTCGTTCAAAATTAGGACAAGTGGGTTTTTGAGAATGTTTGCAAAAATCAGTATGGCAGTATAAAAATTTTATATTTCCGGCTTATGTCCAATATTGGTAATGGGAGTTTCTTAAGGGTATAGATTAAGATTAGTGCGATGAAAATTTTACGTTATTCACGTTTTTTCACAATTTTGTTTAGATTGATATCAAAGGTTTTTGGAGCGTATATTACGGAAATTAAATTAATTTCTTTAAACTCAATATGCAGGATAAATCATGTCGAACTTAAATATTTATATATCTCAAGTGCTTTCAATATCGGTCTTCGGGGTTTTGGGGTCCTAGGTTACAAATCTTAAATTAATTTCTTAAAATTCAAGATGTAGGATTTACTATGGCAAACTAAATATTTGTTTGATACAATTCCATTGAAAACTGATATTTGAAGAATTCTCAAAATCAAAGAATTATTGTTGTTCAGTTTCATGTAGTCTTCAGCTCTGGATAAAATGGATAATTTTTGCGACTTTAGAAACTGAACTCAAAACCAAAGATCGAAAAATAACATTTTTATAAAAAAAATTAACCGACTTCCAAAAAAGCGCTATGAAGTGGATACTTTTGAAGTCGGCGCCAAGCTACTACTAAATGAAATAGATAGCCTCACGAGACGCATACAAGCTAAGGCGAGAAAGCCATTACAAATAAAGGATTTCTCAACATTTTGTCAAGCGGTAATTTGACTTCAAAAATTTCAATTTCATATAAAAATTTATATTGTTATTTTTGTGTTTTTTAACGCTTTTTAGAAGTATATTCTGTTATTTTATAAAAATTTTATTTATCCTTAATATTTTAATACGAACGGTTGTTTTTTGACATATGTAAGATAAATTATGACAGTATCACAAGCAAAACAAAACTGATCATCTAGGAGATCTAACTTTCATGGCAACTAGATCGGATCTAAGTTTTTAATTTTCTTAGTGAATGTGGCTGTTAATTTTTGAATTGTGTGTATTTCTTGATTTAGATAACTTGCCTCCATAGATGCTGGTTTCGGCATTTCAACTGCCATAACCATATCAACAGCCAAATTAATTGCACTTGCACTTAATACTTCCAAAGCGTGTTTTTCCGTCATTGAAGAGGCATTGTATTCCTGATAAATATTAAGCCATAAGTAATACCCATCTGCACTCGATATTAAGTTAACCTAAAAATAAGAGAAAATTATTCGTATTGATTGCTGGCCTATCGTTACTTCTCATAATTAAGTATTGTAAATAGCCCTTGAAAAATTAGCGCTTGACTACCGAATAATATCACCGTCAATTATTTTCTATATTGCTTTTCAATTAATTAATTTTTTTGGATTTACGATCAGGGGGAGCACTGCAAGCATGTCGATTTATACATTTTTATTATTTTGAAATCATTTAATCATATTTTTGTTTTTAGTTCAGGTTGACACTCATCGTATGTGAACGTTCTATACTTTTTTGAAGTTTTGGATGAGTATTATATTAATGCAATGCTTATATGATCAATACTTGTACATTTATTTCTGCAATTTGCAATTTTAATGCTTATCTATGCTGTAAATAGCATGATATAAAGAGAAGGGATCGAAAAAATTGCCCAAAACTGACATTCAATATTTCTTATTTCTGCTGCGAGTGAAAATTAAAATTATCCCATCAATTAAGACTTACTGCGATTTTATTCTAAGGATCAGGATCATAGTTACGGTTTTCTCTCTTTAAAATCATTTACGGGGTCACACCTTTCGCTAATACTTCCAATACTTATATTAACTACTTATTAACACAGCTAAAACACAATTTTATGACTAGTTCTTAATTTTCACTAGTCAAATAAAACTATACAACTAACTCTACTACGCTTATTCTATCCATATTTATATATCTATGGAATCCCCTATATAATTCTAAAGCAAAAAAGTTAGGATCTATTTAGAAATATGACTCATCGATATAATATTCCTTTCGGCACATTATAATATAATAAAGATGACATCATATCTGAATAATTTTATATGAGGATGTATCAGTAAGTTTCTTCTAATCGTCACTATGATCAGCTTCAATATTTCCATGTTATGGCTTCAACCTGTGGAGATGTTAAAATTGTACTGTTGCAATTTTTCCTTGTTCTCTTCTGTGCGGTCTCTAGATTGTGAACTAGACCTTAATTGTACCTGATAAGACCATGTCATGTGTCCAATTCGTCCACGTCTGTAGTACTTTATATGCTTTCTTAATTTTATCCGACAGTCTCTTTTCGTGTGTCCAGTTCGCCCACATCTGTAACATTCGATCTGGTTTCTCCTATAACGTGGAATATCACTTCTTGTGTTCAGTTCATCCTGGTTTCTTCTATAACGTGAAGTATCACCTATCTTGTCTAGTTTCTTAAGAATTTTAGATAACATTATTTCCATGATTTGATTCGGTAAGTCCTTGTTTTTCTCTATGGTAATAGTTCTTGTTTTTGGCCTAGACACGTTATAAGCTGCCTCGATTTCCAAAGTCCTGTTCAACGCTTCACTACAATTACTAAACTTGCTTATACGCAACATACGCTATATTTCTTGATCTCTGATCCCATTAATAAAATACTGGATTATAAGCTCTTCTCCAAATTCTTCTATATCTCCTGGATCAGCCAGATGAACAAGACACCGGACATCTGTTTCATATTCTGGTTAACTTTCCTCATTTCTTTGACATCTTGATTTGAGCTGTAACTGATATAACCGGCGCTGATGCTGATCTCCAAATCTGCTTTTTAGCAGAGCACTAAGAATTTCATAGTCTTTTGATGGATTACAAGAATTTTTTGTAATAATTCTAATGCTGGTCCACGAAGTGCAATTACTAATGCAGTAGCCATTTCTTCGTAATTCCAGTTATTTGCATTAGCGGCAGCTTCAGCTGTACAATTTAATAAAATTTTTGCTTTTCTTTTACAATGATCTCTTATATCCATTTATAAAGATTATCTTCATCTTTAATGCGACGTTCTTCTTTTGTTTGGTGACGTTTTCCTTCTTCTTGTTTGTCTTTAAGACGCCGTTCTTTTCCTTGTTGTTTCTCTTTTTGGCGCCGTTCTTCTTCTTCTTCTTGTTTGTCTTTAAGACGCCGTTCTTTTCCTTGTTGTTTCTCTTTTTGGCGAAGTTCTTCTTCTTCTTGTTTTCTTTCAGACGATGTTGTGCTTCGTTTTGGAGACACGAGTCTTCTTCCTATTTTTCTTTATGACGACACGCTTCCTTTTCCTGTTTTTCTTTTAGACAACGTTGTTCTTCGTCTTATTTTTCTCTTTGGCGGCCATATTCTTTCTTCATGCTTCTCTTTCTCTTCTTCTTCTTCTTTTTCTTGTTGGCCTTTAAGGCGACGTTGTTCAATACTTTCCATAAGATCAGCCAATGCTTTATTTATTTGCATCATTTTGGCTGTTTGCTGTCTAGTGTTTATCACAAAATCTTCTAGAATGTCGTCGAAAATTCGGTTCCAAGCTTCTTTCTTAATGACATATCCGATGACGAAATCCGTTTTTAATTATCTTTTTGAGTTTTCATACAGAATTTTCTGGAACTGTGTCGAAAAATCTGTTTTAAGCCTGTTTCTTAATGACAAATTCAAGGCAAAGTCAGTTTTTCAACTGATCAGTTTTTTGCTACCTCTTTCGCTATTAAAGTAGGACGTTTTCGAACTTTATCGAAAAATAATCTTATCTTCTTACTTGCTAACAAATCAAAGATTGAAATCCATTTTTCTCTATCTACTCTGATTTTCAATAAAATTTTCTGGAAACCCGGTGATAATTCTCACTCCTGACACCAATTGTTAAGATTATGTCTTTTTAAAATCGCTGGCTGGGTTCCCAGAATAAATACAACACTTTTCACTAATAGTTACAATCTTTATATTAACTATTTCTTAACACAGCTAAAACACCACTCTCTTATTACATTACTACTTCTTAATATCTTCACTATTCAAATAGTAGTATACAACTAACTTTACTAAGCTTATCCTATCTCTATTTGTATGCCAATGGAATCCCCTATACAAATCTAGAGCATAAAAGGTCAGCTCTATCTAGAAATATGACTCATCGATATAATATTCCTTTAGGCATATTATAATAAAGATGACTCATCAGATCGGAATATTTGTATACGAGGCGGTATCAATAAGTTTCTTCTCGTCGTTCATAACAATACAAACTATTAATTAATATGACTTGTTTTTAGAGCAAAGCTAGAGTCCTCCAAAAAATAAATTATTACTTCACCTAACATTATTTGTATTTACTCAAAAAATAACATGCGTTTAAAAATGTACCTGTTCCAAAAAACTCTCATAGTCCATATCTGCTTTAGAAAATGAAACAACAAGAACTCTCTTAGCCTTGTGGCTTGTATAAACTTGCTTACGAAATTTTCTTTGAAATGATATCGATATACCGTTAGAATTGAAGCAGTCCAAGCTATTACTTATTGCTCTCATATTGCAGCCTACAATTAAATATTTGCAATTAATTAAAAGTATATATAAGAAATTCGCCATGGGCTACAAGCATTTAAAAATACAGTTTTTGACTCATATAACACATTAAAATTTAATTAGTGAGTTAGAAGTAATACTTGAATACAGAGAGTCGGGTAAGTACCTCGTAATTTCTCGGGAGCATACCGGGGAGGTCAAAATAACCCTACTTTGTCACAGAAAAAAATTTCTAAACCGCCCCTTAACGTTGATACAGAGCCATAAAGGGGTAGCCAGAAATTTACTTATCGGCTCTAAGTTTGTAAACGACTTGTATATTTTAAAGAAATTTTACTATTTTATAGAGGCCATGAAAACTAATTAAACCACACTATAGTAGATGATTTAGATAATCTAATTTTTGACAGGTGTCATTTTACAGATCTAAAAACTGATTTTTTAAATACTTTGGTCATTCCTCTTCAAAAAAGGAACTCTTACGCCCAGTTTCACAATGTGTGGTCACCGAAAGATTAAGAAAAAACCGATGGTTATTTCAAAAAATTGTTTCACCGGAAGTTAACCATGAGTTAAGTTTACCAGTAGACAATCCTGTGGTTACTTATTCAACCAAAAGAACATAACCTCATTACTTTGCTTACGCTTTTTATTTGTTGACGGTTCGGACAGAATAAAAAACATTTGCGTTTTTGTTGAATAATCCAATATAAGATATGGGGTAACCAAAATTAATTTATAAAAAAGTAACTAAACCTTAATGGACTTGATAAGATTTACTAAATATATTTCGGGCTAGTTAAGATTATTTTTTCCTAAATTAATTTTGGACATTTACCAGGGAAACTTGACAACTGCAAATTCTGGATTTTCACAGCAACATCTTCATTTATTATTATAAATTTTAAAATAAAACATAGTAATTCTGAAAAAATACTAGACACTGTTAACTTTCGGTCAAAAAAGAACAAAAATTTTTATAACTAAACTTTTTAGTAACAATATAAAACAGCAAAATTCTAGAAATTTATTCTTTTTCCAATTTTTTCCTTAAAATCAGCATTTTTAATTTGTGTTCTTCTAAGAACTTTTCTTTTTGAAGTCTTAAGAATTCTAATTTTCCTTCTATTAAAATTGCATTCAGGCTTTTGTACTTCTTTACATATTTATTTCTTCCAATTATTGAAGACTCAACAAAACCTACAACATTATATGTTACGTCCTTTACAAAATATATTCAACTATAACACTAAACAATTTTTATAAAGAAATTTATAATTTATTACATTTTATAGGAAACCAGAAAAAAAACTTTTCAAGTAAAATAAAATAATAAATTTTTAATGGAATATAACTCATAAACATTATCTTACAGTTACAAATATTTATAAGTTACTTATCCCAACCTTTACTTGTCCTCAACTTCTTGGAAATCGGTGTTCTAAGATTGTTTGCTGCATAACTAGTCCAATTATTGGACTGTTCTTGTTCGGTTTGTTTGAAAACAGTATGATGGTTTTCAAGCAGTGATTCTAAATAAATAAAATACTAAATACAAAAAAGAATTGTTAAAATTCCATATCTGCTACAATAAGATTTTCTTTTGATGAGATATTTAATTGTTTTTTTCCATTTTAATTCTTGAAAACTTTTCTTTGGTTTTTCTTTTTAAATTTCTATATTTTTCTTTCAAAACTTTGACATTTCTTGTGCCATTTATAGTACAACTGGCGTTGAACTCATTTTGTTAAATTTTCCAACAATTTTCTTTATCACTCCAAGTGTGAGAATCACTCTTTTTACTTTCAATAATATTCTTATATTTGTCTACCAGAGATATAAGAAGGATTTCTTCTTCTTTACAGAAATCTACAGCTCTTTTTTCTCTCTTCTCCATGATTATAAAATTTTCACAAATATTAGCTTTATAATAATAAAATTATTTTCGAGGAATTTTTTTTGAAATATCGTCGTAAAAATGGAGGTTAGTTGTCAAACCAACATTGACAAATAAAATTTGATCAATGGTTTCGTAACCAGCCCTTAATTCTTGTTTGTGAAACACCTACCTTTGAAAACTCATGGTTAACTTGCAAGTGTTGGTTATCTAACCACTTCATGTTACCATCGATTGTGAAACTGGGTGTTAATTTATAAACTGGCGGTTTTCGAGATAAATCGGTTTATATGCAAAACACTCAAAAGTTACTAATGCTAAGTACCAACAGTTAAAAATAAAATACACAGGGTGTGCTGATTAGCTTTTATTTACGGAGTAGCGCTGTCTCACTCTGCGAAGGCAAGAAGAGTTTATGCTGATAGATTTCCAGCTCAAACATTGCCAAATCCAGAAACCTTTCAAATAATTGATCAAAACGTAAGGGAAACAACTAAAAGATAATTAGAAAATAGATATTAAAGTTAACGAATTAATTTTTTACATATCTTATTCAGGGTCAGTTTGGCTGCGACATGGCGGTGAGAGCTCTCCCAGGAGAGCACGGGACCTTCATGAAGAGGAACATATTTTGCAAGATATTGATTTCAACCCTTCAAACAGCATAATAAACCTCGCGACACAAGACAATGTTACAAAATGTATTGTACATGAAACTTTAACGGAACAGTTATTTCACCCGTACCACGTTGAAAAAGTACATGCTATGACTCCGGATGATTATCCCGCAAGACTTCAATATACCAACTGGTTTATATAGCAACATAACCTAAATCTAAATTTTTCTAGCCCTATTTTGTTTACCAAGAAGGCCGGTTTTACAAGAGATGGCATAATAAACTCACATAACTTACATTTTTGTGCTGATGGAAATCCGCACGCTATAATTCAAAATAAACACCAACAAAGCTTCATTGTAAATCTGTGGACTGGCATCATTGGAAATAATCTTATAGGTGCATTGATTTTGGAAGAAAGCCTCAATGGTGAGATTTATTTACAATTTTTTCAGCAAAATTTAAATAATTTATTGGAAGACGTACCTCTTGACAGAAGAATGCAAATATGGTACATGCATGATGGTGCTCCACCTCATTTTAACCGTATAGTAAGTCGACACTTAACTAACGTTTTTGGCTCTCGATGGATAGGTTGAGGTGGCTGTTTTATGCCCACCAAGATCTCCAGACCTAAATCCCCTGGACTTTTATGTCTAGGGACATCTAAAGGAACTAGTTTATTCAACATCAGTAAATATTGGAGAACAACTACTAGCAATAGCACAGCATTTTAACTTAATAATGCTGGAATATTATTTGCAGTGCAGCGGGAAAATATTCGAAGAATAAGAAAATGTATTGAGGTACATGGAGCTCATATTTAACATTTGCCAAAATAACATGTAAACTTTTTCACTACTTTTGCATTTTAATAACATTGTAAATTAATTGAGCCCCGATCAACCCATTAAAAGTTTCTAGACTTGACAATGTCTAAGCTGAAAATCTTTCAGCATACCATCTTCTTGCCTTCGAAGAGTGAGACAGCGCTTCCCCATAAATTAAAGCACATCAGGACACCATGCGTATTATATTTTTACCTGTTTCTGCTTAGCATTAATAAGTTTTGAGTTTTTCTCACAAAAATATATTTATCTCGAAAACCATCAGTTTTACCAAAATAAATTTTGAGTACCCTTTTGAAGAGTAATGACAAAAGTATTTAAAAAATCATGTTTTAGCTCTGTAAAATAACACCTGCCAAAAATTAGGCTCAACGACTGTGGCGGCCAGTTCATTCCTGACTTCTCTGATAATCTGGAACATCTACTGTAGTATGATTTAATGAATCTCTATAGTCTCTATAAAATAGTAAAATATCATTAAATTATACAAGTCGGTTCCAAACTTAGAGCCGATAAGGTAAATCGCTGGGTACCCCTTTAGGTGTCTGCATCTCGACTAAGAGACACTTTAGGAATTTTTTTTCTATTACAAAGTAGCGTTATTTTGACCTCCCCTATATGCTACCGAGAAATTAGAAGTTACTTACCGGACATCCTGTATATTCAAAGGCTATATATCTTGTTTGAAAAGTGTTTCCATATTGATTGCAAATCTATGAGGGATTAGAATGGATCAAGAAACAATAGTAATTGTTTTATAACATGAAGTCAGTTACAAAATTGACTCGGTTTAAATAGAAAATTAAAATATGTTTCAAACGAGGTATTGCATGTATAATGGAAGAAACACTCGTTATTTTGTACTGTTTAACGCAAACTATATTATGCAAAAATGAGTAATTGAATAATCACTCTACGAATAGATTTTATCCGTGGGAACAAGATAGTTTATAGTTTTTTTACTACCCTAAAGTCTAAACCATTAACAGACTTAACAATTTTGATTGCTTGTGTATCATTTAAATGTTTTCTTAAAAATATATAAACCCAGAAGATTTATGATGACCTAAATTAAAAGATTGAACCCTCCTTTAAGATACATAAATAAATCTGTCGAAGAAATTCTACCCTGAATATGTAATTAAATCCAAAGAGATAAGTGCCAAAGAAGGCCTTAACATATGGTATATGCAAATACCGTTAAAATGTATTAAAATATTTAACGATTTTCCTATTATTAGGGGATTAAAGAATAATCAAATAAACTCCATATAATGTAATATATTGTTTGACAACATGTAAAAAGAATTAGTAAAATTACTGGTTTTTCTATTTGCAAGAAATAATGAGTTAGATATTTACTTCCAAAGCAGCTAAGAAAGGTGAATAGTTTTTTAAACAGAAGTTATCGTACTTGTAGGTTAGTTTGATTAATTGTTTTTTATATAAAAATAAGATTCAGATGCTCAGAGGCCAATTCGGAAATTAAGTATCCGGTATAGAATAGCTAACGCCCTCTGGGGATTAGAAGAAAAACTATTCGAACTATTGGGGAATGAAATTTACAGTTACAGGGATGCATGAGGTGAAATGCGTACCATCGGGGTTTTTTAAGAAATAATAAACTTCAGTTACGTTTGAAATTCGGTAATGTCGGTACGATTCTAAGAACAGTGTCTTAGAAAATTACAAGGGCATAACCGCTGCTAATCAAGTTAAATTTCTTTGTTAAACCATTCAGGCACAAGTTTACCATTGAGGGTATTTTTTTAAGCTCTGTATTATTGTATTCATTTTGTATTAATTCTTTTTTGTAGGTCAGGCTATCACTTTAGTTTTAATAATGTTTGTCTGTAAATGTGTTACGATTGTGTTTTAGTTTTTCGTTATAAACTGTTATTCGTTATGGAAAGTAAATTTGAATAACTCAGTTTTATTCTTTCATTTATTATTCCTAAAGAATACGCAGGGGGTTCGCCCATCTGTTCCGGTTTTTAATAGGGGTTCGCAAGAAGAAAAAGGTTTAGAACCGCTGTTGTAGAACACACAGTCGTTGTCTATTTTTTAATACAATAATTTACTACTTGAAAATTGTGAAATAATTAACAATTATAGTTACCTGATTTAATTGATTCATCAATAATATACAACATAGCAACATTTCTCCACTGAGCATAATCAATAATAAGTTGTATAATTTCAGTGGTAAATTTTGTGGTGCAATTGATACTTTTAGTTATTTTCCTAGAATTTCTTGGTTGATAGTCTTTACGTATTTTCCAATCTTGTGCCTGACATGACAACAAAAAATATAAAATAATGAAAACAGAAAAAACATGTTTACTAAAGGACATGGCAATTGAAACTGTTTTGAAATAAAGCTTCCGCTTCTACGACGAAAAAATATAAGTAATAATAAATTTAAGTAAAAGTTTTGTCACGAAAATATCACATTAGATATTGTAATTAAGAAGTTATATTTTTACTGACACTTATTAAAAATGTATTAATTACTCGAACTATAAGAAAGTATAGTTTTAAGGTGAGAATAAAAAATATATAATTTTCAAGGTAAGCGTTCGAAAAGTAACATAAAAAAAATATTGTTTTGAGAATTAAAAAAATGTTATAATTTACAAGAATCGAATTTAGAACGAGAACTTTATGATATTTGGGTATTAATTTGACGACTGAACTAAGTTATAAACATACAAGTAACTATGAGCAAATTCTCTTTTTTGCCATTTGTTTAAAACTCATCACAAGAAATAATTTCTATAACCAAGTATCAAGCTTCAAAAAAAAATAATTGATTAGAAGTAAATCTTGAACCCCATTAGATATATATTTCTAGTATACCAATATTTTTGATCATTTTACTAATATTACTATATTTTCTTATATAAATTCTCGATATATCCCATATCCCCTAGGTTAGAGGTCCAGTATGGTAAAATTGTTAGGTTTTTAAATTTATTTCTATCATCAGCATTCCCTGCTCCCGAAGTATTCACTTCTACGAGAGGAAATTAACATTCTGGTAATCTTGAATCAAAGGTTATGTACTCTAAAACAATGACATCCATCTACCAATGCACTTTAACATTCTGGTAATGTTGAATCAAAGAACGATATTTTTTATTGACAACAACAATTCACAAAAAACAATTTTTGGGCAATAATGTCATTTAAATATTCATAACAATATAACAACAGTAACAATTAGGAAGAGTAGTGAAAATTTAGGTTTATGATTTCTCTATCGTTGGAAATAATAAGAGTAGTAAAATTTTAAGGATGTGAATCAAGAAATCAAGCTTGGACGTCAACGATATTGCGAAAAATTATTTTCAAAATTGCCAAAGGAACGCTTTATATTTTTTCTTCATATCTGGTATTTTTTATTAAGTTGAATTAACCAAAAATATACCTGTTTGGCGTCCTAGATCGGTACACCATAATAATAATACAGGTCAACAAAAATGGAATCATAATTGTTGTTGGGCTGCAGTTTCAATTTTCTAACTTCATGTTCGTACTCAGCGACCTCAAAAACCCCAAATAAAAATTTTCGAGAAAAATTTATAAGTAGAAAAATGTATGCCCCAAAGAATTAATGTGAATGCTCATGATATTGGGATATATTTAATAATTGAAAATGATCATAACTTTGAAATAAAATAGTACGTGACTGCTCAATAACTGATTTGAAGAATGAGAGTAGTTTTAAATGATGCAACTAGAGAAAAAGCCCAAAATAAAGTTATGCATCCTGTACATAACTTCAAAAAGTAACCCAAAACACCATTTTTAGAGTACACAACCTCAAATAACTCAGAATTCTGACGTAATGAATCTATTTTGACCTCGGATTCTGATTATACACAGCAAATTACTTCGGAGATGATCTCCAGCTGCCCAACTACAAAACCCTGTAGACCTGTGTAGTTACACTACTTTACAGTCAAATTGCAACTGTAATGTAAAAGGCAGCTTTTGATTAATTTTTGGTCTCTCAATGCGAAAATGATGGTACGAACTTTCTAACATGTAAGATTTTTGAGTTATTTATTGAGTATTTTGATCACATTATTATAGAAACTAATTTGTAATATACCGGAGGGCGATATTTCCGAATTTACGTTTTCCATAAGTTAGGGAAATTGTGCACAATCCGGCAACATCACGTGGGAATGTTTAGGGACAACAAGTCATCCACGAACTCTCAACCCCTTAAGGTAGGGCCCACTCTGACCCGTAGTCGAATTTATTTATAGATGGCTCGTGTATGCGAGATCTACGGCCGTCTCTTTTCGAGCTTCCCATACCTGATGTTTCTAGAAAATACCAGAAGTAGGGAACGGCTATAAAAGCAGCTGGACGGCAGTCAGTATTGGTTTACCACGAGTAGTGGTCAATATTAGATAGAGAAGCCGAGTGCGCGAACAAGCCAATAGTAGGAGCCTTGTATTAGTGTAGTATTTATGTTGAATAAAGTTAGTTGACGCTTGTAAACGTAGTCTCACATCTCTGAACCGACGTACGTGACAGTATAAAAATATCTAAAGTGCAGAAATGTGACTGTATTAATACCGTGGATAGTTTTTGCTACATATGTGGTCAGTTTACCCCCTAATCGCAGAAAAGGATAATTAACAAAATGATCAAAGCAGTAAATATTTTGGATATCTTATTGGTAATCAAGACCGGGACTGGGCTCTTCACATATGTTGCCAAACCTATGCAGCAAATCTAAGTAACTGGTTAAACGGCAAACGCTCTCGTGTGCCTTTTGCAGTTCCAATGATTTGACGAGAACCAACAAATCATTTTAAAAACTGTTACTTTTGCATGATAAAAGTGTCTGGTTTTTAAAGAAATAGCAAACATAATATTGAATATCTGGATATTTCCTCAGCAATAAAACCGGTTCTTCATGGAGACGGTTTACCAGTTCCAGCGCCCTCGGCAAAATGGGAGGAAGATTTAGAAATGTATGATGATAAGGCAGAACCCGATAATGTACCAAAAAAGGACAATTCTTATTTTCCCAAAAGTTAAGGAAAGGCATCCCAGTATGCTGAATTATTATTGTCTAGATTACAACAATGGAATTTATTAGCCACTGAAACCAAAGTTACAATATTTAGGAACTGTAACCAGGACCTATCCTCGTTTTCTACTTTGCAAAATAAAATGTTTGTGTTAATCCAAATAGTGTTAATGAAAAATTAGGATTTGCACATAACCCGGAAGAATAGTGCTTATTTATGGATTCTTCTAAAATAAATTTAAAAGCAGTTCTGCTTCATAATGGCAATAAGAGACTCCCAGTTTCTCTTGCACATGCAGTTGACATGAAGGAAACATACGAAAATATGTTACTTATTCTAAATGCAATAAACTATGATGTGTGTAAGTAGCAAATATGTGGTGGTAACCTAGAAATCATAGGGCTTTAAGGTGGATTTAGGAAGTATTGCTGTTTTCCTTGTCTTTGGGATAGTAGAGAAACACAGAGTCATTACCAAGTAAAGGAATGACTTCTGAGAGATCAATTCCAGGTCAAGCTAACGTAAAGAACATACCTCTTGTTGATCCCAAAAAAGTACTGTTACCTCCATTACACATTAAACTGAGATTGATTAAAAATTTTGTTAAAGCATTAGATAAATAAGGAGCTGCGTTTAAATACCTTAAACAAATTTTTCCTAAACTAAATGATGCTATAGCTTAAGCTTAAGAAAGGAATATTTGTTGAACCACAAATTAAAAAATACTAAGAAATCCACAGTTTGATCAAAAAGTAAGTGACGTTGAATTAGATGCGTAAAGTTCTTTCAAAACAATTGTTTGGGAGTTTTTAGGAAACAAAAAAGTAGAAAACTGCAAAAAACTTGTAGAAAAACTAATTGTAAGCTACTACAAAATCAGCTATCGCATCTCTCTTAAAATACACTTCTTGCACTTCCGTTTAAGTTTTTTCCCAGAAAATTTGGGTGCGGTTAGTGACGAGCAAGGAGGAAGGTTCTATGAAAACATATTAACAATGGAGCAACGCTACCAAAGCAGATGGGATCCGGTAATGATGGGAGATTATTGTTGGTTTCTTATGACAGAAAGTCATCAGGAATATAAACGAAAGTCAACATGTGCAAACACAGCCATTACAACATCAGTCGTAAATTTTTTTTTGTCTATTTTGACTAGTGTATTTATACTAATGTTGTATTAGGAAACGTAGGTTAAAACAAATGCCAGACGCGAACAAGCAATTTATGGACTCAATTTTTATCATTTCTGATAAGCTGTTTTAACGTAATATAAAAATGATCATTAGTTAGGTGTTAGATCTTCACTATTAAGATTAGTATTAAATCTTAACTATTTCCAACTTGTATCATCACCTTTTAAACCAAACCTTAATTATTTAAATTATTTTTTTTTATTATTTCAATCACTTATGAATAATATAAAAGTTCTAATATTATTCTCATATAATGATAATAAAAATAATACAATGCCTTTATTAATAATCTTAAAATTATTGCTCCAAAACTTCTAAAGAAAATGTAGCGGTATCCAAGTTAACTGCTTTAGTACAACCCTTGATAAAAAACTGTATAACAAAAAATTAGGATACTTGGTATTAATAAATTGTTACACAATATTGGTTTTAAAGGAATATAGTAAAAAAAAAGATAATTGATAATAAACGAAAGGAACGGTAAATAACAAATTACCGATATTGGCCCAGGCCATAGGTAAATATAGTCACATAAATTCCGAGATGGTTGACACCTACCCAGGGGTGTTGGGGGCAATGTAGGAACAAACTCTACATAAAATACAACAGCAAAAAATTGATTGGGGCCAAGAAGGGAGGAATCAAAGTTGAATAAAACAAGTTTTTTGAACTTACAAGCCAAGGAGCACATTTTAGAAAAAAAAGTTTCAAACAAAAGTTGTAAAGATTTTAAAAACCTTCATTTTGAGCTTTGTGATTAGTTTTGTTAATCTGTTATTGCAAAAAGGCCAACAGACCCTCAAAATTGGTCATTTTTTTAATATCAATTATTCATTGCAAAATGAACATTTTTTGCTTTTAAAGGGGAGCCCCCGTTTTTCTGAAAAAAATTATATTTTATTGTTTATCCAAAGACGCTAAATGTTGAGTGCTATAACTTTTTTTGAGTGAACATTTTGACCTCCACCAAGGTTGAATCTCATTGTGAAAGCCTAGACTTTCATATCTTGTTAGAGGCAAATGAAAAAAGTAATTTTTAACCCCTTAAATATCGCTTTAAAAAAATTTTGAAAATTTAGGCCTTCACGAAGAGGTTGAATATTTGTGGAGGTCAAAATTTTCACCCAAAAAAAAGTTATAGCAGTCACCATTGTGCATCTTAGGATAAACAAATAACAATATCTCAGCAACAAACTATCTGATTTACTATTATAAAATAAAGAACTGATAAAAAAAATTACCGATTTTATGAGTTTTTTGGCATTTTTGCAATAACAAATTGTCGAAAATAACGGCACAAAAGCTCAAATTATAGGTTTTTAAAGTCTCAATAACTTTTATTTGAAACCTTTTTTTTTCCAAAATGCGTTCCTTCTCTTATATATTCAAGAAACCTGTTTTAGCCAACTTTGACGCCCCTTTTGGCCCCAACCTATTTTTTTCTGTTACATTTTATGTAGGGTTTGGTCTTATATTGCCCCCAATACCCCAGGGTAGGTATCATCCATCTCGGAATTTACGTCAACAACACCACTAATTTTTACCTCTGGCTTGGACTATACGCAGTTTCGATATAAATACAATTTTACTTTGTATTTAAAGCACGATGGAATTGACAGTTTTATATGGGGGGAAATTTATTGTAAGTTTTATTAGCATTGTTAGTAAAGCTACATTGAAATTGCGGAGAGTTATCTAGGGAAACAACAAATTGATTACAAAATATTCAAAGCATAAATATCAGAGTCGCGAATAAATAAACAGGTTATAATTTTTGAACAAAAGTGTCAATGGAATTGTTCTTTTTTAATTTGAACAACCGGGGTGGCTAAATGTCTCAAAAATATTATCAGATTTCTGTAGATTGTAAGAAAATTTAAGGCAGGCATTATAAAGCTGTTGAAGATTAATTCTATCTTTTTGGACAAGAGCTTGCCAATAAACTGTACTACAATAAGATTTGTTTTGCAAAATGGGCAACCTAGTTAATGTTAACGTATTCGCCTTATCCAAAATAACGCAGTTACAATACTGTGTTCGAAGCTTGACATATTATTTTTGAATTAGCGAAGAGACGTAATTTTTCAAACTTGGATTATTGTTTATGATTAAACCGACATTCTTGCAAACCATGAGTAGTATTAAAATTACATTGTTAAAAGAAATATGCAGGATTTCAGGAGCATTTAGTGGTGTCTTTTACTTTCCAAAAATAATAAATTGGGTGGATATCTACTTATAATATAATATAAAAAAGTTTTTCGAGTATGAAAATATGAATGTTCAATTGACAAAAAAAAAACACTTAATAATTGGTGTAGAGGAAATTTTCTTTTTTGATTACGAATCATTTAAAACCGTATTCGGTAAGTGAAAAAATTTAAATTTTTTTTAGACACATGAAGTAATATTTTATCTGAACTATTATACAGGGTGATTCAAAAATCGATCACGAAACTTAAGGGGGTGATTCTACTTGACAAAATAAGGGTAGAGCTTCATATAATTTTTTTTCAAAATGTCATTCGTTTTCGAGTTACAAGCCGTCCAAGTTCAAGTTTTTATTTTTTGTTTTTTGAATTACTCGCTTACAGGAAAACCGATTTGACTAATATTTGACAGATAGGCTAAGTCTTCTGCGCTTCATCATTTTAGTAACAATTCACATTGATTGTTTGCCGCTAGAGGGCACTTTACCTACATTGAAAATTGTTTTTTTGTCATAATTTTTTAGTGTTGACAGCTACAGTAGTTTTTGGCATAATTTTTGAAAGACTGATGCCAGGCCTTTAAAAAAGGTGCTCTTTATTTACATCGCTAAACCCAACGGTTTAGACGTAAATCACCCTTAAAAATTAAGTGGTAAATTTACTTTTCTCATTTCATTACCACCAGCTACCAGGTAAATAGCTATCAAAGTATACTAGAGCTGTCAGTTTAACATCAAATAAATTCGCTTTTTAAACTATTTAATTTATAATCTTAAAATAACTAATAATGGCTAATCAGTAAATATTCATATTATGGATTATTGCGATATACATTTAATTGATAAAAATTAATGAAACAGTACTAAACAAACTAAAAAAGATTCTCAAAATGTCCCCCATTTTCTTCCATACATTTCCTAACACTCTTCAAAAAATGTCGCCTAACTCGATGAAAAATTCCTGGTGTTTCTTTAATAATTTGGCACTTTTCGATTATCCTGAAGCGAAGATCCTCGACGTTGATTACTGGAATATCGTACACCAATTGTTTCAAATGACCCCAAAAGAAAAAATCCATAGGATTAAGGTCTGGTGACCTCGCTGCCCATGCCAATGGTCCACTTCGTCCTATCCATCGCTCAGGATACGTTGCATTCAAATACTGTCGGACACGTATACTAAAGTGGGGCGGAGCTCCGTCTTGGAGGATCCACATGTTGGCCCTTACTTCCAATGGCACATCTTCCAGATACAATGGGAGACGATTTTGGATAAAATCTAAGTATACGTCACCAGTTAATGGGCCATCAAAGAAATGAGGACCAATAAGGTAATCTCCTATTATCCCTGCCCACACATTTAGTGAAAATCTACGCTGATGTTTCGTTTCTACCACATTGTTTGGGTTCTCGTAAGCATATGTGTGGATGTTGTGTAGATTTGTTATGCCATCACGAGTGAAACCAGCTTCGTCAGTGAATAATATCTGATCTGCCGGCCGATCATCGTCATAAAGAGCCTGCACCTTTTTTGAATGAAACGGGTAGAGTTGTTCTTCTCTTAGTATCCTCCATGAACTAGCCTGACAGAGCCGCACTTCATTCCCAATTTTTCTAGTACTAATACCTGGATTATCTTCAATAATTTCAAGCACTCTTTCTTCTTGTTGCACGTTTCTAGCAGTTCTAGGTCTTCCCCTATTTCCATTATAACTTTTAAAGGAACCACATTCCGCAAGCCTCCTGTGCACACTGGAAAATGTTTGAGCATGAGGGATATTTCTTTCCGGATAACTCTCCATATAATATCTTCTTGCCAACTCTGCATTACCATTTGCTTTTCCATAACAAAAATGGATATCACAATATTCGATATTTGAATATTGGTGATTAGCCATTATTAGTTATTTTAAGATTATAAATTAAATAGTTTAAAAAGCGAATTTATTTGATGTTAAACTGACAGCTCTAGTATACTTTGATAGCTATTTACCTGGTAGCTGGTGGTAATGAAATGAGAAAAGTAAATTTACCACTTAATTTTTAAGGGTGATTTACGTCTAAACCGTTGGGTTTAGCGATGTAAATAAAGAGCACCTTTTTTAAAGGCCTGGCATCAGTCTTTCAAAAATTATGCCAAAAACTACTGTAGCTGTCAACACTAAAAAATTATGACAAAAAAACAATTTTCAATGTAGGTAAAGTGCCCTCTAACGGCAAACAATCAATGTGAATTGTTACTAAAATGATGAAGCGCAGAAGACTTAGCCTATCTTTCAAATATTAGTCAAATCGGTTTTCCTGTAAGCGAGTAATTCAAAAAACAAAAAATAAAAACTTGAACTTGGACGGCTTGTAACTCGAAAACGAATGACATTTTGAAAAAAAATTATATGAAGCTCTACCCTTATTTTGTCAAGTAGAATCACCCCCTTAAGTTTCGTGATCGATTTTTGAATCACCTTGTATTTCAATATCTGCATTATTGATAACGTAAAAAATGGCATCAATTTTAAGTAGTTTTTTACTGTTCAAAATGTTTTCCCAAGTTTCTACTAAAGGAGCTAGTTTGATTTTTAAATTATATGTGTCATTTTTACTGATACTAAAAGGTTGTATTTCTAAAGCCAACCCTTTTGTCATAGGTAATCGTACATAAATCTGCTTATTAAGGATTTTTCTGAGATTCAGATTTTTTTTTATTTAAATAATCCATAGAAAATTCGTGAAGAAATTCTACCCTATTGATTGATCAAGGGATTAGTTTTCAATTTGCGTCCGTAGTAAAAATTCCCCGATATAACTAATTCGGTGGTCACAAGTCCCTATACGCCAGTACTATATCATAAATATACAGGTTTCAGGTTATTAATTTCGATTTAAATACAAATCAAAACTGTTTATTTATTAATCATTTTAAAATTCAAATTACAAATATTGGTGAGAATATACAGAATAAGTTATATTCCAATAATATTTTCAAATTAAATAACATGCACTGTTATAAAAAATTATTAGGCTACTGACTACCTCAAAAAATGTAAAAGAGTATGAAATAAATGGACTAATTCATACAATGAAATAGAAGTTCTTTAGCTATCGACTATTTTTAAAACTTAAATTATTAAATGTATAAATTTCGCGCTTATGAACAATACTGAAGGATCCAGTTTTTTCAGAACATCTATATCATCGTACACGAAAATGTCCACTTTATCAGGCTAACACCAATTTATATCGACTTGACTTCGTGCATTTTTTCTGGTCGTTATAATCGTTACAAAACCGTGAAATGTTTCTTCCCCGTATACAATCAGTACATAGTTCAAAAATGCGATGGATTTGGTGATGTGTTCTCGTCCACCGATTTTATTTGCCTTTTTTATATTGATTTAGTTTGGCTTTTTTTTTCTTCTTACTTATTTCTTTCTTATTCTGTCTTTTTAATTATGTTTTTAGTCTGATTTTTTTTGCCTATTTAAGATAGCGCTGATGCTTCAAATAATCGCTAGCGATTGCTACTGTGGATGTGAATCCTTTTAAATCCCTTTTAGGCTGACTGGTTTTAAGTGTTTCTGGTCACAATAAAGCTTTTTTTGATCGAGGTTAAGAAACCAGATTTTCTAGTATCGGAAATTTCAGTGTTCTTGGAAGTACACATTGATTCAGCTACGAAACCTGCACATACAGCATCTTCAGTATAACAAGCACTTGACTTATCTTCATTTGTTGCCTCATAAATAATCATCATTGTACATGATAGACCATTCTAAGTTGAACTAATCAAGCTACATCAGGCTGCACTGTAAATACACAAAATTAATTGTTTTCTATATTTAACAAATCCGACCTGGTAGCTTGACAGAAACGCCTAGAGCATTATTTGCCGCGAGTATATCAACATTAAAGTTTAAATCATTTTTCACTGTGGAAGCTTACGCTTCGTTTTCTAAATTTCCATGTAATTTCTTCCAAAAGTGAAAAAGATTATTTTTTTCAATGTTACCTAACCACACTCCATCTACACATTTCTGAAACGATTTGATTTGAGATTATGAGTCTTAAATGCTACCTCAAACTGCCAAAAAAGCTCGTTACCTGGTTTTGTTATAGTAAACACATTACATGTTTTAGCATTGAGTTCATTTGTCAAAGCACTTATGTTCTTGCAGCTATTTTGACATGCAGTTGACAATTTGGAAAGGCAGGATTAAATGGGCAAAGCTTATATGTCTTGGATTCTTATTTTATAGTTTCAGCCTTTAATGTGGAAATACATTCTCGGAGAAGTGGCGCAAAATTATCACGTTTAATTCGATTCCCGTTGTTCTGCATCCTTCAGTTGTGAACTGTTTACTTCCAAGTGATTTTGAGTGGATAAAAAACTGCTACATCCATCGGATATATGATGTATGTCAAATTGGGCAACAAAGCAATCAAGAAAATTTCTTTTATCTACAAAATTCACTTAATGGCAGCGACAAATGAAAATGAGACTTCATGAAAAGTATCACAGGAAGATTCATGTTCTTTTCATCGAAGATGAATAAAAGACATTCGTGATGTACTCGTAGAAAGTCTAATACGTCACCCACCCATTTTACGATGTACCAATGGTATAATCCTTAGAAAACAATGCAAAAATTGAAACAATATGCCACTTGCTGTGGCTCCTAAAAATAAAGTCAAAGTTTCCTTCTCATCTTTACCTGAAATCATATACACCATTTTTGCTCCATTTTGTATCAAAACTCCTTGACCTTTCGGACACAAAAGAGTGTGGACTCGTCGCAATTGAACACCTTAATAGGATCTTTTAAAATATCTAGTAGATGATTATTCTCTCGTGCAAACCATCCTGTTATTGTTTTTTTCGGTTGCTCCCATGCATACAGGTGTAAATGGCTGAGCTACTCATTAAAAAATTACAGGATTTCGTGATAAATATCATTCGTATCAATGTCTTCCAGAGACACCGTGTGTAAAACGATCTTTACGGCCAAGTTTATCTACTTTGACATTGAAAACAGAAATTAGTTGCTAACGGGGAATCTACAAGCAAGTTTTTGCACCAATTTTACCTGGTCCATTTTGCTTTGAATATTTATTATATATTCTGTCTCGGAGTGTCTTCTGATGTATTTCGTCTATTTTTCAACTTTATAGAGGCGTAATTTTTGATTATTTATATAATTGAGAGCTGTCTCCAGGTCCTTTCGGATAATTTTTCTTTGTAATTTTTCCTGCAAAACGCATTTACATAATAAAATTGGCAACATGAAATTAAATAAAATTATAAAGTCGCTATTTTACTTGCAAAACTAGGAGTTTTTTTTATTACTTATCAATCATATTTTATAAAATTGTTACGCCATGGATATGCTCTCTTCTTATTACCTGGATACAATTACATGGTATAGCACGAAATGAAGAACATGTATAATTCGAAGAATCTAAATCCAAGGTAGAATTTTAGGCCTTAAATTAATACTTATAATCTCATTTTTTTTTTGTAAATCATAAATACGAACTAAAAATAATGATGACAAATCGAATACTGCATAAATTTGTAACATTTTGGTGTCAATAACAGAAAACTCTTCAGTGACTTTTTTCTAGAAATAATATATAGATTATAAAAAAAACTCATCTGTTCATGGAAGTTCTTTTTGATGTTAAAACTATTTCCTACTAACAATAAAAAACCAAATTTCCAGTTGCCATATCCTAAAAATGTCTTTCATAAAATTCTTTACCAGTGGCAAAGGTTCAATTCTCTAGCGACAATTTATAAATTTCATTAGACTTTCATTTCTATTTTATCCCTAAACGCTAAGCAAATAGCAGATTTTATAATATTTCATATATTCCTAGCATATATGTTATATAGGGTGTCCTGGAAAATGTGGTATATCTCCCAAATATGAAAAAAACACGTGAAAAGAATACAACAACTTCATATAAACTTTTTCCGTATAGGCCTCCTCTTCGGATATATGCGCTCTCAAAAAGCTGCAGTGGAATCGAGTTTTTTACATATAATTATTAAACCATTAGATATGTTTCAATTTTTTTGAATATGACGTATACCAGGTAAGACCCTTCAAATTACTGTCCAAGAAAGTATAAATTACTCACAGCTGCAGGGACGGACTAGCTGTAAGACTCATGACCCCATTTCTTTACGCCCTGTATGATAAGAACATTCGATACCTTTTTTCACATACCTTTAATTATTAACGCAATTTTATTTACATCATGTATTTCGCATATTTCAATAAAACATACACCTTTTGTTCCTAAAAATAATCTAAAATTAGAGTTTACCGCTTTAGTTAGAAACCTCTAATTCTATGAATTTTAGTTCGACCTAGGTTCGCGAAAAATGTTCGTTTTATTTAATCGACACAAATAACAAAGTATTGTTGTTGCAAACGTTGCTAGGTACGAAAAAAAGAAATATCCTGCATTTTAGAACTTGTCACATCGTTGACACATTAAACTAACCTGAACTCACCTGCATTAATTTCCGAATATTTTCCCCGTAGAATGTAGTTTGCAAACTGTGTATTAGATCAGCAACGAAATAATGTAAACTTCGGTAGCACTATTCTATTTATGGATGAAGCTGGGTTTAGGAAAAATGGTATCATAAATTTACACAACTCACTTGTATGGGTTGATAAAAATCCTCATACAACTATTATTTTGCATCATCAACATCAATCCCAATCAATGGACGTCTGGGCAGCAACCATTAGCAATTTTTTGATTGGACCATTCGTATTGTCGGCACGATTGAATGGAGAACTTTATTTGGAGTTTCTTCAGAACGCTTTTCACGATTTACTAGAATATGTACCATTTGAAAACCACCGGAACATGTACTACATCCACCATGGGACACTATCACATTTCAGCGTTGCTGTGAGGGAGCACCTGAATAACATTGATCCAAACCGTTGGATAGGTAAAGGAGGACCTATTGCCTAACTTTCTCGATCTCCCGACCCAATGCGGTTGGATTTTTATCTATGGAGACACCTCAAAACCTTAGTGAATTCCACTCCGATCGACACTAGGGGGAAACGTCTACGAAGAATATTGTTTCATTGTGATCAAATATAGAACCATGCTAGTAAAATGTGACGTGTAGAGCAGTTCTCAATTCGTCGTGCTCCCGAGTGTATTAGACTTTACGAAGCTCATCTTGAACCCTGTTACAAAGTTTTTAATTAAGCAGTTAGTTTAACTTTTTATTGAAATTATAGGGATAGGGGAAAATTCCTCTTTTTCATATTCAACCCGACACAGGTTAGGGGACTAACAGTGTAAATAAAATGACGTTATTTCGCAACTGGTTAGGATTAGCGATATGAAGGATGAATATTTAATTTTTAGTAAATAGTTAAAGGTTGTTTAAAATTCTTATCATACAGGGCGTACAAAAAATGGAATCATGAGTGTCATAGCTAGTCCGTCCCTGCAACTGTGAGTAGTTCACAACACTTGGACTTGGATAGTAATTTGAAGGATCTTACCTGATATACATCATATTAAAAAAAAAATTAAAATGGTTCAATAATTAACCGACTTCTAAAAGAAGGAGGTTCTCAATTCGTCGACTATGTATTTTTTTCTTTTTTTATGTATGTACACCGATTACTCCGGAACGGCTGCACCGATTTGAATGAAATTTTTTACGTTATGTAAAGGAAGTTGCTGCGGTGGTCCCATATTTTTTTAGATGAAATTGGTGCAGTAAAATCCAAGATGGCGCTTACAATATAGCGGCCAAAAAAATTAATTTTGTCCGATTTTCTCCAAAATTGGTACGAAGGAATTTTCGGGGTTGTACCCAACGAATCTGAAATTATTTTTCAAAAATTCAAGATGGCGGATCCAATATGGCGGACAAAAAAAATTTAATTTAGTCCGATTTTCTCCAAAATTGGTATGGGGGAGTTTTCGAGGTGCAACATAACGAATCTAATATTATTTTTGAAAAATTCAATATGGCAGATCCAATATGGCGGACGAAAAAATCAATTTTGTCCGATTTTCACCAAAACTGGTACGGGGGAATTTTCGGGGTAGCATATGACGAATCTAAAATAATTTTTAAAAAATTCAATATGGCGGATCCAATATGACGGACGAAAAAATGAATTTTGTCCGATTGTCTCCAAAATTGGTACAGGGGAATTTTCGGGGTCGCATATGACGAATATAAAATAATTTTTAAAAAATTCAATGTGGCGAATTCAATATGGCCGCTAAAAAAATTAATTTTGTTCCATTTTCCCCAAAATTGGTACGGGGGAGTTTTTGGGGTCGCGTATGACGATTCTAAAATAATTTTTAAAAAATTCAATTTGGCGGATCCAATATGGCCGACAAAAAAAATCTTTTTTGTTCGATTTTCTCAAAAATTGCTACGGGGGAGTTTTCGGAGTCGCATATGACGAATCTAAAATAATTTTAAAAAAATTCGATATGGCGGATCCAATATGGCGGACGAAAAAATCAATTTTGTCCGATTTTCTCCAAAATTGGTATGGGGAAGTTTTCGGAGCCTCACATAAAGAATCAGAAATTATTTTAAAAAAATTCAATATGGCGGTTTCAATATGTCGAACAAAAAAAATCAATTTTGTCCGATTTTAACCAAAATTGGTACGGGAGAGTTTTCGGGGTCACACATGACGAATCTAAACATATTTTAAAAAAATTTAATATGGCGTATCTAATATGGTGGATAAAAAATTAATTTATTTTCTTTAAATATCGATATTGGAAGAGGTTGGGGCCTATATTACCAATCTAAAATTAATTTGAAATTTAAGATAGTGGATTTTCTATGACAGACTAAATATTCGTTTGACCCAATTTGTGTGTTGTGATTTACAACTTTGAATAAAGTTTCTACTTTTTTACCACTTTGGAGTCATTGCGAAGTACACTAATTTCGATTAGTTCTTAGTTCAAATAATTTATGAATTCTAAAACTAAAAATAGAAAAATAAAATTTTTATAAAAAAATTGAACCGACTTCTAAAAGTGCGCTAAAAAGTGAAAAATAACCATAAATTTTTATATGAAATTGAACTTTTTGAAGTCGGCGCCAAATTATTTGTAAATGAAATAAATAACTACTAATATTTACAAATTATGGTAAGAAAGCAATTACAAAAAAAGTATTTTAAATCTGTTTATGCAAATCACATTTTGTCAAGTATTAGTTTGGCGCCGACTTCAAAAAGTTCAATTTCATATAAAAATTTATGGTTATTTTTCACTTTTTAGCGCACTTTTAGAAGTCGGTTCAATTTTTTTATAAAAATTTTATTATATATAAAAACTCGATTCCATTGCAGTCCTTTGAGAGCCCATATCTCCGAAGAGGAGGCCTATACGAAAAAAGTTTTGTAGTATTCCTTTCACTTTTTTTTTCATATCCGGGAGCTCATCATCTAAAATAATGCCTGAAGACGTTGAGGAAGCCTGTAAAAAATTGAAGGCCAAATTCACGGTGGGTCCTAATTCCTTATCTTTGTTTGTCGTAAGGGATGGTGCTTTGGCGCTTGCTGAGCAGTTGTCTATAATTTTTAATTTATGCATTCAGAAAAGTATTTTTCCTGATCTATGGATGGAATCAAAAATCTCTCCAGTTTTTAAAAAGGATGATAGAATCAGGGTCGAAAATTATCACCCCATAGCGATAATGTGCAATTTTGCATTGGTGTTTGAGCGAGTTCTTCAGGAATCCTTTTACATAGCGCCTCTTATGATCGATCAGCAACATGGTTTTGCTTCTGGAAAATCAACCGTGACCAATCTTTGTACTATTGCGCAGTATGTCTCAGAGCGTATTGATTCTGGCACTCAGGACGATGTCGTTTACATAGATTTTTCCAAAGCGTTTCATCTACTTGATTACGGTGTTTTACTTTACAAGCTGTCGGACTTTGGCTTTAATGACAATCTTATTACATTTTTCGAAAGTTACCTTTAAAGCCGCTCTCACTATGTTGAATACCGTGGTTATAGATCTAGTATTTTTATAGTAACGTCGGGTGTTCCTTAAGCATCTGTTTTGGGTCCTTTACCTTTTAACATTTTTTTAACGATATCACATGTGGGTTAAATAACAGCTGCCTACCTTATGCAGACGATTTAAAAATATTCCGGGACATACGAAATCCTGGCGATTGTTTGAGCCTTGAACTGAATCTCATGAAATTAAATATTTGGTGTATAAAAAACAAACTGCCTCTGAACGTAGACAAGTGTAATATTATGTCATTCTCAAAAAGTAGAGTGTCTCTGCTGCATGATTATGGGATCAGTGGTGCTCTTCTAAGGCGAGTTAACTGCATTAAGGATTTGGGAGTCACGTTTGACTGCAAACTTACGTTTGTCAATCATATTAATGATACAATATCGAGATCTTACCGAACTATGGGCTTGCTAGTGAGATCTAGTCAAGAATTTCCGTCGCTCCAGGTCATAAGTACGTTATATTATTCTCTTGCACGAAGCAAATTAGAATATGCCTCAGTTATCTGGCATCCGTATTACCATGTACACTCTGATAAATTAAAAAAAATTCAGTATCGTTTCTTAAGATTCCTAAGCTTTAAATCGGACGGATTTTATCCAGTGTCTACTATACTGACTGACGCGGAAAATATGAAAATGTAGTGGACTGTAATTTGAATTGGTAGAAAAAAGAGAAAATGAAAAACTTGCACAAATCGCTTACCTTTCCGTACGGTCAATAGGGTACAATCTTGATGCTGAGGGTACCCTCTTGCTGGTGTTCGCAAGGCTACTCAATTCACCTAGTTTCTTCCCGCACTTTAAGGTTCGCAGAAATTGTCTCTAAAATTAATTGTTTATTTTGCCACGATGCCGACCGGAAGAACGATACCGTACTCGACCCTACTTGGAGCGTGAGTTGATTGTATATATATGACCAATTCGCTTGGATTGGCTATGCGACTTGTGCGCGGCAAAAAAGTTAAGAAAAAAAATATAATAAAAAATATATATATATATATATATATATATATATATATATATATATATATATATATATATATATATATCGGAAATAAGTGTATTCATGATAAAGGCGACATAAATTGAAGTGTAATTCTAAACTACATTATTATGTCACATGAGTCCCTAATTGGAATAATTAAATAATTTAATTGCCCAAAAAAATAAAATAACTAAGATTCCTGAACATTCACCCCACCAAAAACGAATGTTTTTAAACCTAGTAAAAATAGAGAAAATAAAACAGTTATGAAAAAATAATTTTAATATAACTTAAAGAAAAAAGAAAATAAAAATAATGTTGCGTTGCAAAAATAGGATTTTAGTTGCCAGGTAATGGGCAAATTTTGACCACAGGTCGTTGCATAACACCGTGGAACGTTTTAAGCGTAACTACGCGAACCACACCGTCTTGTCCCGGATGTAATTTAAGTATTCTACCCATTTCCCATCGAAGGGGTGGATTTTGCTCATTTTTAATTAGGACAAGAGCGCCCTCATTAATAGGAGGAGATGGCTGAGTCCATTTGTGCCTCTCTTGGAGAGAATGGATATACTCTTGAGACCACCGTTTCCAAAAATCACCCTGGAGGCGCTGAATAAGCTGCCAACGATTAAGCCTATTTAAATTTATAGAGCTTAGGTCTGGATCAGGGATAGAACTGTTTAAAGGCTCTTGAATCAAAAAATGACCGGGAGTAAGAGGCTGAAAGTCATTTGGATCGGCACTAATTGCGCACAAAGGACGTGAATTTAATAGAGATTCAATCTGGGTTAATAATGTGTAGAATTCTTCATAAGACAATATTTGAGTTCCTAAGACACGGTAAAAATGACTCTTGAAAGACTTAACGCCGGCCTCTGCTAGTCCATTGAAATGTGGAGAGCCCGGAGGATTGAAGTTCCAAGTAATTGACAATTTTTGAGCAGTAGCTTGCGCCAAAACAAGAAGTTGGCTGTATGCACCCTTAAAATTTGTACCTTGGTCACTAGTTATAGTGACGCATTTGCCACGACGGGCGACGAAACGTCTGAAGGCCGCTAAAAATGATTCAGAACTAAGGTCTGATGTAACCTCCAAATGAATAGCCTTAGTGGAAGTACAAACAAAAACGCAAACGTAACCTTTAAAGGTTTTAGCACCTCGATGTTTGCTCATCAAGAGTGAAAAAGGCCCAGCAAAATCTAGGCAAATAGAAGAAAATGCCTTAATTTGAGAAATTCGGAGAGCTGGTAAGTCTGCCATATAGGGATTATATGATTTTGGTTTACATCGAAAGCATCGAATACATTTGGAGAGACATTTATAAATTGCACTTCGGGGCGATAAAATCCAAAACTGTTGAAGTAATAAATAATGCAAAGTTTTAAATCCTGGATGAAAATTCGTACAATGAGTTTGTTCGATAATTAATTCTGTTATTCGATGCGATTTTGGTAAAAGAATAGGATGTTTTACATCAAAGGAAAATTGAGACTTCCTCAGCCTACCTCCCACTCGAAGCAATCCATCTGAATCGACAAATGGAGCAAGCTTTCGAAACGGTTTCGGTAGCAAACTATTTTGCGAAATCTTCGTTAAGATGTCCGAAAACACATCTCGTTGAACACGTTTTATAATAACTCGCAGGGAAGCTTCAATCTCGAAAGGTGACAAATGACCTTTAACTTTAGGTTTTGACCTTGAATTAGAAAGAAAGCGAAGAGTATATGCAATGATTCGTTGTATCTTAGGTAATGAAGAAAATCGATCTAGTAAAATAAGAAAATCATCGCAAGGAAGTGAAACGTTCAAAACTATTTGTTTTTCTTCCTTGGATATCTCTAAACCAGATTGACCCGAAAAATTGGGCTGTGTCGGCCAGAAAACTCGATTCTTAGATAAGAATTCTGGGCCAGACCACCAGATGGGAGTATCCAAAAGTTGCTGAGGAGTTTGACCACGACTAGCACAGTCTGCTGGATTATGCTTGGAGGGGACGTGGTGCCAAGATGAAATAGGTAAAATTTCCTGAATGTGGCTTACTCGATTGGCAACAAATGTCTTCCATTTATGAGGAGAAGAAGACAACCAAGCAAGTGTGACCATGGAATCTGTCCAAGCATGTATGGCGTCAAAAATAACAAGATCAGCATAACTTTCCTTGACAAATGCCACTAGATCCGCGAGCAAAACTGCTGCAAGAAGCTCAAGTCTTGCTATTGATACAGTTTTTAATGGCGCAACCCGACACTTAGCGCAGATAAGGAAAGTTTTGACATTGTTTAATGTGTCTTCTACACGAAAGTAAACAACACCAGCGTATCCGACTTGCGAAGCATCGCAGAATCCATGTAGTTCAATTCGAGATATCGAATTAGAGCCTACATAGCGAGATATTTTGATATCAGCTAGCTTGGGCAATTCAGCTTTGAATTTGGTCCAAGTTTCGAGAATATCGTCAGACGGAAACTCATCCCAAGAAACCTTGGATTCCCATAAACGTTGCAAAAGACGTTTTGCAAGTAACAAGCAAGAAGAAACAAATCCAAGTGGATCAAATATTCTACTAATTTCAGATAGAATATTGCGTTTAGTACAGGGGCGTTCCATGGGAACATAATAATAGGAAAAAATGTCTGAATTGGGATCCCACTTTAAACCTAATATTTTAATAAAAGAAGGATCATCTTTATCAAAACTGCAAGACTCCTGGATATTTGAAGGAGATATATGAGCTAAAAGAGCAGGATCGTTACTTGCCCATTTACTTAATTCAAATCCTCCTTTCTTCATAAGTTCAATGAGCTCAAGCTGAAGTGATAACGCAGATTTTACATCGTGGCTACCGATTAATCCGTCATCTATATAAAACTGGCGACGAAGAACTTGAGCTGCCCTAGGGAATGAAGATTCCTCTTGAACCGCTAGCTCTTGCAGAGTACGTAAGGCCAAGTATGGCGAAGATGAAACTCCGTAAACAACAGTACGTAGAAAATATTCCTGAAGAGGTTCAAAAGGTGAGAAACGCCATAAAATGCGTTGATAATCCCAGAATTCAGGCTGAACATTTATTTGTCTGTACATTTGTTTTATGTCGCAAACAAAAACGTAAGGAAAAAATCGAAAATTTAAAAGTAAAGAAGAAATATCACGTTGGAGCTTTGGGCCAACGAGAAGAGTATCATTAAGAGAGACACCCTGTATATCACGAAGACTAGCATCAAATACAACTCTAATTTTTGAGCCCGACATCTCCTGTTTAAAAACAGCATGATGGGGGATGTAATAAGCATACGGACACCTGTATTGACTTTGTGGCACTAAGGACATGTGACCACTGTTGAGATAATCTTGCATGAAATCTGTATATTTTCTAGATAATTCAGAATTTTTGGAAAAACGTCGTTCCAACATACAAAAGCGACGATATGCTTGAGAGTAAGTATCAACAAAATTTGGTTTTGATTGACGAAAAGGTAAAGGTACCGAGAACCGTCCAGAAGTTTCTCTGAAGACTAAATTTTTAAATATTTCCTCGCACTTCTTGTCTTCAGTGGACCAAGAAGGGATTTTAGTAATTTGTTCGACCTCCCAGAATTTACGTAACTGAATATCGATACAGTCATCCAAAGAAGCGAGACAATTTAAGAAAGAGTCAGGATTCCTGAAAGGAACTGAACAGCTAGTTTTGCCCTGTAAAACATAACCAAAAATAGTCTCTAAAGCTACAGGTTGATCGGAATTACCGACAATACGACCTGATTTTAAAAATAAAGGTACCAATTCAGCACCAATAAGCATGTCTATTGGTCCTGGTATATAAAACCTACTGTCTGCAAGCTTCAAATTTCGAATATGTTCCATTTCGGAAATATTAATGTGAATTTGTGGTTGATTAGAACAAACTTTGGGCATGATAATAGCTTCAAAAGAAAAAACCGGAACCAATTGACCACAGGGTTTGATGGTGCATTGAACAAGACCGCTGTTGGTGGAAGTTGACATTCCATTTAAACCCTCAATTGGAATAGAGAATTTTTTACGATGGAGACCCAGTCGTCTGGCGCACGACTCAGACATAAAATTTGCCATAGAGCCCGTATCCAAAAGTACACGGATTTTCTGAAAATGTCCTCGAATGTCCTTGATATCTATTTCACACGTGGATAATAAAATAGTATGTTGCGGAACAGACAAAGTGTTTGCAATACAGTGAGTATTCGTGACGGTAAAATTAGACTGATCATCATTAGAATAATGTTCGACAGCCGTAACAGTGTCTGAATTAGACTTAGGTAAGTTATTTCATTAGAAGGCACGAAAGAAGAAGAATTTTTGTTAAAATGTAGAGTTGTATGATGTGGAAATTTGCAGATTTTACATCTGTGAGAAGAACCACAATTTTTAATAGAGTGGGGAGATACTAAACAGTTGACGCATAATTTGTGCTGTTTAGCATAAGAAAATCTTTCTTGTGGCGTTTTAGCCAAGAATAATTTACATTTAAATAATGCATGAGAAGCAGAACATAAAGTACACGTAGGTTCGCTTTTTTGTGAAAGCGGATTCGTAACAAAATTGGATGTAGATCTCTTGTTGTTTAATGAATGATAATTAGAAGATTTAAAATTTGACTTATCAGAACTCACTGAAGAAGTATATTGAACAGATTCTAAAGCTATACATTGTCTTTCTAAGAAAGTAATTAATTGTCTGTAGGTAGGTAATTCTTGATTTAGACTATTTTCAAGCTCAAAACTGGTTCTGGTTTTAGAATCAAGTTTATTTAGTAACATATTAAACAACAAAAAATCCCATTGATCTACAGGAAGTTTTAAAGCTCTTAAGGCTGCTACGTTTTCGGAAAAAACATTTAAAAGATGCCTAAGATCCTTAGAAGTAGCCTTTTGAATAGATGCTGCATAAAATATTTCATTATAATATTGTGTAGCCAAAATGCGCTTATTTTGGTACCGTTTTTCAAGCGTTTCAAAGGCAATAATATAATTTGCTTCTGTAAGAGGGATACCCTTAACTAAAGCTAAAGGCTCTTTATCTAAAGAAGTGAGTAAGTATTGAAATTTCTCAACATTAGATAGGTCTGCGTTATTGTGGATGAGACTTTTAAATAAATCAAAAAAACTTGGCCAATCTTTGTAATTACCATTGAAAGTTGGTAAATTAAGTTTTGGAAGTTTAGCTACAATTTTGGAAACTGTAGGCACATTTAAATTAGGACTAACTGAAATATTAGCTATTTGAGAAGCGGAATCGCTTAATAAGAAATCATGTTTAAAAGATTTAATACCATAGTAGGCCTCATCTGCAGCAATACGCATCCCATCGTAATTTGCAAAATCTTTATCGTCAATTAAAGAAATTATAGTATTATGAGCCGATTGAAATTCATTATATATGTTGTCAATAGCATCTGCACGAGCTAAAAATGTAGATTTTAAAGAGTCGTCACTAGAAGCTTTGATTCCGGCTTCGTGAGTTTCTTGTAGGCGTTTAAAAGCCGTAGTGCGTTTTAAATTAGGTTTAGTTAATTTATCCGCCATTATAAAAAATCAATAAAATATGAAGAGAATTAATGTAAATAAATGTGTTTTGCACGCTTATGGAAAGCAGAGCGAAAAAAAAATAACAGACTGAATGATACAATGTTAAACGAACTGGCTAAGTAAAAAATGTTTATAAAAATTCGCAAAATATGCACCATCCAATGCTAATAAATGAAAGTAATGTGATAAAAAGGTACAAACGTTTTTTATACCGTAGATATCACAAAATGGAGCAGATAAATATTTTAATAAAGCTGAAATTTTATTTAATATGAAAAAGAGAGAAAGAAAGATAGTGTGGTACGGTAGTACGATCCACGTGTTAAATTGCGCACAGCGGTTTAAATGCTCGCTGAAATCTTGTGCGCGAGAATATAATTTTTAAGGTACAGATTTATAGGTACTGAAGGTTCCAGTTTTGCAGCCAAACCTGGATGCCTAATAATAAGACTCAAAGTTAAATTACTCTGGAGTTTATACCTATTATATGCAAGTAACCTTAAGTATATGAGTAGGAAAATGGTGGTTTGTGACAAAATAATGCAATGTAATTTACAGATATTAGATTTTGAAAACTTTTAGAAAAAAACTAAAAAACGGTTTTTCATCCGGCAGTAGAAGGAACATAAATGACGCGGAAAATATGAAAATGTAGTGGACTGTAATTTGAATTGGTAGAAAAAAGAGAAAATGAAAAACTTGCACAAATCGCTTACCTTTCCGTACGGTCAATAGGGCACAATCTTGATGCTGAGGGTACCCTCTTGCTGGTGTTCGCAAGGCTACTCAATTCACCTAGTTTCTTCCCGCACTTTAAGGTTCGCAGAAATTGTCTCTAAAATTAATTGTTTATTTTGCCACGATGCCGACCGGAAGAACGATACCGTACTCGACCCTACTTGGAGCGTGAGTTGATTGTATATATATGACCAATTCGCTTGGATTGGCTATGCGACTTGTGCGCGGCAAAAAAGTTAAGAAAAAAAATATAATAAAAAATATATATATATATATATATATATATATATATATATATATATATATATATATATATATATATATATATATATATATATATATATATCGGAAATAAGTGTATTCATGATAAAGGCGACATAAATTGAAGTGTAATTCTAAACTACATTATTATGTCACATGAGTCCCTAATTCGAATAATTAAATAATTTAATTGCCCAAAAAAATAAAATAACTAAGATTCCTGAACACTGACATTGACAAGATTTAATTTCACAACTCTGGAGAAGCGGAGTAGCGGGGCTCGTGTACTTTTTTGTATAAACTTGTTAACAACAAGATTATAGCAACTGACTTGCTCGCGAGAGTTCATTTTCATGTTCCAGGGATAACTAGATCTCCAGTATTTTTCTATTTGCCAAAACCAAGAACTAATGTATTACAATTCTCCTCATTATATGTGATATGTTCTCTCTACGATCGCCTGAAAGACAAATTTGATATATTTTACAGCAACTATTCTGTTGTCAAATCGTTTATTTACAATTGTCTGTGATTGATTTATATGCTATGTTATACTTATTGTACTGTCTGGATCATATATGTAATTCTAGGATTTATGTAAGTCCGTTCTTTTTGCGGCCTAATAATAGGGACTATGGTCCTGTAGGGCAGTGTAAATAAATAAATAAATAAATAAATAAAGTATTCCTAAAATAACCTCAATTATATTTCTTTTTATTCAATATGAGAAAAATTGATCCATAAAATAATAAACAAAACATGTAATTGTACTTTCCTGACTTTTAAAATTTATCAGAATTATAAGGACAGATATTCGATTAAAATCAATAAACTTTTAAAACATTACATTTCGACGATTTTTTTAACAGCTTTGTTGCTGTTATATCAAGGTTTATTTTGAATAATATCACACCTGTTGTATTTTTAAAAAAAAATTGTTTATTAAGTTTGTTATTGTTAATATGTGTTACATGATCAATGAATGTAACTATGTGATGTATACCAATACAATATAATTGATGTGAATAAACTATAGTGAATATTAAAAAAAAAACTGACTATTTTTAATTGTTTAGTTGTGAAATTTGATTTGAAATAGATTTTGGTCGTTTAAAGTTAAAAACACTAAAAGTGAAAGAAATCCTTTCTAAAGTTAATGTTTTGTAAAATATTCTTTTACACTTCATATGATCATTGATCATAGCGGTTGTGTGATGATATATATGTTTGGTTCTTGTTATTATTTATGCTCAGTATTTTTATTATAATATAAGCTGCCTCCAAGCATAACCAATTTGGATGTTAATAGTCACAAGTAAGTAAAATATTTTTCAAAAAAACACTAAATAAATTAAAATCGTAATGTTAAAATTAATATTTTGAGATTAATAACTAAAATTTTTAAATCCGACATTTTGGGGTATTTTGGCACATGTTAAATGATTCTAATTTGCAAATGGATTTAAATATCTGGTAAATTTTGGGCATATTGGTATAGTTTTTTAAAATTAAACTGGGAATTGTAATAAATATGGCCTTATAAACTGTAACTCAAGTATATTCAATTTATACTTGATAACGATTAGAGATACAACCTAATCGAAACATAGTAAAAATAAAGACAATGCAAGTTCAGCAAACACATTTTAGTCAATCTTCAACATTGTCTACAACCTTCAAACAAAGATACTAGTGTAAATATCAGTCTGTCTTAAGCATATTATCTTATTGTTTTCAGAAGTTATAATGAAGTTTTCAAAAAGATATAGAGTGAGAGCTAGCAAACGCTTTGTTCATAATATTTTTTACTAGTTGAAATTTGGTTTGAAAATAGCTTAATTGAAAAGAGTCAAATTTTCTAATAAAAAAATCATAGTATAAAAATTAAACGCATTTAAAATTTATTTTCCACCTAATGCGGACTTTACTGATGACACTGGGCACTTGTTTGTTTTAACTATAATGTGTATTACTTTTAGACATAAACTACGTTTTCAAAATAGTTACTTTATGAAGTTATCTTATATAGGGTCAAAAACAAATAAAATTGCATTACATGTGACCAAATTTTAATTAATTTAATAGCCCTATTTGGATTTTCTAGAAAAACACACATTTATTACTACTTTAAACAAAATATGTCTGGAATCAAGCATTGTCAAAACTAAGAAATTTTATGTAGGTTGTGTTGAGTCTAATTTTGCAACAATGGTGCAATTTACAAAAAATGGACAAAAATCTAAATTATCTTATACATATGGGCTAAAATTGCATTTAAAAAACTTTTTCTAATAACTTTTTTCGATATATTGAGATATAACCCCACTTTTGAATTATTTTGGGAAAAGAATTGAAATTTGACAGATATTGCTAATCATGTGACTATTATTTTTTTTTTAGTTAATTTTAATCTTGATCAAAGCAAAAATTGATGTCAAAGTCAAATTTCGAATAAAGCTATATAAGGACTTTACTGGCCACACTGTATAAAGAAGCTTTTAGTGATCAATTTTACGAAAGCTATAGCAAATGTCATTTCATATTTAACATCTGTAGATAAAGGAATAACTAATCTTTTCTGGTACGATAACACGTAAAAGATGCTTCAAAAAAACAAACAAAGTTACCCTACACTTAATTAAAAAAATCACAATATGTGCAAGCAACTATTTTTAAATTGTATATCAACAATAGAACGATTAAAAATTGTTAAAATTCCGTTATTACGCTATTTTTCCAAAATCTTAAAAATTAAAAATATATTTCACGAAATCTGCATTGGATTATGGACCATTTTTAAAACAATAAAAACACCATTGTCGGTTTCTAATGCCCCAAGTTTTGATCAGGGTATTTCTCTACATATGTTTCGCTTTTTTATGACTTCTCAAGGGTAAAGTTAAGAAGTTTCATTTGATAAAATATTTCCTATATTTATGGCTTTTAACAAACTGTTTATTATTAGGGTGTATTTGAATTCCCAACTGTTTGTAAGTAATTATCTATAATTATGGTATCTTGCAAGTTTTGTTGATTACTAATATTTATAACTGAATTGTCTGTTAGAGATTTTTTGATTCTAATTATTCAAGTAAGTTGGGCAATACTTAAACCAATAAAGTTTTTATTCTCAATGCAATGAGTCGATATGTCTGTGGATTTTTCATTATTTAATATGAAATATTGTCGGATGTTAGGAGTATATAAAATAAATTGTAAAGATTGCCAAGCTGCATACATATGCCTAAATGGGTGAAAGATTAACGCTAAATAAAAAAATATATATAAAATCAATATTAGACAAGGAAAAATCCATTGGTATGTCATTGACAACAATCATCTTCTTGATTTAAGCAGTGCCCAACTTTTTTATGCCGAAATAAAGAGCAAAAAACAATAGTTGGTTACAAGCCCTAAAAAGGTTAGGCATGCAATATGTAGTGCAATACTCTAATCAAAACTTGGAAAATTAAAAAGTAAATAATGTATTTTAATCATTATTTATAAATACGCTAATTTTAAAACCCCCAATTCACAAACATGGTCTAATTTTTAAACTGGTCTTAGTTCACAACTGCAACAACAAGTCATTTCAATTTTGAACCTGAAAGATATAAGATTACGACACCATTTTCTCTTATTATTTAATTAACAAAAGTTCAAAATTTGTTTAGTTTCGGGAGACAACTCTTTTTCTCACCAATTTTCATGCTTTATCTCTGGGTTTTTGTTTCTACTTTATCTATATAAAGCTTTATTTCTAGACAAAACTGAGTAACAAAAATATCCAACTTCCATAGGATCTAAATCGGGATTAATAGTTAAACGATTTAATAAATCTGACTGAATAAATTAGAAGATTTCATATATATTAAACATAAAATTATATATTGTTCCGGACGGCCGATCTTTAAATACACGGTATTATTTAAAAGCCTTTTATTGTCAATATTCTGACAAATTGTCAAACAATTTAAATTACTTCAACAATGTCTCAAAAAAAACTGTGCACGAAAGCCGAACTGGACCCTTTATATACCTTTTTGCCAATACCAGAAAATTCCCGAATCTTTTAGAAGGATTTTCATACTACATGGTGTAATAAAAATAAGAGAGACGAAGAATTTGGCGATTTATAGATCTTTTGTCGTAGGCGTTCCATGATAAAAAATAAAGAAATATAATTTTTTAAGAAGTTGCGGACCTTCTTTCAAAAAATTTTGATGAGGAAATTAACAAAGGAAAAATTAATGAAATAAATTATGGAATCGTAAAAAAAACCTAAAACTCTACAACCTACAAATACAAACTAATGCTATGAAATGTATAATGCTATAGATTCTCTTACATTCCCCCTTCCAAGTCTTGATCGTCCCGATCAATCTTCTTGATCTTGATACTGAGCTAATCTGTCAAGATGCACGATATTGGTTTTCCGAATTCGGTACACCAGATCATTTAGTCGGATCACTACGTTGTACGGACTTTCCCATGAGTTTTCAAGCTTTGATAAACGCCTTTTAACTCTTTTTGGACTATACAATCAAACTTTTTCACCAACCATGAATCTACCCGTATTGGCTTCGAGGTCATAGCGGGTCTTCATTCTGCCGCTTTCTATTTGTAATTTTTGGCCGACTTCTTCGTGTAAGACCTGAAGCTGCTTACTGAGTTGATTAGTGTAGTCTTCTCAAGTTGTTTAACTATCAGGTGGACGTCCAAATCTACTGGTTCCAGTGTTTTCGTGAATGGCTAAACGATAGGCTAGTAAATATGGCTGAATATTTTTATTCCAGTTATTTTGTTGTACATTTACTTGCATTCTTATGTAATTTTTCAGCGTTAAATCTCTCAACTATTTCATCTGTTCTCCTTTCAAAACAGTTACAGGAAAGGATATATACAAGCAGTTTATTTCCAGCAAATACAACTCTGGTTCTCTCTCTATATGCGTTTCGACTACCTAATGGTCTTGTCAGTGGAGGTTTTTGATGTGAAACTGAAAAATATCGCCAGTCGAACATTCACCGCAGTGGTGCAAAGCTTAAAAATTAACGTTTCAGTAAAAAATATTTATATCTTTTTACTGCCGAAACGAGAACAAATATAGGCAACTGTGTAAACAAAGCAGTAAAAGATTTAATTATTTCTAACCGAAATTTTAATTTTTTAAGTTTTACACTACTTAGGTGATGTTTAGATGTCAGTGGATTGGCAATATTTTTCAAACTGACATCCAAAAGTCTCCAGATTTATTATCCGACACATTTCAGAATTCATACTTTATATGAACTGTTTTTTTTGCGAATATTGCTTTTGGTTTGATACAGCTCCACTGATGAAAACATTAGTTGGCCGAAATGCGTATGGGAAGAGAACCAGAGTGGTATTTGCAGGAAATAAACTGTTAGTATATATTATTTCTTTGAACTGCCTTGAAAGGAAAATAAAGATAGACAACTTTTATGCTATTGTATTTATGCATTTCATATAAAGTATACTTACTAACTCACTGTAGCCACGTGTGTTAACGATATAGGTATATGTTACAATTTTTGCACTATAAATCAACAGCATTACATTACATTTCATTTCTATTACTTTTTTATTCATATTTTCTATTTCAATGATAAATGCCTTGCAAACGATTGATTTTAAATATATATTATTTTAAAAGTATTTTAATTTAATTTATCAAATATTGGGTACTACATTTCATTTGACTAATAAAGAAGCGAATAAACTTCCTTAAAAATCAGTTTAAGAATAAAATTGAATTTTATTTTTCACCTACAATTATGCAAAATAGTTTTTCCACGGTGAAAAAGCATTTAAGATCAGTTTTACAGTAAAAAGATAAAACTTTTATTTTGAGAATTAAACTCAGCTAAAAAATAAATGTTTAAGTATAATTTCATCCCAGGTACAATACTTGAAGTTTAAAATTTGTATATTTGAACAGTCTTCAAGCAAGTCCTTTTAAATTATTACTAATTAAATTTTAGCGCCTATCTAGTTTATATAAATAAAAACTAGGACACATTACTAACCAAGCCAAGTTCAACAAACTAAACTAGTGCAAATAAAGAAAACTAAATTACTTAGGCATAATTATTTATATTTATAGTTTGATTTGTTAATACACGAGAAAAAATATAAGTTTAATTTTAATATCGATTCGATTTTATAAGGAATCTACTTTGAGTTATTTAAAGTAAATGAAAAACAAAGAAACAATTTAAATAAATTGAATCTGGAATTTCTTCTAAATACGCAAAAATTATTAATATAATAGATGCAAAACTAATATTTTTTTGAAGATAGATTGTTATTATAGGTAAATTCATTCATTTAAATTGCATCATTTGTATAATTTGAACCAATAAGTCAAAAGAGTAAAAAAAAATTGTGGAAATAGTGGTTATCCTCATGTTAGTTTTGTATAGAAAACACATTTACTAGGAATCAATGAGCAAAAATATATTAAAAATCTCAAGAAATGATAAATGAATATATTCGAAATAAAAGGCTGAAGTTTTGGAATAGGCTATTTAAAAATATGTCACAAATTGTCATCCTAATAGTTTCCAGTGTAAAAAGTCTCTATTATTAGCTTTGTTCGCGGTAAGGATTTGGAACCGATTCTGAACTAATACGCATGCGCAGTTGAAATAGCAGCGTTCGCGGATCATAAAGTTCAGAATTTTTAGTTACAGTCCCATGTTCGCGGAGAAAATAATTCGGTTCGAAATCGATTCTGAACCAGTCCTACCGGTTCTAAGGATTGAAGAAGAACTGTAAGTTTGGAATTTTATGCAGCGCCAGCTTTCTTGCTGCGGCCGCAATGTGCAACTATTTGACAAATGTTTTTATTTTATTTTAGGTTTTTCTCTTGTTTATGTCCTTCGTTGCATTTGATGTTCCAGTATATATTTTATTATATTATATTGGTTTTACTTTAATTAGTGTTAATCGACCTAGAATCTTAAATAATAAGTTAAAAAAAGTGTTAGTTTTAACCTAAAAAAAAATATATCTTTAGTGAATACTCCCATTATGTCAAATCATTTATCATCCAGCGATGAGGACTTAAAAGAAATTTTAGAGTTTCTCAAAATTCCTAAAAGTGCTAATTATTTTGAGGAAATTTTGCTCCCCATTTTCAGTTAAGCTGAGAAATGGACAAGAACTGGCGTATATTATGGTTTGCGATAAATGAAGTTGCATCGTATAAGGACGTATCAGACCGGTGTTTAGTTTTATTAAAAATGTATTTTGAATCAAAAAGAAATTGACCTAAAACTATTGCGTTTTATTTTTTGTTTAGAAAAACCCCCATCTTTTTATTAGGCGTATGTTTAGAATTAGATTTACTTTGAGGGTTCCCGAAATATGACACAAAATAAAGAGTAAACAATAGATATCTGTTAAAATCAAATCAAAAATTCTATTCAGCAAAAAACAAGACGTTTTATTCCAAAAGGAACTGACAGTTGGACTTTAATAAAAGACAGTTTTAAGTTAGTTAAAACAAAAAAAAACAACTAGTTTAATCAGCATTTAACACCGTATGCATACCAGAGTGGACGATTCAAAGTTCCAAAATCGTTCGCGGTAAAAACAAATCCTGAACCGGTTAATAACTGAGCATGCGCTGTACGGCAATCCTGAACTAATTCCGTACTAGTTCTGAATCGGTTCGGAAAGTGACCCGCGAACAAAGCTATTGTTTCGTGTATTATTGGGTGAAAATCATAAATTATGGAAAGTTATTTTTTATATTTGATCACAAGATGGCAAATGCTGCACGACTGATTTCAAATCAGGTGACGATACATTTAAGAAAACAAATAGGATGTCAGTTTACTGATACACGATTTTAACATTTCCTGATGTTATCGAGCGATTTCCAAGTAACTACTGTACTTACAAGTCTTTTATAGTTTAGTTATTTTTCATGTTATTTTGTATCGAAAAGGAGAAAAATTTTGTTCAGCGAAACTCAAAAACGTGGAAACGGCAATGTTATGACTTGCAAACTTACTTATTCAAAGAAATATCTCGAGAATCATACCAAAAAGTTTGAACTTGGTTGCAACAAATTTCTTTAGTTCTACAGATCTGGGAGGAAATCCTATGGAGATGACGGGAATCAAATATTTGCACACTCAAATGTAAAATGTGCCCTCAGTCCCCTAAAATTTAACAATGGTAAAAGACGAGAACGAGGGCAAAATTTTATTTTGCCAGTGTCACAATTGTTCAGTTTCAATTAGAGGTTGCAAACATGCGGTTGCCTTTTTGATAGGAGAAGTAAATAATGCATTTGCACCTCTGAAGGATGTTACTGAACGAAACCTACTTTATCCAGAGTAGGAACTTATATTTAGTACATTACAGCAAATATTTAGTAAAAAAGTTCCCCATCATTCCAGTTTATCAGTACTTTTAACAGAATTTCTTACAAAAGAAAAAAAAACAAAAATTAAAAACTGCGAATTATTAAAATATCACAGTGATTACGAGCATACTGGTATCATTTTTGTATAGGTGATAAGGTATAAGTTTTTCTCAATCTGCAATTTTCCAAATTTACAATATACAGTTTAATCTTTCATTCTAATCCATAAGAGAATAATAATGTATTTGTCCTAGAAAAAGTATTTTGAGAATTATATAGGTTATGTAGACGTGATGAAGCTTTAGAAGGAACATTGACGAAAGTTTGTGATAGCTCAGCCGTAAGGTATACTTACTTTCATGTGATCTTTATTAATTATTTAGCTCCCATGCATTTGAATAGAAAGAAAAACCTTGTCTGGACTGCTTATAGAGGTAGATGTGTATTTTGGCACCACCATTTATAAACCATTTTTTAAAGGCAAACAAGACTATTGTTTAGTGCTTGCCTGTTTACTATGATGTCACGCGTGTCACGTGATTAACATCATTTCTTGTCTTTCAATCTCTAATCTTCATTTCTCCCGGTCATTCTATAGATCTTCTTCTAGATTTAGTTGTTGCATCTCTTTATCTATCCCTTCCCTCCAACTTGTTCTCGGTCTTCCTCTCTTTTTCTTTCCTTCTGGTTACCATTTAAATATTTGTTGGTCATCCAGTCCTTGTAAGTGTCCAAACCAAATGAGTTGCTTTGTACGTAAGTCATCTATAATCCTGTGTTTTACCTTCATTATTTCCCTGATACTCTCCTCCAGTATTTCTATCTTTTATCGCTTTATCTAATATCCCTTCATGGGAGATATTTGTGCCAAGGTGTTTGTATTCATAGCAGGGCTTTATTCTGATTTCGTCTAGCACCAAGTCTTATTGTTGTTGTCTATTTTTTTTATGTTTATCTCTAAGCCCCAAGTCTTGTATTCTTCAATAAGTTTTCTTGTCATAAAATTTTTGTCATCATGATCTTGGGCCACACTTGGTCATTCGCAAAGCAAAGTGTATATAACATGGAGTCTGCTATTGATATTCCCATTGTTCTACATTTTTACTTCCATTTACTTAAAATGCTTTCGAGATAGATCTTAAACAAAGTGGGGAACAGACAACATTCTTGTTTCAAGATTTCGATGTAACAAGTCCTAATATTATCCTTGTTCCAGCTCTGATTTTTGTTGTAGGTTGGTCGTAGAATATTTGGGTACGTTTAATTCTATATTAATGCTTGTGTTCTTCATAGATTGTCATATTTTTTTCAGGGGGACACTATCCTATGCTTTCTTTAAATCAATAAATACTAGGTGAGTTTCTTGTTTTCTTGCCATCTTTTTTTTCTAAAAATGTTTTCTGTTATGGATTTTCCCGTGCGAGAACCTGCCTGTTTTTTGGCTTCATAGTTTTAGTATTCTTTCTCTATTCTATTTTTCAAAACTTCTCAATAAATTCTACTCATGGTTCAAATAACTGCTATTTCTCGGTAATTATCGCAAATGCTTTTGTCGCCCTTTTTGTGTATTTTACTCAAGTATTATACATTCCATTCATTGTGGGTTACATTTATATTTATAACTTTTTAGAAAAGTTCTTTAAGGAGATCTTATAACTCCTTTGTTCCATACTTGAACAAGTCTCCTGGAATATCCCCGGGTCCGTGAGTTTTGTGGTTCTTTAACATTTTGCAAACGACTTCTATTTCTCGCACTCTTAGTCTTATTGTTGATCCTGCAACTGTAATTCTTTTTTCGTGTTATTCTTCCTCCCCTTTGAACTCCACTCTATTCTCTTGAAGTATTCTTCCTAGTTTTCGGGTTTTATTGTTTTGTTATATTCCTGTTTTTCTCTATTCTCAGACTTCTTATAACTTTCCAGCTTTCCGTACGTCTAGTTTCTCCTAGGTAGGTGTTTATTTTTTGGCAGTTTCTTTAACGTAAGTCGTTCTTTTTCTTAGATATTTTTTTCTTACTATCACCTGTATTTCTCTGTATTTAATTTTATCTTCTAGTGTTTTTGTGTTTAAGTATCTTTGGTGTAATGTCTTTTTCTGTTCTATTACTTTTTTAATACATATTATCCCAGTGATTCCAATGCAGCTCTGTGTATGCTTCACTTTAAATTTTCGTATAGTTGTTTGACATCATTGGGATTCATGGTTCGTAGTTTCTTATCCAGCCTTTTTTGACACTATTTTTGTGTACTCTCCAACTTTATGCATTTGATGTTATATATTTTTGTTCTTCAATCTTCTCATTCTTCTGTGTATCTGTTTGCATATGTTTTTTTATATTGCCTTCTTATTGTAAAATTTATTTTGTTACGGAGTAAATAGTGGTCGCTACCACATGTTGCGTTTCTTTGTACTCTTACGTCTTGCATTTTCAATCGTGATTTTTGTTTCCTTACGGTATAATATAGTATAGATTTCTTGTTTCTTGGATCCACATGTAGCTATGTATCGATTTGTGGGGGGCAGTATCCATTCATTATTTTCAATTCGGTCTGGGTATATAAGTCTATATTAATCTTTCACTATTGTTGTTTACAGTATCATCTTGGTATTTTCCTACTATTTCATCTTGTTGTTTCCTCCCCACTCTTCAATTTAAGTCTCCAAGAAGTATAAAAGTCTAAAATAATTAAAATGATAAATTGAGGAAGCTGAGTATCAGGAAATTTTATGAATTTTTGACTACCAAACTAGCGCAATCAGTTAAAACCAAGAAAAAAATTGAAAACTTTGAAATTCATAGTCTAACTTATCTATGTTCTCGTTTAACAATGTAAAATGAAGATACTGACTCACGTAAGCAATTCATTTAAAATATTTACTATATTGCCTTGTCCTATGATTCCTTGTGTTAGTATCCATTAGGGCTTTAAAGTAAACGCTATTAAGCCCATATAGCCCATTAAGACTAATAATTAATCATTAGTCTCTTCTTTTATTGAACTATATATATATATATATATATATATATATAAAATTATAATTTTCTTTACGATCCCTAAGTGTATCTAAAGAGTTGTCTTTTGGGAATTCGCTATAAATTTCAGTTATATCACGATACGTTCTATAATACTTTCATTGTCTCGTGAAACAACATCGAATGAAAAGGGGAATCTATAGAAAATAACCCTGAAATAATGAAACTATGTTGTCCTAAAGGATGATATCCTGAGAATCTATATAATCCAAATATAAACATCTCTAAAACTACACTTTTATTTTTCAACAAGCTGAGCCGACCTTTGGTTTGTCCGAAAATTACCGGATATTTATTGTTAATTAGTACTAAAATTGAGGCAGCAAAAATTTAAATTAGGAAATGTTTAAATAATTTAGAAATATTCAATCTTTTGTTGAAGTGTTTAAATTTAGAATACAGTTCTTGTTTTTTTAGATGACAGCCATGGAATTACCTGTTAACAATATAAAAATTAACTTACCTGTGTTAGAAACGAGAAGAACAGGAAATAATATAATGAAAGAAAATTGGTCCGAATATAAGAATTCCATAAAAAAATGTAATGGTATAAATGACCTTCAACAAAAATACAAATGTTTCTTGGGAGAATTCGAAACACAAATATATTGGGGTAATCTTGTGGCAATCAGTTTATTACATATTGGGACAGTGTATGCTCTTCTCATCTATAATGTATTATTTCAGGAACCATATACATTAATATACGGTAAGGCTATTTTATACAATGGTGAAATACTATTGTTTTCAATTTAGTAAATTTTTACCATTTAAATATAAGTTTATCAGTAGCTAGTACCTTCAAAACATGGAGCCAAGAAAAACTGATCAAAATATAAATACTTAAACACTTGGGCATATCTCAAGGAGAATTTGAAGAGTCATAAGTCGTTATTTTCAGATTTCCTTATGAAAGTAATTGTAGCAAGGGCATTTTAAAATTTATTATACGTAATACTTTTTAACGTGTGATTTGTACAACTGAAGACCAAGTGTTTTAAAAAACATACTACATTCTCGGATTTCTTGTTGCGTATTTATTGTTTTATCTACATTTTCCTAAATCATTTTCAAATAATATGTCAACTTGCAGCGATGTTGTAGATGATCCTATTTTCTTAGCATACAATAATGGTGTTTTTATATGCTGATTTAATGCGGCTATATTATATTTATATGAACCTTTTCAATTAATATTGCAGTGTTATAGTTATATTATATATATATATATATATATATATATATATATATATATATATATATATATATATATATATATATATATATATATATATATACTTACTTACTCCGTGGCGTTACAACCCTGGGTGGGTTTTAGCCGACTTTACGACATGCCTTCATTCATTTCGATCTCTCGCAACCTCCATCCAGTGTTCGATGCCCATAGTTTTGAGATCTTTTGTTATATTATCTCTCCACCGGAGTCGGGGTCGTCCCAGTGGCCTTCTCCCAGTCGGTGCTTCCTCCCAAGCTAGTCTTAATATTCTGTCGTCAGGAAACCTTCTGATATGTCCTGCCCACTGGAGTTTTCTGGCCTTTATTTCTTTTACTACATCTGTATCTGGGAATAGTTCTTCTAGTTCCTTGTTAGTTCTTGTTCTGTATTGTCCTGTCGTTTCATCTATCGTTGGTTCCGAGATTTTCCTCAAGATTTTTCTTTCAAAGACTCATAGTCTCTCTTCGTTCGCTACCGTTAGCGTCCATGTTTCGCAACTATCGGTCTTATAACTATTTTGTATAGGGCCATCTTTGTTCGTCTTATGAGGTGTTTCGATTTCATCAAATCTTGCAGTGCGTACAGGCATCTATTTCCTGCTTGTATTCTATTGTTTATTTCCTGTGATCCGTTGTTATCTTCGCATATTGTTGTTCCTAGGTATTTAAATTCTTTAGCTCATTCAAAGTTATATTCATCGATGGTGATGTTTTGACCTATTCTGTCTCTGTTTCGGCCATTCCGACTCATGAACATGTATTTAGTTTTGTCTTCGTTGATTTGAAGTCCCATCTTTTTTGCTTCCCTTTCGAACCGTATTAGAGTTTCTTTCATTTTTATTCTACTACTACCAATCATATCGACATCATCTGCAAATGCCAACAGTAGATTTGGTCTATCTTGATGCAATATAGATGTCGGTGCTTCAATTTTCGAATTTCTGATTATATATTCCAGCGCTATGTCAAAAAGTTGTGGTGTTGTGGTGAGAGCGCATCTTCCTGCTTAAGACCGTTGTTTATTTCAAACATTTCAGAGTAGTACTGTCCCACTTTCACTTTGCACTTCAGCCCCTCCATACACATCATTTTATTATATATATATATATATATATATATATATATATATATATATATATATATATATAATAAAATAAAATAGAAAATTCTTGGCGTGCCGGATATAACATTGTTGATACACATTACTCTCGTGTTAAAAAATGCTGAGAACTTCAATATAATGTAGAAGCTTCGGGTCTGGGAATTAACAACAGCGCTGTTTCGTTCTAGTATGGGACTCATCAAGCCATTGTATTCGGTAAAAACCATCATCTCGCAATTGTACCCTATAAGCTAATTTTAAAATTAAGAAACAGTAAACAAGATACAATAGCGACGGATCACTCAATAACACGAGAGCAACCTAAACTAACCATGTGCCATGTATTGGCGACACGGTAAATGAAAAGAGAAACATATCAAAACTTGATACATGACACATGCTATCCACAGGATAGAGGTTGCATCATTCGGCACCAGCAACCAAACTAACCATGAATTCCGCAGTCCAAGCAAGGAGTCGCATCAGCGATCTCCCTATGAGAGCTGTTGCTTGCTTTTTAAGCCAACGAATATATAAAAAAGAGATAACTTTTCATCCGTGTAATTATAAAATAAAATAGAAAATTCTCGACTGTGCGGACGTAAGACTTATCTCGTTGTCTTAAAAAGCACGAAGCAGCTCTCACAGAGAGATCGTTGATGCAACATCATGCTTGAACTGTGAAATTCATGGTTAGTTTGGTCGCCGGAGTAGAATGATGCGACCTCTATCCTTTGGATAGCATGTTTCGTAATCAGAGTTTTGATATATATTTTTTTAATTTACCGTGGCCGTTTTATACAACATTTTTGGTTTGTATTGCTCTTGTGTTATTGAGTGATTCGTTGAGATGTCGCCATTATGTGTTGCTTATTGTTTTTGAATTTTAGAATCAGTTTATAAGGTACAATTGTCAGATGATAGTTTGTGTCTAATGAATTGGTCTGATGAGTCCCATACTAGGACGAGACAGCGCTGTCGTAATTTTTCAGACCCTGAGCTTTTCCATTGTCTTGGAGTTCCCCGCACTACCAAAAATTACAAATATTACTTTAAAACTATGTGTAAATGCAATAATATATACACAGTTCATTCAAAAACTTCCGGGACTATTTTTTTTACGAATGAGAACAAGAGTTTATAAAAAGGATTTTATTTAGTTTTCAACATAATCCCCTCCTCGTTCTATACAAATTTTGCAGTGGTCGTATAACCGCTGTAATGAGCTGGAAAACTTTTCTTTTGGAATAGCTTTCAGAGCCCTGGTCACATTTCTTTGAATCCCCTCAACGTTTCCAAAACGTTCTTCCTTCATCGTCATTTTCAATTTAGGGAATAAAAAAAAGTCTGCTGGAGCCAGATCTGGCGAGTAGGACGGGTAATGAATCATGGAGACCAACTTTTGGGCCAAAAATTGTGTGATGAATATTGAGGAAGGGATGGTGCATTGTTGTGGACCAAAAATCAGTCACCGGTGTGGTAGAATGCCGGTCTCACGTGACAAATCCGCGTCAAAAATCGATTCAGGACACTTTTATATAATTGCACATTCATTCTTGGGCCAGGGGGTACGAATTCTCTATGAATAATTCTGTAAGAATCGAAAAACGAAATGAGCATGGTTTTGATTTTCGACTTTGTTGCTCAAACTTTGTTGGGCCCCCTTCACCCTTGCCTCGCGATTGAAAACACCATGTTTCTTCGCCGGTTACAATTTTATTTTAAAAAATTTTATGCGTGTCTGCTCATTTAATGAAATCGCGTAAAGCTTCCATACGGAGCTCTTTCAGCTCTTCCATGAATAAACGAGGAACGAATTTTCACAAGAACCTCGTGCAAAATATGATGCTGAGTTCCTCTGGCAACTTTTCAACTGTAATTTGCCGATTTCGAGATATTGCGATGCGCACACGTTCGACATTCTCATCGGTAGTCCAGAGTAAAGGGCGTCCCTCTCGTGGATCGTCTTCCAGCTACTGTTTACCGTTCTTGAACCGCGCATACCACTCGAAAACCTTGCTGCGGCTTAAACAATCCTCACCATATGCGGTTTTCAATAATTCGAATGTTTTCCAGCAACTTTTCTCAATTTGAAAAAAAAATTGAAGCCGCACGTTGCTTCACAGAGAAAATTGTGATGCAGTTGCATAAACACGTCTACTTCAAACGAACAGAACTGGCCAATAAATGAGGTTACACTGCTTACATCTTCACTAGGGGTAACTGGCATGATGTTACATAGCTCTGCCGTCAGGTAACAGTTAGTGCTAGTTGTATGTTTTATACAAAATTAGTCTCCGAACTTTTTGAATGAACCGTGTAATTGATTGATACATAGTATATCAAGGCGAAGGCTTCGAATTAATTAAAGTTTTGCATTTTTTTGAAAAGTTCTACTAAATCTAATGGGGGAGGGAGATAAGGCCTACAAACCCTGTTAGTGGTGCGTCTTCCTTCGACAGAGAGAGCATGGAAAGTTCAGCAACTGCGTTTGTGAGGGAAGTGAAAAAACTATTTAATATATAAGTGTAGCTAAAACAAACGGTCATGTACAATAGTCTCTTCCAGAGGAGAGGAATCTCACAATCTCATACGTGCTGTTATTAGGATTGCTATTGATTTCGGTTGACTTTGGTTTTTCCTAATGGAGTTCCTTTCGACTATTTGACAGTGGTCAATACTTGATGATGGTTGCATGTTATTTAGTTCATTTGCTATCGATAAGTTCAGTTTTGCTGGTATGGTTCCTTAGAATAATGGTGAGCAGTTGACTTCAAATAACATAATTTTTTTTTCGGTTCTTATCTGAATGATTTTAGTAGGATTTACTTAGTAAAGCTCATTTATTTTATTTTTTGAAAATAGTCTATGAACATAGCCTTTTTTATTTTCGGTGGAAGATAATATAGTATTTTCATATTTTCTCACATTAATGATATGCTCTCTTGTATAATCAGAAGTTATTTTATTTTCCTTGTACAAGTTGTCATTTGTTGCATTTTTTAATATACTTTTATGGAATTATGGTAGTAGGTCGTTGACTTGCCAAATAGGAGGGAGAAAAATAACACTTTAGAATTTCGTCATTTTAGGCTCTGTCATTTGTTGGTTAGGCAGTTGCCGTTATGTAGTGTTGCTTCCTATTTCTCTTTTTGGAGACCAAGGTCCTTTTAGAGGTGAGTTTTTTCTGACACATTAATCCTACATCCGCCTTTTTATTTATTTCAGAATGCTGCCTTGTTTTGTTTTATTCTCATCTTCGTTAATTATAAAGTTGTCCTTGTGCCCTTGTGCCTTTTTCAGCTAGTGAAAGAAAGTTGAATGACCGGATCACAGCTGAGAACAAAAATGGAAGTTATTTAAAAAACGTACGATTGCTTAAAATGTTCATATTCGTACACACTTTCAAAGACCACGAGGCTTTTTACAGATTTTTCAAATGGCAGCTACAAAAGAGCGTTGATTTTCAGCAAAATAGCAATATCGTCAGCCAAATGCTTCTGCTAACAAAAATTAATGGCCTGAAAGGATATATGCTAGGATTTAAACTAAAATTTCAAAGAAATGTCAAACGATGTTTGAAAGTGAATACAAACAGTTTAATCCCCATCACATATGTATTTTTTCAGGTCGTTTATTTTTGTTTGCAGTCGTATTTGGTTAATGATCCTGCTATTTCTCTAAAAAGAAGCGCCAATTGGAAAGGCTATACATCATATTTAGTTTCTTTAATATTTATTCTCCACTCATATATATATATATATATATATATATATATATATATATATATATATATATATATATATATATATATATATACATATATATATATATATATATATATATATATATGTATATATATATATATATATATATATATATATATATATTTTTTTTTGTTTATGGGATTATGGTCCGTTAAAAAATGGAATTAAAATGTAATGGGGGTGTTGTATTTTCTGTATATTACATTTTTTTTTTTAATTCATTAACGTTTTGGTAATTTTTTTTACCTTCGTCAGAATGTGTGTAGCCAAAAAAACAATGTATTTGATTGATTTTACTATTAAATTATTTACATATTATGTATTTACCTTGAACAATGATTCAGGAACAACACTGCACTTACATGTATACATTTATTTAAAAAAAAATTTCTATTGAAAATTTAATTTTCGCGAGATTCACAGAGTTCAAGATGACCACGTGTGTCATCTTGAAGTTAAGATGGTACTGAGAGAACAGACGGTATTTTTTTGTAGGTAATGAGGGTTGTTTTGGCTATTGTGGATTTCTCGTTTTCTTGTATGGTTTTCCGTTTTCAAGATTTTTACTTTTTCAAAGTTAAAGGAGTGGCAATTTTCCCTGCTGTGTGTTGTTAAAGCCGTTTTATTTTTTTTGCCGTATTTGTGCCCATTTAATCGATTTTTTAGATGTTGGCTTGTTTGGCCTATATATTCGCCTTCGCAGTCTTTGCATGGGATACTGTAGACGACATATGTTTTTTTTATCTTTTGGTATATCCGATTTAAGTTTACTGTAGCAATTTTTTAGAAGGTTATGACCCTTCTGGCTGACCGTTACATCGTATTTCTTGAACGTATTTTGGAGTTTTTCAGATAGTGTCGAAATGTATGGAAGTGATACGTATTTTCCGTCTTTCTGTTTTGATTTAGTATTTGGTAAATTTTCGTTATAAAATTTGTGAATTCTTTTTTTAAAAAGATTATTGACCAGGTTTTCGGGATAGTTGTTTATTTTTAAGGCTTCTTTTGCTTTTTGGATGGCCAGTTTTCGGTATTCCGGATCTGATAACTTAATGCTGCGATCTGCGAGGCCTATAACCACGGTTTTTTTGTGAGAGAGAGGGTGTTGGGATTTAAAATGCAAATATCTGGAATACCATGTTTTTTCAGTATACCATTCAGTTTTTATGGTATTGTTAATGTGGTGTAAGCCAATCGCCAAAACAACCCTCATTACCTACAAAAAAAATACCATCTGTTCTCTCAGTACCATCTTAACTTCAAGATGACACACGTGGTCATCTCGCGAAAATTAAATTTTCAGTAGAACGAAATTTTTAAATAAATGTATACATGTAAGTGCAGTGTTGTTCCTGAATCATTGTTCAAGGTAAATACATAATATGTAAATAATTTAATAGTAAAATCAATCAAATACTTTTTTTTTTACTACACACATTCTGACGAAGGTAAGAAAAATTACCGAAACGTTAATGTATTAAAAAAAAAATGTAATATACAGAAAATACAACACCACCATTACATTTTAATTCCATTTTTTAACGGACCATAATAACAGGAAAAACAAAAAAATAAGAAATGTTTTAATAAAGATCCAAGAAATAAATAAAAAATACCTGATATATATATATATATATATATATATATATATATATATATTGGCTCGTAGACGCCATACAGTGAGCTTTGAAAATGGTGAATGAGATTTCACCGAAACGTCAGCTGCCTTACAGTCCTGAGAGGGACTCAACAAATACACGGGATGCCCGAAAACCTTCGATTACACATCACACCCGTGAGAATATCCGACATAACATATATATATATATATATATATATATATATATATATATATATATATATATATATATACATTTAAATGTTCCGAAGTTTTGATTCCATAAACACCAAGATTCAGGGCCACTCAAATTATGAAAACTTTTGATTCGTACTTATTTAATTGAATACCGAACTAATATTTTTTTATATCTTTTGGAATTAAATAATTGGTCTCATTTTTTTAAGGTATTGTTATTGGTGGTTTGGGAGGATTCGGTGTAACTGGAGGAGCACATAGGTATTGGACACATAAATGTTTTAAAGCAAGACTTCCATTAAAAATCATATTGCTCATATGTTATTCAATTGCAGGCATGGTAAAAGGATATTTTTATTTGTTAGATCATATAATTACATATTATTATTATTATTTATTAAATTGCTCCATATATAATCCATATTTAGGAAATAATTCACTGAATTTGAATTAACGAAGTTTCATTAAATGAACAAAGATAAGCTCGTTTTCGATATTGAAAAAAATTATTCTTCTTGCATAATTCAGTACCGAAAAGTTATAATCTGTTTTTCTCTGTCAGTCAATTATAAAAAAATCTAACGAAAAATTAGAAATTCCACCAGCAGCGAGCCATGGGACTTGAGCGGTGCATTTTCCGAACGTATCAAGCTGTCTTTAGCTCGCTCATAGACATAAATCAATAGATTTTTTTCTTTCTGTTTTAGTGGCGGAGTCAAAATTTCCGAAAAATTAATTGTTTATTGTGAAAATTCAGCTAAATTTCAAGTTGAATTAAAAAAATATATGGCATGGTTATTTTCAACTCTTCGGCAACATTTCATTCTAATTTTAAGTTACGGAAATTACGAGTTGCAAAGATTTGAAGATTTCTGCAAGTGGACCAGAGTGCTAGATAATATACTTTAAGGCAATAATAGTCATCATAATTACTAAGATTTAAAATCATTTTTCTCCTTTATAGGAGCATTTCAGGTATTAGCAAAACATTCGACCTCTGCCTAGCCGTCAATTTGAATATAGACCATTCACATATTCTTCCAGGTAACTCTGTTCTATGCCATCCGGTACTAATCATTAAAGCTGTCCTTTTGACATCGTCGTGCCATCTTTGTTGTGGTCTGCTAGTGTTTTCCTACTTTCCCATGATCTACATCTTATCATTTTTCTGCCCCAGTTGTGTATGCACATTCCTTTTACTATGTCTTCGATTTTAGTTTTGTTTCTTATCCATTCATTGGTTTTACGGTCTTTAAGTGTTATTTCTAGCATTCTTCGATTGATTAATGTTTGGTGATCTTTCAATTGGTCTATAATTTTTTTTTAGCCAGAATTCATGTTTTGCTGCCATTTGTTGCTGCTGGGAGAATGAATTCGTATACTTTGGTTTTTACTTTTTTTTTCGAAGGTTGGAGTTTAGAGAGTGTTTCATTTAAGCCCATGCAGCCCATCCCAAGGGTTTTCTATGGTTAATTTCAAGCTTGTGATTGTTATTTTCCATTGTTATTTTTGACCTAAATAATGTGCATTATCCTTTTCTTACCTTATATCTATATATATTTTTTGTTTCTATATTTGTCTCGTGGTTTACCATAAATTTAGTTTTTGTGACATTTATGTCTAGACTAAACTTTCTTGTTTCTAGTTATATTTCTTTAGGTATGTCACATAATTTCCCAGTCTGAGGCAAAGACGACTATATCGTCCGCGATTCCTTTATTCTCCCAGTACAGATCGTTGAATATATCCTACAGGGTAGATTAAACAATTTAGGTGATATAATATCCCTTTGTTTTGCAATATATGCATAAAAAATGTTTTGGATGTAGAGTTGCTTATGAGCGATTATTTCGAGATTGGAAGGGGAAGTTACAGGTTGGAGTTTTTAAAAAATCAAAAGTTCAATAAGAAATTATTTAAATAGTTATTTATATATATTATCCTTTCAGATAGAGAAAATGAAAGAATATGTGCAAATGGTTTATTTCCTACAAATATTACTCTGGTTCTCTCTCCATACACGTTTCGACCACCTTATGGTCTCATCAATGGAGCTGTATCAAATCGAGAGCAATATTCGCAGGAAACACCATAAGATGGTCAAAATGCGTATGGAGATAGGATCAGGAAATAAACTGTTTGTATATATTTTTTCCGCTTCTTTGCTAGAAAGAATAATACATATAACAAGTACAGGTTGGAGTGTTTAACAAATAGTTATATTCTCAAATTTTTCGCTTAAATTCAGTGTTCATTCAGGGGCAGTAAAAATTTACCATTTAAGTTTCTTGACATTTTGCAAACACGACGATAATAGTCGAATTATGCCTGGTATGAATGACGCTAAACGCGCTGAGCCCCGCGTATCTCTCGGCAATCTGTTAATTTCTCGATTTAAAATTTGAATGAGATGTTGAAGCATAGTAGTACTTTTCATGAAAAAAAAAATTTGAAGAAAGTCGTGATACATTTTATAAAATTCAAACAAATTGAGTAGTATTTTACAACATTTTGGTACTTTGGTAAACGTTAAACAATATTTAGGATGACAAATTATAAAAATCGATGAAAGCAAATGCCACAAAAGTAAAGCAACAAAATATCTTATGCAATGGTATATATTTTACCTATTACAATAAATTATCTAAGAATTACAGTAGCTAGAACTATTAGGTTAAAAGTTACTAGAATACCTATTTTTATTTATTATTTGACCTCTAAGTAGATGTAAACAAATTTTAAATTATATTTTTGGGATTTAATTTTATTTACCAATTATTTATTTGAAAACATTTCTGTATGAATGCAATCCTCCACTTTTTCCCACAGATTTACAAAACTCGAAGCTTATTTTAGTGAAGAATGTATTTTCCACTCTACATAAGTTAGCATTGCATTTTGCATTATATTCCTATACACAAATCGATCATAGTATAATTAGTAAATTTTAAAGGGCTCGCACCATTCCATGAGAATAAACTTCATAGAAAAATGTTACCTTTGCCATTTTTAACTGTGGCCGTAACATATTTGAAATTGCACGTTCCATTCGATTAGAATAACTTTTTTCCCCTTATTTACTCTCTAGTTTAAATACCAGCATAACAGTACAAGCCTTCTAGATGCAGATATCCAAAAAATGATTTGAGAAATTTCTTTAATACGCCTCTGGGTGTATATTATTGTTTCTGTTGGTCTTATCAGTTTAGGAAGATTCCCTAAATCTTCCCTTTCATTAAAACATTGAATTATTTTGGATACGCTGTATCTGAGTAAGACAAACTGCCTTTAAATTACGTCTTGTTTTTTACCTTTTGAAAAATGCATTTACTTTCTCTTGCTTTAATTCTTTCGAAATTGGAACGATTAATTCAGCACAGAAATGTTTATTACACATGAAATAAACTCCACAAAATTATCTTAGTCTTTATTTATTCTAAAAATTATATTAAATGTTTCTTTACTTTTGACGTATTACTATTCTATATTTAAGATTTTGCGTTAATGTAAGTTCATTTGTTTTAATTGTTGAAAATTGTCGTTGTCGCTGATAATTGCAGTCTAATTTGATGTTTAAATATAATATATTTAAAGGCTATATCATGAATTTAATATGTTTAAATATTGGAATTTTTACATCTTTTGAAAGAGCTATTCTTTTCTTGTCCTATTTCAATCAAGTGCAATTAATTTTAGAATAACCTATTAGAGTGGGTTAGAGATCATAGAGTACATCACAAGTTTAGTGAAACTGATGCCGATCCACATAATTCAAAAAGAGGCTTTTTCTTTTCCCATGTTGGCTGGCTTTGTATGAAGAAACATCCAGAAGTTCTTAGAAAAGGAAAAACTGTGGACGTGAGTGATATTTCTTCAGATCCATTATTAGCATTATATATAAGGTAAGAATAAGTTAAGAAATACTTTAATTTTATTAACCAATACAACCGCCTTTCTTTAATTTATCGTCCTTTTAATGCTGTATCATCATCCCATTGCAAGATTTAGGTGAGAAACAGACTTTTTTAATAAACTATTTAATTTTTTTAAATACTGTTTTAATTAGAAAACAATTACTCTTTCTACAATAATTGAGAAATAAATGATATGATACAATTATTTATTAGACATGGTTAATAATACTCCTTTATTTTATGTAACTTGAGACGCGTTTTTACGTAGGAGGGGAGCAGGAGCAGGAGCAGGTCGTGCTCTACGGATCTACTTCGTTCATGGCAGCGGAACATCGGTCAGTGGATATTTCTCGTGCAGACAGTCATCGGTCAAATGCTCAGCGCAGAGGTATCGGATCGGCGGTCTCTACGTATATTCGGGATATCCCTGCTCTCTAAACTGATCAACGGTTTGACTGCCTGAAGGTCAAAACATCCACTTGGTGGTCGGTTCTCGGACGCCACCCTCGGGATTCATGTGGTCGAGGGCCCACTTATGCACCGGACAGCTTGTTACAGTGGAGAAACGGCAAGCCAGGGGTCAATTGTGCGTATTAGTGCTGGCTGCTGGCTGCGAATTGTTACATGTAATGGTAAAAATGGGACTAGGTAATGAAACAAAAGATTATAAAACATCCTGTATCCTGTATTCCATTCTTTTATACGAAGACATGGCCTAAAACTAAAACTTACAATCTAAGATGGACAATAATATAAACAAATAAACGGTCTGGAGGGCAAAAGTATGTTTTGAGAGCTTTTTACGGTAGCTCATACTGGTCGGTTGCGCTAAAGACGGTAACCCGGCGGTATCATTCATGACGCTATTCACATCCCTCGTACTACACGGTTGCGCCGCTATTCACGACGGCTCGTACGCAAATTATCGCGTTTTGTATCTAAAATCCGCGTTTACGGTTCACGGTACTTCGTATTAAAATTCGACCGACGGCGGTATACGCGGTATGTAACAATAACACGGCATCGATCGGCGATAGGCGGCGTCTCTACACGGCAACGGTCTTTACACGCGGCGGAGGCGATAAGCGTCGGGGCGGCAGTTGTTTAGCGCCCTTGTCAACGGACATCGGAGGGCACCTGGCCGTAAAACACATTCCTGGTCATTACGGAACCAATAACAAACTTACGGCATCAGTGCGTATGTGTATAGGTGACGGTAGGAAGGAAATAAGGGAACTGACGCTGCCCGTTCTTATAAGGGTCCTCGACAGCGTCAGCAGGATGGAACGACATTGCCCGTTCATATAAGGGTCCTCGACAATGCCGTCCAATAGCGGTAGGAAATTAGGAAAGGAACCGACACTGCCCGTTCTTATAAGGGTCCTTGGCAGTGACGGTAGAATGATACAACATTGCCCGTTCTTATAAGGGTCCTCGGCAATGCTGGCCATTAGAGGGGCAGGACGTAAGGAAGGAAGTGTATGGTAAACACCATATACACACAAGCCTAGCCTCACCTACATTACTAGAACAGGGAGGCGCGGTCCGCAAGGCAACCCAGTCCAGTCCGTTTGGACTGTTGACCCGGGTGGAGAACGTGGAGTTCTCAGCGAAATAATGGTCTGCTTAGGCTTAAATAGACGTCCCCAGCTCCTACTACGCTGACGTGTGACGGTGTGCGGTGTTCGCGCATACGATACTGCTGTATACGGCGCGCGATTACTATGGTCGGACGCTCTGAAAATCACGGAAAATTATATTTCCCGGCATGATGCAGTAAATCTAATTATATTCCGGTAATATTGAAACTTTAAGCAATTTTTTCACGCAAAAATCAGATTTTTCGGATGTTAAATAAATAAATTAAATCCCGGCGAACATACTCATGCCCAAAAAATTAGTAACTTCATTACTAACTTTATTTCGTTACCTTTAAAATTGTTATAACTAGACTAACAAGAACCTGATGGATTAAAATAAAAACATCAGTAATGTTAACTAAACTATACGCAATAAAATATGGTAAGTTCTTGTGGCATTTATTACAAATATAATTTAGGTTTTTGGCTCCAAAACGTCATTTATGATGTCACGTTCTACACTTTAAAATTATATGGGCATATTAGTAACTGTAGGCTTCTATTACGGTAAATGAAATTATTAATTAATGTCTTATTAATGCGGTAATTACCATACGACCACTAGTATTTATTCAAAAGTATAATTATAAATAACTTACAATTAAAATTTAAATACTACATCGTTTTAACTTAACTCATTTGAAAGCTTTCAAGCACCAAGAATTCAATTCAATTTATCCCCGCTAATATTGAATAAACTTTTAAAAACTTATTAGTAGGGTTAAAGCAAAATATGGCAACTTTTCTCTAATTATTTCTTTTTTATATTTTAAAAGTGTTTGTAATTTGATAAAGATACTTTGATTAATCTATATTTGTAACTTAATGTATATCTATTCATCCCTTCATAACTTACGAGGCAAAAATTATTTAAATAAACTTGCAAGGGAAAAATAAAACGAAGGATTAATATATTGCATACATAACTGATTGATTATTGAAATATACTCAGATTTTAATATATCTCTTTAAACTTTTCGGCCAGTTTGCATAGTAATATGAAATTCCTGCAAAAAATTTAAAGTTTTTGTGACATAGTTTACCTAATTGTATCCCTTAATAAAGAAGAAACCATTATATACCGGGTTGCCCATGGAATTACTGGCTATGATGTCATGTAAACAATTTTCTAATAGACTTTTCTTTTGCTATAAATGTCCTATTAAATTTCTGGATCAGTAAATGGCAATCCTTTACAATACCCTTAAGTATATGAGGCAATAATTATACCCAAGTGAGAATGACGATAAGTTTCTGAGGAAAAGTTCTATTAAAAATATATTTTACAATGAAATAAATAATATTATTTATCCATATTTAACTCATAAATCAATAATCACATTACTTACTATCTGCGAAAAATAGTAAGGCTTTAGACAAAAAGATCTACCAAAGATGTCATCGTCATACTCCGACAACGAGTAGAAAAATCAATTGGATTTGACAAATGGCTATACCTACATTTTGTTGATTTCAAGCAAGCTTGTAATCTTCGATCATACTCTAGATATAAACAACAATAGATTTGTCTGAAGGCTATTTATGGTCGGTGGGGGAGACGCTTTTTTGATGTTTGACAGACATAAACATATTTACATATCTTGTCTTTCAGTTTAATTGCTTGTCGTGAGTTTTTTCGGTGTTTTTAAGTGTTAGAAATTACTATAAATGCGAAGTGTACAATTAATATTAACAAAAAGAGGATTTAAAAACTTATTTTTATCGGTAAATATTGATAGATTGTTTACATATTGAAAATAACAATAATAAAAATTTAGGCAACCATATATTCATACTATGTTTTCAGAATTGACGTACCCAGGGGTATGTTCGAAGGACGTACCGATGATACTCGTTTAAATAATGCAATTAGAAAAGGATAGCATAAAATCGGCATGTCTGTACCAAGAAATTAAATATCTACTGTTTATCAACACTTTTTGAAATATAAATAAAAATATTATTACGTTATTCAGCTTTCAAACAACCGGGCCCTAGTTCTGACGTTATGCTACTTCTACAGGGGTATGTTCGAAGCTTGTAATCGAGCCTTTCGAAAACATAATGCTAACGGTAAAATATTGAAAATCATAACGTCATTCTAAGATGTAAATTACGAAACTCCCAAAATAATAATTTTACAGCAGAACTAAAAAACTTTGGCAGTCAGTAGCAATTCTTTAAAATCTTTGTTTCATATTTTATGTTTATTGGATTTATTAGATATTTAAATCATTTTATTTTTGGAGGAAATTTTATTACTTTGTACTTTTGCATGGAGATAGGCAATTTTTTCTAATATTATTTTCATACTTCTGTTTTTATAAAATTTATGAAACACTTTAAATAATATTCGAAATTTTTGTTATTAATTTTAATGTAAAAATATAAAAGCAAGCAAATAAGGGTGATCTATCGTAAACGACATTTTAAAATCCATTAAATGTTGATATTTACGAAGTTTAAACATTATTAAACCATCCAGGTTTTACTTTAGGCCTCTAGTATCGGTAAAAACAGGATCCCACGTGAATCTCCTAGATCTTATGGAACTAAGAACTTTAGTTGAAAGTTCTTAAAAGAGAATAGTTAAATTGTCGACTGTATATGATCTTGGATTTCATCGTGTTTATTGGCATACTTCTACGTCAGTTGGGATACTAATAATTTGTTTCTTCAGTTTTCTTTCTATACTTAAATGTATAGAATCGTATTCCTTTTGGATGTGTTCCTCTCAATTATTATTTTCATTTCTTGGGACAAGTTTAAAAGAGCACCTGAGAGCCAGGCATTCCTCTTCTGGCAGGTACAGCCATCGCAATAAAGAATGATTTTGCTTATGGTTGAGGTTTTCTGCACAATATAGTTTTTAAAGCAACTATACAATTTTAGGGTAAATATATTGGCTATTTGTCGTTCTTGTCCTTCATGGCAAATATAATAAAAACCATCCACTCAGATATTGCGAAAACAAAAGAAATCTTATGATCTACTGAAACGAAAATTCTCAGAACATACAGGAATGAGATTCAATAAAATTTCATTGACCTTCTTTCTTAAAATCCCCGGGAGTCAGTAATAATTATTCTAACTGTTTTATTTAAACTCGAAATTTCGCAAATGGTTATATGCATTTCGCCATCTATTAGGGTTTCTTTTTTTGGTATCCTTTACTGATTTTAGTGTAGGTAAACTGATTATTGGTTTCCGTTGAAGTTTTTTGGTAAATAATATTTAATTTTGGAAATGGATCGTATTTAATACTTGTTTGATAACTAGGACTGTGGTTTCAAAAATCTTTTGAAAGATGGTTGTTGAATGGTCTAATTTTGATATTTTGCGAATTCAGCCATTTTCTCTACAACTGATCGAACTTGTAGTCGTGCAGAAGTATTAAAATCATTATTCATCTGTGTTGTATTTAATTTGATTGGATTGATCTACAAAAAACTAAATACCTGTATCCTATATTGTCGTTTCTAATGATCTTCAAATTCAATCAATTGGATGATTACGTGTGCCATAAAATCAAAATTTGCAGGGTAAGTAAGGCGATTCATTTTGTTAGAAGTACTATATATTTTTAACTACGTTTGTTGGCAAAAATGTTTTGTCTGCTTTCCTTTTGGCCACATGTGTCAATTTCTTTGGAAACAAATATATAATTTTATAATGGATTCATGCAAATATAAAAAGGTTCAATGTCCTACACTATTTTTGAAGTTTCTTCTTTTTGGCCGAGACCATTCTTTAAGGATTGTAGAACGAGAACGAGTATCTCAAAGCAGATATGTTTAATTTTTTTAAAAAACCACATCAAAATAAACTTGTCATGAACAAATTTTAATTATGTTAATTTGCTATACCAATATAATGTGAAGAAAACTGCCAATAATATAACTTTTTTTTATTGTTTTTCTGCTGCAGGCATCGTATTTTTTTTTTAAATTAAACTTCATAGTTCAGAACACATATCTCTAGTTTTATTTGGATAAGCTAAAGCAGGAGTCTATTTGTTGAGACTAAACCTTCCCGGAATTACCATTTTATCAATTTTAAGTTAGAGATGGCGCCTTCAATTTGTTCCTTTGTTAAGAGCAACTTCAGCAAGTGCTGTTTTGCATTTTTCAGCAAACGTATTATTAAATCCTGTCCATTTATCATTACCTCGACAAAAGAGCTAGCTGACTCAGGAACAGATTTTTCATAGAATGGAAATTAATATAATTATATAACCTACTTTAAAAACCCATAACCATTCTACTTAAGTAAAGGACGTTTTATGTCTTCAGCAAGCAGAGCCACGACGGGCAATTGCTAGTATCTTTTTTTTCCATATATTTAGTAAGAGCTATTAAACCAATGTTTTTCATGTTTTTAAAATTCACGTTGAAAAGTTAGAGTGGGGAACATTTAAATAGCCTCTTGGAAATCATATTTCGCAAATAAAGAGGCTAAGTAAAAAATGTAAGATAAAACACTTATTTGTATCCTACCATATCAGTTAAAGGAGTGGGCGAAAATTCTTTCCGTCCGAACTTTTCAGGGACGTACTCTAAAAATGTTTTTCCCAAATCTCTTCAAATCTATTTTTGGGCTACAAGAACGCATGTGCCTCTAAATTTCTTTGCAAAATATTAAAAACTGACGAAGTTAGAAGGCTGTGATACACGGATGGACGTAAATTCTAACGGTTCCTCCGGAATATTAAAAATGGATTTCTCTTCGCTTATATTTAACATATAAAAATAAAGAAAAGTTTTCTTCCTAATTTTTTTAATAAGTTCCTGTGAAAATTTTATTCCACCATCAAAAAAAAACTGTTAGATGAAGACAAATCTGGAATATACGGTGACGTATTCAGCTAAAAGCAATTCCAAATTACACTCGAGAAGGATGGGTTAAATTCTGTCTTCTTTGTAAACTCGCACATTGTTATGAATGAGAAGGACTGTCTTGCGATATACACCAGAATGTTTTTGATCAATAGAAGTACGTAGGAAATTTAGTTAACTCATTAACATTGTTGTGTTCTTTGATATATATTCAACGAGAACAACTCTGGCTAGGTCCCACAAAATATGGCTATAAACTTCTCAGCTTGAAATTGTTTGCGGACCTTATATGGAAGCAAGAAACCCTAATGAATCCATTGCAGAGCCCATAATCTTAAACTTTTATCTAACTAGTTATCACTATTTAAGAGGAAAAGTCAGAATGTTCATTTGAAGATTCTAAATGATTTTAGAATATTTGCTTTTTTTCGTGAGTCAGCAGAATTGAATTCCTCTTGCTGAAACTTTACTCGGACTTAGTTTCTTCATCCTCTTTTGTCTTTTATGTACGCTAGTTACCTGCAATTTTTTCTTCGTCATTGCCTATTTTTAGTTATCCCACATTTCTTTTTTCAAGCGGTAGTGTCTCATGTTACTTTGACTATTTTTACTTCATTTAGTCGGCTTATATGCTCGTTCCATTAACGTTTTCAAGTAAGGACTAATTCATTGATATGTTATTCTTAGTTCATTATATAGTCTTGTTAAAACACTAGATTCAAACATACTTTAGCAATAGTAGACACTTTCAAACGATTATCTTCAAGAGTCATTGTTTCCACTTCATCGTTATCTTCAGAATTCATTGCGCTTGAAGGCGTGTTACTAATGATTCATATTCTAAGGATCATGATCTTATTGAAATCATTTTGACCAATAATTTACTTTAAAATAAAGTAATGCCTTATTCCCATATACTACTATTAGTTCGCGAATCTTTTTAGTACAATTATGTTCCCTTGCTAAAAATGTGATTATACTACGGTGTTTCAATGTCAAAAAATTAATTTTCTGCTACAAATCACTTCATAAAATAAACCATAATGAAAGAATTGACTGATATCAAATTTGACATACAAGCATAAAAAGGTTGTCATTATTTAACATTACTGTAGCACAATATACTTATTTCTATAATAGCTAAGTAGATATTTTTCTAGTATCCTTCACATGCTATCTATTAGAAAGTAACAAATAAAAGTTAATATCCCTATTTAAGTAAAATCTAATATTTCTTGTAGATTTTCAGGACTTTATTGCATTTATTGAGTTATTTAAATCATAATTTACATAACTTATTTTATCATCTACAACTTAAAAATCTTAAGGTAAAGGTCACACATTTCTTTTTAGACATTGGTTATGGTTTAAGTTATTTTTCTGCTTTATTCTACCAACCATTATACCACCATATTTTTTGGGTGAACCTTGGATGACAGCAATACTTGCAAATTGCATAGTACGTTATTGTTTACTTCTTAATTTTACATGGTCTGTTAACAGTTTTGCTCATATTTGGGGAAATAGACCCTACAACAAGTAAGTATTAACTTTTAATTATATAACGAATATCCATTAAAAGATTAAATAACTATAAAAAAAAATGAATGTCTAAATCTAAGAGCAGAGCAAAATATTTGTGTATTAGTCTATGACTTATTCCAATGCCTATGCAATAAAGCCGATGTCACTCATAATTGACGTTTGAGGACCAAATCAACAAAACACAAATCAACTGATCTAAATCAATATTTATGTCTTACCCACATTTCTACTTGTTGTCTGTTTACCTTTTATTACTGTGTCTTTGTCAATTTAACTAACAAAGAACGCAAATTAGCATCTAATTACAGTGGCATCTAAAGGGGTATTATTTTTTATAGATTTTAATGACAATTTTATCTAAATGTAATATTCAAAAAATATATTGCATTATTATTTTTATTAGGACAAATTCTTTTATGCGGTTCACAGTAATTATTTTTATTGTACCTCCTAGTATAAAAATTTTAAGGACTTACAACTTCCAAAGCATTTTATTTCATATAGCAAGCAAAAAATATAATTAAAGAGAAGATAAAATTATTCATGTTTCAACACTTCTCTTAATTTTAACAGGTTTAAGTGAAATAAATGCAAATGGTCTGAGTATGAGTCTCATTTTATGAGATTTCATGAAAATAAATTATATCGTTAATTATAGAGCTTGGTATGTTTATGGGTTTAATAAGATTTCAAAAATATGAGAATTCACGATTTTGAGCCTAAAAAAATAAAAAAATAGATACACAATCACTAATTTTATATAAATACAAATTAATTATCTTTCACTGAAAAATTAAACAACCGATAAATTATAATAAAAATACAGCTCAGGCTGCTACATGATAGAAACCCATGGTTGGCTATTGTTAAATTAAGCATGCTGTACTTCGGAATTGAAGGAAAAATCTTGATGCTGTTTGATTTAAAAGAAAATAGAAACACATTTTCAATTTTTTTCAGTACTTTTATAGTATTTTCAACAAAATATTAGAATGATTTAGGAGAAAAGAAACCAAATGATCCATCCGTCGTCGTACAGCTTCAACCTTCTCAGCATATCCCTTATCAGGTTTTCGATCAAGTCTAAAGATTTTTTATCCTACTCTTCCAATAACACATTCTTCGTCCTGTTTTTGCTTAATCAAATCCTAGCTTCCAAATTAGCCTTTGTAAGGTTGCGCCTCATCAAGATAACAGTTTGAAAACAAACGTTATTCGCCTTAAAAGAAAATTATTATTAATATTTAGGGCGAAAGACAATACAATGTCTTGTATGATGTCCTTTATTTAACATTCTGCAGTCAAAGCTTCACCAACAACAATGTGAAATACTATGTGATCTCCTAAACACAAGCCAGTGCAAACCATGACATATCCTCCATCAGATGCGACGGTTTCGACAATTTTGCATTATACATATCTTTCCCCTTGTCGTCTCCACATTTTCTCCTTTCGATCACCTGATTTTAGGGGCAATCTGATTTCATCAATAAAAAGAACATCCATCGAACGCTAGCTATCTGATATCTCCTATAAACACAGTCATTTTAGTACTTATAGATACTTACTGAATTCGCAGAAGTTCATTTATTTTCTTTACTTTAGACGTAGTAGAACTGCGATTTCTCAAAGCATAACGGACAGTAAAGCGGTCATCATAATGATCGTATATTGCGATCTTGACCACGTTTTTTGTTACATTACCCAGTTTACCGTCAATGTTAGACATTACAAGAATTACTGACTTTGGAACACCCAATATCATCTTTCTTCGACAGACGTACCCCTCTTCAATCAAAATAAAGTCTAAAAGCTTGAATTCCAATAAGGTCAGAGGCATTATAAGTTTTTCGGGTAAGACAATAAGGAAATGGTTCTCATTTCCAAATATCGGCTAAACGAAAGAGCACGCAACTTTTTTAACATATTTTGTATGACAATATGTTGAAAAGAGTTGCTTTTATGTAAAGGTAGCGATTTAGTAGATAAAACCTTGCGTGAAACCGAGATATATAGGATAACTCACGAAAGAGTTATGATGTCATCGATATTTTTTCAGTTATAAACCCTATTTTTATTTTATTATACTCTTCTTCTTCTGCTTCTTCATCCAGCTCTTTGGGTTCACTGCTGGACATAGGCCTCCCTCATTCTTGTCCATTGTGCTCAATGTTGAGCGATTTGCATCCAATTTGCTACAATTCTCTTGAGATCATCAGTCCAACGAGTAGGGGGTTTTCCTCTACTTCTTTTGTCTAATTTCGGCCTCCACTCGAGTAATCTCTTCGTCCACCTTCCATCACTGATTCGGGCGACATGTCCGGCCCAGTTCCATTTGAGTGTGGCAACTCGGAAAATTACTTCGGTAACTCCTGTCTTTCATCTCAGGTCTTCATTTCTATTTCCATCACACAGCGATATACCTAGCATCTTTCTCTGAGCTATTTACAGCGTTTTAGAAGTTGTTGTTGTCAAGTTTCAGCACCTTAGGTCATAACCGGTAACACACATTGGTCAAATGCTTTACGTTTTAAAGAAATTGGTATATCGCTTTTAAAGATGTCTTTAAGTTTTCCGTAGGCTGCCCATGTGAGATTTACCCTTCTCCGTAGCTCGCATGTTTGATTATTTCTTGTGATCTTTATTTCGTGTCCAAGATATATGTATTTTTCCACAAGCTCCACTTCGTTGTCTCCAATATTGATATTTCCACTAGGTACCAGATTGGTCATAAATTTTGTTTTTGATGTGTTTATTTTAAGACCCACATTGGCGCATACTTACTGAAGTTCATGTAACGTACATATCTCCTTGAGATTATCGGAAAACAAAACTATGTCGTCCGCGAACCTCAAATTTGTTAATCTTTGGCCGTCTACATTCAGGCCTCTTTTTTCCCAGCTAAGTTTTTTACAGGCGTATTCTAGTACTGCCGTAAACAGTTTAGGTGATAAGGTATCACCCTGTCGGACTCCTGTGCCAATTGGGATTTGATCCGTGTTTCTGTGTAGTTTCACCGACATAGTTGCATTCCTGTATATATTGTAAATTAACTTTGTATATCGATAGTCAATGCGGCATGCTTGTAATGCTTCCATAATTTTGTCAAACTCTACCGTATCAAAGGCCTTATGGAAATCCACAAAAGCCAGAACGAGTGGTCGATTTTATTCGATAGTTTTTTCTATTACCGTTTTGATGCTCTGTAGGTGATCGTTTGTTCCAAACCCAGCTCTATTTGTTGGTAGAAATCAAATTTTTTGCCAAGTCCATTTGTTACTATTCTTGTTAGGAGTTTATATAGGGTGGTCTGTAGTTTTCCAAATCATATACTCTAGTTTCTAATTATCCCCACAAGAAGCCATTAAGGGGATCAAATCTGGTGATCTGGCTGGACACTCAATGACTATCCAACGATTCGGGTAAATCTGATCCAAATTATCATGAACAGGGGCAATTGCTGGAAAAACAGGTCGCGCTGGAATATATCAGGTTCTTGTGAGTCTGGATACAAATTTATTGGTGCATGAATAAGGTCATCTTGAACAAACACCAAATATCTCACACCACTGAGGATACCTTCAAAGAAACCATTACCTAAGACTCCTCCGTCAACTATATCGCCCAAGATATTAACTTTTTGATGATTTTGGTTCTTAACTGCTATAAACCAATGAGAATTTTCACTTCACAATAACGACATTTTTGTCTATTGACATGGCCATTTAAAGTGAATGTTGCCTCATCAAAAAAAAATCTTTTTTTTTTTAAATCATTGTTATCATTGCATAATTGTTGAATTTGCTCGCAAAATTGATTTCAGCGATCAAAATCATCTTCCGATATCTCCTGAACTAAACATATCTTGTAAGGTTGAACTTCGACTTTTTCAGTACTTTATGTACACTACAATGTTGTACATTAAAAGTTGAAGCTGTTGAGTGTAGGTCGAGGATTATCTTAAATTGTCAACAGAATATAAAGCTGATCTTTTCCTGTTGTTGAGGGTCGACTATTTTTCTTGATATCTGAAACATGTCTATATTCCCCGCACTTTAGCTCAACTCAACTTCCCATGCTTTGGTTTATAAATAAATCAGGGTTAATTGTATTAAGGAACTCTACCATTTCTATTTGTGTGCACGTTCTATTTTCATAATCAGTCAAGCATAATACTTCAATTCTTTCACGTTCCTTTAATGTTTGGCAATTTATCATAAAATAGCTAATATCTAATGTCAAAACTGACTTTTTCTGACATTGGAAATAATAAGCTTTGTAAACAAATTTAATATCGTTAATGTTATTAGTGCTGGGCAGGTGAAAGATCTTGCGAATTAATGAAATTTTTCTTGACAATTTCCTGATATAACCAACATCGATATTTACCTTGTGGTATGTAACAAATGCACCCTTTCTGGTTCTCAAATAAACAAATAAAAAATGAGGTTTGCAATTGAAAAAAATATATCGATAGCGTTTTAGGTTCTTCTTGAGTTACCCTATAAATTTCGGTCTCAAACAAAAAAACTCTAAACGAAAAATTCGACGGGTCAGGGCAAGTTTCTAAACAAGTACCCCCTTTATTACACACACAGACACACACACACACACACACATATATATATATATATATATATATATATATATATATATATATATATATATATATATATATATATATATATATATATATGTCCATCATCATTGCTCTAATTCTCTATTACCAAATAAGCATAAATCTCAACACTATAAACAAACAATTACTAATATTTTGTAGGACAATTCGACCTGGAGAAAACAAATTCGTCTCAATTGTTGCAATGGGAGAAGGATGGCATAACTACCACCACACATTCCCATGGGATTATAGAGCTGCTGAAATAGGAAGATTTCTTAACGTCACAACTCTATGGATAAATATTTTTGCAAAAATGGGTTGGGCTTATGATTTAAAAACTACATCTCCAAAATTAGTACAAGAATATATTAGAAATAAAGGAGATGGGACACACAAAAAGGGGTATTAAAAAAATGATTATTGTAAAATTTGTTTAGCATGTAAGATAAAGTAATTTATTAATATATACTTCTACCTAAATGTTTGGTTACCTGTTTTTTTCACTTATTACCTTTTGTAACTAAATTAGGTAAATCGGTTAACATTGTCAGTCTTCTATTTTTGATGAAATGTAACGCAATATTCTGATAGTAATAAAGAACAGGTTGGTTGCCTTAACCAGGTTTAGCAGCCTCTTTACTAGTTTGTCTCTTGGGTGTAAGCCATACGGATTGATGGATCCTCCCGTAGGACAGAGCTTCCCATTCGAAGATTATATGGAGGCTGTTTTTTTCTTCTTCGTCACATGGTCTATTGTAGATACCCATTGTGTGTAGATGTTTCCTTAATCTGCAGTGGCCATGGAGCAGATCATGTAGAAGCCTAAAAGGATGCAATTTTCATGATTGATTTCAAAGAAATTTGATATTCGGCATATTTCTATTATACAGGTCATAAAAAGCTACTATTCAAGTAATAAAAAATATTTTTAAAATTTTTTGAAAACGAACTAACAGAGATATTGCTGTTACACTGAAGCGTGTCAAAATGGAAATGTTAAAATTTTGTACATTCTGGCTACCTCGAAATTCAACCGGCAACATTTTGAGAAAATAAAACTGTGGTATTTTAGCAACATGAACATATGAAACTATGAACAAATTGAAAATTCTTAATAAACTTGATGTTACGAAAAAAAAAGTCTAATTTTTCGATGAAAATTTCGGGATTCGAACATTTGTTTTCCAAGTTTTTATATTAATTCTCTTGAAATTTATAACTTCTGGCAATTATTAATATACAGATGTATAAATAATTGTGACACGATGGAATAATTATTTTTTAAATTATAGTTTGAATACATAAAATTAAACAACAGGTAGACTATTCAGAAAGTCCAGCACCATAATGAACTCCTTCAACCTCTCTATACTTATTTAGAGTTAAAAGCAGATCCCTAAGCGCCTTCCGAGCCTCTTTTGTGATTTCCAAGCTACGTCGGTTCTGACATTTTACTCGTTTGCATCATATGTTCGTACATACGGGCTTGACTGTCAACACTTATATCCAGCTCACTCTTGAGTTGTTAAATAAATAAATATCTTTTAATAAGTAGTCCAGCAGCAGTATAGATGACTTCATATTTTCACATGTCACTATTGCTTTCTGGTAAAAGCAACAACTATCCTCGCCGAGTAGACAGTTTTCATATCAGGAGTTTTTGTCAATAAAGAATATATGCAAATAGGTGGATAAAATGCCTTCTACACTATCTACATTCCTTCTTGTCGCCAAACTATAACAGCCTTTGAGCATTTCGGAGTCGAGTGCCCATACGTTTCTCAACATGGCCACCACATTCTCTCTGTTTAACAATAAGATCTTCATCATATGGCTCTGTATCTAGGATGGCTTTGAGCGCTTTACATGCTATCTCCAAAAGACCTCAGCAACATTTCTTTCATGGATTCTACTTCCATGCTTCCTGCTGAAAAATCGTGATTCTTAATGCACTCGTCTATGCGTTACTCAAGCCACTCTTCATATTCTGCAGTGTCGATTTTCTTTCTTTATGTTCTATATGACTAACAATAACTACTGCGTACTGAAAAATCAATCACTTCACCCGTGTAGTAGACGATGATATATCATATAGCGATTTAAATCCTCTTTTTTCCATGAACCATCTCAAGAGCCATTCAAGTTTAAAAGCGATCTTTCTTCCTTTCCGTTTCCATTCCTTTCTTTTTCAACAGCTTTCAAAACGCAACGATTGAAGAGATATTCTGATGCAGTCCGAATATATTCAACAATTGATTTATATGTACTGTTGCTCAAACCACTACAAATATTCATGATATTACAAAATAAATTCAGTCCTATATTGCCAATAGCAATAAGACGCATCACGAATATTATTCTACGGTTCATTTTGTATCCATTATGAATAAATGGCCCTGAATTTATTTGCCGTTTGCCACAACTATATATCAAACGAAGTTTAAATTTACCAACTTTATTTAAATTTTATATCTCTTTTACAGTTATGGCAAATTAACAAATAAATCAAAGCGGTAAACACACTGAAAAATTCAATATGTCGATAAGCATGAGCTAGGTTACCTTGCACATCGTGAATATCACTGAAGTTCAATTTTCTCTAACTAGCACTAGTTTACGCTTCTGAGTCATCAATTTTTTCATCAAATTGATTGCCGTGTTAATATCTTTTACGTGACCTGGACCTCCGCTCGCAACTACCTGCAAATGATTTCGGATAACTCGATATTTTCTATAACAAACATTTTCAACTGCAACACGTTATAATCTGAACGAAACTCTGAGAGGGAGTAATAAAACACGCCTTTATGTGTATTTTTCAAAAATAACAGTGGTATGGATTTCCCAAGCCCTCAAGCTGTGGTAGCGGAGCGACTTGTCTCATGTTATACCTCGAGAAGCACATTGAATATCGACTTAAAATCTTTTTAGGCATATTTTACATCGTATTTAGAACATTTTAAGGCTAAAAAAAATTGAAAATTTCATCGCTTCACATGATATAGGTATAACGTAAGGGGTGTAAAATTAGAATCTCTTAATGTTGATGGTATATCTTCTTCTTGAGAAATCATTGTATGTTATTATCTAATTTGTAAGTGAGTGATTCTGGGGCTTCTGGAAAAGGAAGTTAGTCACTATGAGGCACAGGTACCATGGCAGATGGTATATTTAGATTGTTGATAACCGACTTTTTCTTCTTAGATATACCTGTGCCTTGCCCAACACGAGCTATGATGCAAAAATAGCAATTATTAACATGATTTGAAGACTCTCTCCCGATCATTGAGACTGCGAACCACATAGATCGTTTCTTTACTATTTAATCAATTTGTCAGGCTTGAAGCCTATGCATTATCACTTATTTTAAGCCTTGAGGAGCTGAGACTTCATATATTGGGAGTCATCACTGGAGATTCTCCATGCAGTGTTGGTTGTGTAAAATTTTCTAAACTTGAGGGAAAACGTAGATTTGGTAATGTTGTACTCCTCTATTGGTATAACAATACAAATATACCACGTGCATTCTTGCGGTTACATTGTTAATATATAGGGACACATAACATCACGTATCTCTAAAACTTAAACTAATATTAAAAAGATAAGTTTAGTTTAGGTCTTAGCGCACCAAAAATGGTAAGATTTAGTCCATTTTATTTTAGATACATTTTGGCTGTTGTCCAGTGTTATCAGTGAAAAATTTGTGGAGATTAAAAATTACAACAATCATTACAACAAGGAGGGTTTACGAACAATTTTTGCTTCTTGTGTTTGTGGCATAGTCGAGATCGTTAGAAACATTACGAACAAAAAAAATGGTTCACAAGATACAAGATGGCACCTGGTACGAATAATGCCAGTAAGGAGTATTTAGTAGATAAAAATTCTACTCCTGCTTCTTCATACAAAACTTGATTTGATGGCGCACTTTGTGACAGCTTTAAACAAAGAAGAAGATTTTTTTAATTATATTACAGAAAAATTTCACTATATTTCACCGGCAAAACTGCATTTTTAATGGGTCACACATTCAAAAGCTACTACAAAATTAAAAAGGATGAAAAAGCAAAGTAGATTAGCTTCAAAAATGTAAAAAAATTTTTTAGAGAACCCAAAAAAAAATAAAAATTATAAGCAGTTAATATTTATAGTGGTTAAGAATTGTGAAAAATGAAGTTGCTTGAGAAATTTAATATTGCACCTTGGATTCTTATCTTGATTATTTTCCTTAGTATCTTGCGATTAAAGCAAGGAGCAACGTAAAAGGTTTCAAAAAAATAGAGCGCAGATACCAAAAAAGGTGGGATATCAATATGATGGTCGACTATTGATCGATAATCAAGAGAGACATGCGATATAATAAATAAAAATGAACCAAAGCTCCGATAAGAATAAATTTTAAGAGTAAAAGATCACGTTACTTCAAGTAGCTTTTTATGTTAATGAAATACACTTCCATTAAAAGTTTCTTTTTCTAAACATTACCTAGGATGTAAAAAAGATGTTCTGAAGTTGCGCTGCTGAATTTAGCTTATGTAATATTACAGTAACTTTCAAAAATATATGAATATCGCCATTTTCAGTAATATCTCTGAATTTTATAGATTATAATTATAAAAAACTTAACAGTAGATCGAATTATATTACCTATTTTTAATTCAAAATCATGAGATTAAAAAAAATTGTCTAAACACTCAATAATTTGAAGGTTATGTCAAAATTAAGCACGATAAAACAGCCTCACGTTCGCTTAAGACACTTTTTATTATGAAGTTGACTCGAATAAATTTATGAAAATTTTATTTCAGCATATTTATCGTTATTTCTGAAGACTTGTCAGATGTCATGTCAATGAGGTTTCTACAATTTTCCAGTCATTTCCCACACGCCGTTTTTGAGAGAAAAAATTGATATGGAACGACATTCGATTGCTGCGTTCGGGAAAGTTTTTTTAGCATTTTTGCTATTTTTGTTAGAAAATTTAAGGTTCCAAACCAAATTTAGGTTACATAGTTAGTGTGTAACTAATTAGATTTGAGCATATTTGAATTTGTAATTCACTGGAAATATACCCAATTTTCAGTTTTCTTCTCTCATCGGAAAAAAGCCACACATCACATCTAGTAAGTCCTTACTTTCATTATTATCATCTTAGATGTCTAAAATTATCAATGGGTTTAGAAAAAAATTAATCAAAACTTATCTCATTTGAAGGCATAAAACGATATTTTTTCTAGATCATTTTTTGTTGTTGTAGGCCTTTTTCTTTACTCTTTCCATTTTCGTCCATTCCTTTGGTTTTATCTGCTCTAGGTTTTTTTTTCTCCTTCAATAATGGAACAAATATTAATTATTTTATACTGTTTAACGTCAAGTATATTTCACTTAAATGAGAAATGAAATTATCACCTTGTAAATAGATTTTAACCAATGGAACTGAGACAGTATTTATATTACCGCCCAAGAAAGTCCAAAGGAAAAATAAACCAATTATCGTGCTTTAGCCTTAACTCAATTTTATTGTTTAAATGTTTTCTTAAAAATATTTAAATACAGACAATTTATGACGACGTAAACTAAAAAAATTGCACCCTCTTTTAATATTTATAAGTAAATCTATCGAAGAGATCCTCCCTGGTTATGTAATTAAAACTAAAAAAACAATAAGATTAATATGTTCCTATCTAGATAAATTCCGGAATTAAATAATTGATATATGGATGGCTAGTGCCATCTACAAACAAGAGGGCTGAAACTTTCAGACGCTTGGAAAGGAAAAAACTTTTCGCGGACGGGGGTGCATCGCGAAAGTACGTTCTATTGATGGAAAGAACGAAAGGTCATACCAGCGCGACTAAACTGGGGAAGGCTTCAAGGGTTGTAAAGTTAGGTTTGGTTTTCAAAAATTATTTGACAACAGTTGCGATTTGAGATTAATTTAAGTTGGTAAGGTTTTTAATTAACAATCTCCATAGCCAATTTTCGTGTTTTTACTCTTTTCTTAATTCATACGTTTAAAAGATAATTATACGTTTTATCTTCTAAATTGGGTTGTTATATTTTAATAATTGGTGTTTAGTGTAGTATTTTGAAATTGTTAAACGTTACTAATTTTAAGTTTTCTCTTTGTTTTTGTTAATAGATTTAAGTGTTTTGAGAAACTTATCTTATTTATTTATTAAAAACTTTTACGTAAATAAATTCACGAGGACGTCTTCAAATCAAGGACGTCATCTGACCAACTAGACAATAGTTTTTTCTGAGTCCCGAAATTGTGTTTGTTGGTATTGGTAAGCCCTAAATAACCTGTAGTTATTTGGTACTAAAACCGCACGAGCCAAGAGAAATGAGCAGACTTTCAGAGTACCTTTGTCACTGTGACATTTACTTATAGGTTTTTAAAATAGCTATTAATATGGGACAACAGTTTGATTGTAGAAAAAATGCCATACGCTACCCCATCTTACTCGTTGTTGAAGTAACCATAATGGCCTTGTTCCAGTTTAACCAGAAGCCACAAACTAGTCTTCGCGTGTTCGAATACTCAGATCTACTCCACTGCCTGGATTGAAGTTCATGTGATTTTCGAACCTCTCGAATCTAAGGTTTTATCTATTTTGTGCTATACTACGAAAACATGAACTTTTAACTTACCATACTATGCGGAACTATTTAAAATCTTACGCTTATAGATTTTTTGGTTCCTCTAATAAATATTGGGCAAGTATACTCACATTATAAAAACTTCTTTGCATTTTTCTTTCATGCGATACTATAACCATATTATGCAAACCGCATTTAGTGATTTCTCGAATAACAGAGACACTTGTACATTAAAGGGATCTATTTGCGCTGGTAAAATGAAAACTTGTTTGTAAAAATGTTCTTTAGCTTTATAAGATATATAGCCTATTTTTCCACATATTATTTTAAAGATAATTTTTTTATACATATACAATACTCGCAGTCTCGAGCCACTCTAGAGGGTAATCGATCCTTATTTAATGATTCGATAATTAAATAATATATAGTGGTTAAAGGTCAATTTAAAATTAATATATTTTATTATTTACTAGGATATTTTACATGGCACTTTACGTTTATGGTGTATAACACACTATCTTTAAGTTTAGGTGTTTCTTTTTTTAATGAGTTAGTTTCCTATTTGCTATAGAAAAACGGTATTTTTTCTAACTATTAGCGCGTAACGCAGGTGAGGCTTTTAGTCTGACCACTCTCTGATCTATTTTAGAGCTAACTAGATAAAGCCCTAAAGGATAGAGATCCTATCGATAAAATCATGAGATCGATACATTTAATAATATTTTTTCCTTCTTCAAAATTTATTATTTACTAGGTTATTTTTCTTATAAAAATTTATTTCTTCGAGAATATAAATATACAGTTTCTTTACATAAGAAAAGAAAATTCGCTTATTTTACAAATAAAAAAGTCTGCAAGATATACAACTTTGCGAAATACAAAACGAAGTTTATTAAGGCAGGGTTGTGAAACGCTTTGTGAGTTTAACTTAATAATTTCCATAATCTTGATATCACAGCAAGAGCTCCGTCTTTAACTGTGGGAACTTCTTCTTTCGCACTTCCTTCGCCATTGATTATGATAATACTTATTATTAAGGTACAGAAAAAACTTCAGATATTTTTTATTACCACTCAAAAAATAAATAAATAAAAACAATAACAATCGTAAATTATCTGAAGAGCAGTAGGTAATCAGGAAGATATTTACAGAACAATGGAAGGCGTATTTCATAATTCTTTAGGGTAAGTAATAATAAAAATCCTCTTATTTAACCAAGGGTAGGATTCTAAAACAATATAGGGTGAGAAATTGTCAGAATAAGGATTCGTTATCTTTATTTAGTTAACAGCAATTGTTTCTCATCCTGATTTAATCGTGTTCTTTATCGATTTTTTAAAAATGTTTGTAACCCCTCTCTCCTTTCGCCATATTTGTTCATCGAACATAAAATAAACCACCGAATTCACTAACATGGTTTAACCCTAAAACCGTTCCAAATTGACAGGAAAGTGTTTAAACTAAAATTAACAATAAGTGAAGTAAGTTTTAAATCCTAAAAATACAAACACAAAAAAACATTTTTTTTTATTACTAAACAGGCAAAAATGGAAAATTTTATTTATTTTCGGGATACAACTATTTCTCTTACATATTTCAAGGTTGTATCGCTAGGTTTTTTTCTTGGTATCCCTATTCAAGGGTTTATTTGTTGACATAGTCTTATAAATTATGACAATAGTCACAGTTCAAAATTCAGTTCAAGTCCGCTTTAGCTAATTCAGTTAATTTGACCTCATATTTACAAATACTCATACTATGGGCATCATAATTTTCATTCATAATTCTTTAAAATAAAAGTATTTCGTTCATTGCATTTTTGGTCTACGCTACGACCCTCCTAATTTTACCAATATATCGATATTTTACTATACTGTGCTTAGCCTTTCTTGGGTAGTTGTGGAATTCACCGTTATGTTTTTCTAGATAGATCTCGGTTTGTCTACGCCACTTGTCGAGAAGTACTTCCTTCATTGACTATTGTACAAGATTTTATTTATTGGTAGCAAAATAAGTATTGAATGCATGGAATAACTTTTTTCTGACTTTATTCTACAGTCAAATAATGTTTATTGTGTTCTATTTATCTAGTATCTACATTAGGCTGGCGGAATTAGCATCTGGAAAAAAATATAATGTTAGTAGACATCTCACTTCCATATAGCCACATACAACACACGAACTATGAAGACCCAAGAACACCTTGACTAACTAGAACACGAACTAGCCAATGTCAAATGGGATATACTAGGACTTTGCGAAACTCGCTTGCCAGGAGAGAAATGCACGACCTTAAAATCCATTCATACCCTATTCCAGAAGAACTCAGACGAAAACAGCCATATAGGTGGGATAGCACTTCTGATAAATAAAAGGTTTCCCTACGAAATAACAAAATACTGCGCAGTGTCTAATAGGGTCATATACATTATAATAACTTTAAACAAAAGATACAGCCTACAGATCATACATGGATATGCACCGACGGGAAACTCAGAAGACGAAGAAGCTGAAACCTTCTATGAAGATTTGGTAACGGCAAGAGGAAAAGAGAAAACACAATTCGTAATAATTACAGGAGATTTTAACGCAAAAATCAGAAAGAAAGAGCAGGGAGACACACACTGTATTGGCCACTTCGGGCTGGGTGATAGGAACGAGAGAGGGGAGATGTTATAAAACTACCTGAACAACGAAAACCTATTTTGCCTCAATACCTTTTATAAAAAACCCAAACAACGTAAGTGGACCTGGACCAGCCCAGACAAAACAACTAAAAACGAAATAGACTATATTCTCTCTAATAGGAAAAATATATGTACCGACGTGACAACACTGAATAAGTTTTATACTGGAAGCGACCACAGATTAGTACGAGCGAAGATCAAGATACACATGAGAACAGAACGCAACAAGCTCATCAAACAAGAACGCTACCCAACCACGGAAACCCTGACACATGAACAAATCAACTATCAAAACGAATTAGAAAAAAGACTAAGACTAATATAGACAATAAAGCAAATGCAAATAAACGAACTAGTCACGAAAATAAAAGAAACCATAAACACATCGGTTAAAAAAGTCTGCACAAAATTAAAAATAACAATGACCTCCAATATACAACCAAATACCTTGAGACTTCTCAAAGAAAGACGAGAAAGGACAGATCGAACAACAGACAGTTTCAAAACTCTAAACAAGAAGTGAAAAAAGAAATTAGAAAAGACAATAGAAATTACACCAATAAATTAATAAAAGACAGAATAAGTGAAAACTGCAACATGAAAGTACTAAAAACAAAAAACTCAAGAGGCAAAACAAGAATAATAAAAATAAAAAACGCCAAAAAAGTGCCCGTCCAGGACGAAAAGGAAATAAGCAGAGCCATAGAAGAATTCTACTCCAAGCTATACTCGCCACACGCACAACAAGAGCAACAACGAACAAAAAGAACCATACTCAACATAGGCTCAGAGGAAATTCCAGAAGTAACAAACTCAGAGATAAGAATGGCACTAAATAAATTAAAGAACAATAAATGTGCAGGGGAAGACAAAATTACAGTAGAGATGCTGAAAATTGGCGGCAGAAAAATAGAACAAATTATGAAGATTCTATTTAATAAAATAATTGAAGAGGGAAAAATTCCACAGGATTGGTATAACTCCGAAGTAATCTTAATATTCAAAAAAGGGGACAATCCAAATATTGAAAACTACTGACCAATATCACTACTATCACACACCTACAAGTTGTTAACCAAAATCATAACCAACCGCATAACAAACAAACTCGATTTTTATCAACCTGTCGAACAAGCTGGATTCAGAAAACACTTTAGCACCATAGATCACCTACACACCATAAGAATATTAATTGAGAAGTGCACCGAATATAACGTACCGCTCCATATGGCTTTTGTGGATTTCCAGAAAGCATTCGACTCTGTCCAAATATGGGCAGTATTACAATCCTTAGAAAACGCAAGAATTCATAAACATCATAAGAACATATACGAAAATGCAACCATTCAAATAAAAATAGATGACAAGATGAAAACGAAACCCATAAAACTACAAAGGGGAGTGAGACAAAGGGGCACTATCTCGCCAAAACTGTTCATCCTAGTCCTAGAGGATATTTTTAAGGAACTTAAATGGGACATCAAAGGTATAAACATCGACGGAATATATTTGAACCATCTCAGATTTGCTGATGACATAATCTTAATACCAAGTAATCTCCAAGAATTGAACGAAATGCTACAACAGCTAAATGACATATCCGCATCTGTAGGCCTTAAAATGAACTACAACAAAACAAAAATAATGAGCCACGAACAGGCAAACATAACAATACATAACCAGAGGATAGAAAACGTCGAACACTATGTATACTTGGGTCATGACATCAGACTAGGGAAATCACACAAGGATACTGAAATAAAAAGAAGAACATAGCTCACATGGGCCGCTTTCGGTAAACTTGCATACATCCTGAAAAATAATTCAATTCTCATAAATCTAAAAATAAAATATAGGACACATGCATATTACCGGTGTGTACGTATGGATTAGAGACCATGTCCCTCACCAAAAAGTCCGCTAAAAAATAAGAAACAGTCCAAAGAATGATGGAAAGAAACATGCTTGGAATATCATTAAGAGACAGGATTAGAAACAGCGAGATAAGACGCAGAACGAAAGTCAAAGACAGCGTGAAGGAGGTTGCAAAGATGAAGTAGCGATGGGCTGGTCACATAGCCCGATATGGGGACAACAGATGGACACGAAGAATCCTGGAATGGAGACCGAGGGAGACAACAAGAAGCACGGGAAGACCTCAAAAAAGATGGATGAACGACATAAGGACAGTGGTGGGGAAACAGTGGATGAGATTGGCGAAAAATAGAGAATGATGGAAACAATTGAGAGAGACTTACATCCAGGAGTGGATGGACAGAGGTTGACAAAGAGAGAGAGAGAGAAAGAGAGAGAGAGACGTCTCACTACGTCGAAACCTTCAGGATGATAATAGTAATTATGTAATATATTATGTCTCATTTTGTGTTTTTGGGGATCATTCTTTATTTAACTATTAAGATGGGAAAAAACAGTTTTTTTCGAGTTCTAGGAAAAGCTATTGTTTTTCAGTAAAAATTTTCAAACATAAGATGAGCGCATTAAAAATACCTATAAAATGAGCTAAGGCCCATCCGAATTGAATAACTTGCTCGTTAGTTATTTCAAAAAACATGCTCAAATGGCTGTTTCTTCAATTATTAGTAAACAGTAGAAAAATATATTGAATTAACTTTATACTGTACCGAAAGGAGCCTCTGGTTATATACAATAAGTGTGCAAAATTTCAATTAAAAATATTTAAAACTTTTTGTACAATTAATTTATTAATAACTTTTTTATGTTTTTTTTTTATTATTTATTCTCAGCAATCTAGAGGTTGTGCAGCTGTTTGTGAGCGCGCAAATGAAAGTTCGAGACTTATACTAACAATAAAAAAGAACCAAATCAATTATTGATTTTAAATTGTTGAAACAGATAAACCAAGTGAGATTGGTTTTTTGGTTATAAACAAATTGAGTAACTCTTCGACAATTATTGATATCGAAATTCCGATAACTGGACGTAATATGTAAGATTTTGGCGCATATTTTGAAAAAAAAATCTCTACGACCACTAAAAACTAATATAGAGTTTATTAAAAAAAACGCTGCGGTATTGTTTATTAACATTAAGAAAATATTTAAGTAGGAAAAACTCATAGGGATATGGTTAAACTATGGTGTAGTTTTCAACTCAATTATTTCAAAATTGTAAATGTTGCAATAATTTAAAGTTACAGCTACTACGAGAGTCAGAAAGTGAGCAGAGCCGAACAAATTTATATTATCTCGTCGAATATTGGTAGTAAAATTTTTTTTTTTTAATTAGTGGTTTCTTGCTGAGATATGGACAATGAATGATATGTTTTGTAATCAAATTATAGTTAAACACAGCAATAAACAAATTGTTGCACTTTCATGCCTTTTATGCATAATTAAAATTTTACCATACTTACGTGCTTTTCAAATTATTACAGTGGTCAACAGTATACTACTAATTAGGAATATTAAAAATCATATTAATTTTCAATGTACCATTAATATTAACTCAGTTATAGAATGAAATAAATTGCAACTATCATTAATGGTACATTAAAAATAAATCTGATTTTTAATATTCCTAATAAGTAGTATTCTGGTGACCACTATAATAATTTTTTCGCAATTTTAAAACACGTAAGTATGATAAAATTATAAATATGCATAAAATGTATAAAAGTGCAACAATTTGTTTATTGCTATGTATAACAAAATTTGATTACAAAAACATACCATCCGTTGCTCATATCTCGTTGGGAAACCAAGAATAAAAAAAATGAAGTTTCTACAATCGCCGAGATAATCCAAATTTTTCCGGCGAAACAAATTTGATGCTTCCGAGTAATATTTTTTTTTCCGCGTGCTGCAGACTGAAATAATGCTCCCTCCACTGCTGACTTTCTGACGAAATAGGTATAATTTTGGACTATTGCAACATCAACAATTTTGAAATAATTGAGTGGAATACTATTGCATACAATAGTTTGATCATCTCCCTACGAATTTCTTCTTCAATAATTTCTTAATATGAATTAACAACGCTTCACGCGATTTTTTGAAAAAAAAACTCTATCTCTCTAAGTAGTCGTACAATTTTTTTTTTCAAAATATGTGCCAAAATCTCAGCCGTCCCTTCCACTAGTCGGCGTTTCGATATCAACAATTGTCGAAGAGTTATTCTATTTGTTTATAACGAAAACACTAACCGCAACTTTGTTTATCTGTTTCAACAATTTATACTCAACAATTCATTTGGTTCTTTTTGTTATTATTAGTATAAGCCTCGATCTTTCATTTGTGCACCTGCAGACCATTGTAGGACCTCTAGATCGCTAAGAATAAACAATAAAAAAAAATAAAAAGTTATTAACAAATTAATGATACAAAAATCTTTAAATATTTTTACTTGAAATTTTGCACACCTGTTGTGTGTAATAAAAGGCTCGTTTCGGTGCAGTATAAAGTTAATGCAGTATATTTTTCTATTGTTTATTAACAAATGAAAAAACAGCCATTTTATCATGTTTTTTTGCAATAACTACCGAACAAATTATTCGTTTGAAATTTTTATACTGAGAAATAATCGCTTTTCCTAGAACTCGAAAAAACTGTTTTTCGCATCTTAATTGTAAAAAATTTTCCCCAAAAAAGAAAATGTGACATAAGATATTACATAATTACTATTATCATTCTGAAAGTTTCCACGTAGTCAGAAGTCTACTAACACTAAATTTCAAAATCATCTCATTTTGGGACTAGCTCCACCGCCCTATATTAGTTTTCGGGAGTTGTGTTGATCAACTTGTCTCTTCTGGTTAATAAAATTACCATGGTAGTTCTATTTGTACACTTATATTGGTCTATGTACAACTGTGGTCATTTTGGCTACCTCATTATGGCCATTTATTTTTTCTGAACAATTCGTTCACTTGGGAAGGAAAGAGATTTTCCTTGGCCCATTTTGATCTTAAGCAGCCGAAGTGTGAAATCAACGTGAGTCCGACATTTTTACTCCAATTTTTGGAATATTCTGCCGAAGTTGCACTTTGTTGTTCATTTATTTTTATTATTTTGGTTGATTACCTTACGATTCAGTCCCACCTTTGAAATGTAAAATTTTTAGTCCGCTATCTTGGATTCATCATATTGAATCCTGAAAAAATACTTTTAAATTCATAATTTACACCCTCAAGAACCCCCTATATCAGTTTTGGAGAGAATCGAAAAATGTACAATTTTTAAGATGCCTTATTGAATCCTCCAGATTGGATTTTTCAATGAGAAATGTAGAATGGAGAAAATCGAAAAAAAATATTTTTTTGGCCGCCATATTATCAGCGCCATCTTGAATTTTACTGCATCAATTTCGTCAAAAAAATTGTGAGCACCGCAGCAACTTCCTGAACATAACATAAAAAATGTTATTCACATCGGTGCCGCTATTCTGGAGTAATCATTGTATATACATAAAAAAAATTCGTACGATGAATTGAGAACCTCCTTCTTTTAGAAGTCGGTTAAAAAGAGATTATGAAGCTCTAAAGAGTTATTAAAAATTTTCTTGTTATTAAATCATTAAAAGCGTATCTATTAAATAAATAAAATATGATTTGACATTTATTTTAATCAAGAATTAAGTCAAAAATTAGAAAATGTTGGTATCTCATTTTTCAATATCTCCTAAAATAAACTATACAAATTGGTGTCAAACGGGGCAACTAGAACTTTATTTCCTGTTAAACCTTGAAATAAAACATAGATGTATTTAAAGACGTGTAGCTGAGATTGTTTTTATTATTATTTAAATCTGAGTTGATTATTTGCGCTCCAATAAATCTCCTTATATTAGCTTCCTCGAAGGCAGAGAAAGTACAAAGGGGAGAACTCCTTAAATTTTCGAGGACAGAGGTTGTTTGTGGTATCAAGATTGTTGAAATTATTTAGTTAAACTCGGAGATTGTTTAAAACTTTGGGTAAATCAGCTTTGTTCATCTCAATATCTGTCTTAACTGACTTGTGTTGAAACTCAACAAATTTTCTTTTAAAGTTTACTTAACACGATGTAAAGGCTAATCAGATTTTCCGACTTGCAGGTGATATTGTCTGAACTAATACGTTTTATGTTTATTTTAAAATTTTATGATACCTTTATAAAATGAATATTTTTGTTATCTCTCTTTGAATATATATACTTATTTACCTGGCAAAGTACTTTGATTGCAAAGTTATTCAATATTACTTTTTTTGGGATTAGGGTGTTATATTACTATTTAAATATAAATGTTAACGAATGCAATTTAGGTTTCCGGACTACTGTCAATAAAATAATAGACTTCTTGTTGCAATTATTCAATTATCAAGCAAGATTATTTAAAACTGGGATTAATCGGCTTTAGTAATCTTAATATTTGTCTTAAGTCGCGTACTGACTTGAATATGCATGCGTTGAACTGAGGAGCATGCACATACACATTCAAATCTGGACGTGTTATTTGCAACGACTCAGCGCATGTTTAACTTCTCGAGAGTCACCGCGAATGGACATGGCCTGAGTCGACTGTCTCTTACTCTACTCAAAGGAAATATATGGTACGTGTGTACACAGTGTGGACCTTTTTTTGTAAGTTTGATCTGAAATAGTCTGCACGCACGCATCGCATGATTAGCAGGCGAAGAGATTAAATAACGTTTTCAAAATGGATAAAATTGAGTGTTCTAAGTCATAATTCTTCCAATTAATTGATTTGTACGAACAACATCCCGTTTTGTGGGATGCAAATCATTCCTTCCACAAAAAAAAATGATGAAATAGTGGATAAGTTGAACCGGGATGAAAATAACGTAAAACAAAAAATGACTTGTTTATTGGAATCTTTTCGTGTCAAGAAAAGTAAGGGCAATAAAACCACTGGGACCAGAATAGGTAAATTATTGTAGTTATAGAATATATAAAAATTGTGTAAATATGTCATTGTTAAAAAAGTAATTGTAGCCTTTTCTGGTTCAAATAACATGAATTTTCTCAAAACCGAAGAAGCGATGCCAAAGGTGGTTTCAACAATTCAATGGACCGTGATAAAATCTATAATTAAAAATTCTTTCAGGTAACCAATGTCTGTGAGTTCCTGACTATAGTTTTTCCTTAAAGGAAATACCTCATCACAAAGGATTACATGGGGCATTAAGCGATTTCTCCCAAGAAATGAAGCATTTTCTGTTATACTTATAGTGTTTTTTTTTTATATAATTAATTTATGTAATTTACTATGCCTAAAGAATCCGCCACCTGCTATACGTCCCTGACATTCCTCATCCACAAATAAGAAGTTTACGTTGGCATCCACCGAAGCGATAAGACAATACTATGGAAAGATATATAATTGTAATAATCGCTTCCACTGCCGATAGGACATTGAAGCCAAACAGGTTTTCCGTCCATAGCTCCTATGCATAACAGGAAATTCCATAGATTTTTCAAACTCGTTGTTTACGCGTTATCACACTTCAGGAGTTTTTGGAATCTAAATTTAAAAAAACTGTTATAATACATCGTTACATAAGATATCTTGATGAATAAAAGCTCCCTAAATTTAACAAAAGTGTTCATATTCTAAAAAATAGTTAAAAAAATTTAATTCTCTTCTAAAATTACATATAATTTTTCAAAATGCTGAGAAGTTTAAATAATAATAACTAGAACTAAAATTTGGTTGTTGTATTCTGACTTACACAACGTTTAGACAAAGCTGTTCGGTTCTCTATTTATTTGCCGCAACAGTTTAATGAAAACACTTCTTCCCCACTAGAAATCCCTGAGGGCAGTACATAAGTTCCTCTAGAATCACAAGAAACCGATGAGGTGGTCACTTTTCCTGACCTTAAATTGTCAATTTGCAACAAAATAGAACCTCCATAGGAGAGGCCTAAAAATTTTAAGGAAAAAGAAAATTTCAGAGAATGCATTTCGCATGCTTAAAGAGTGCCATGAAAAATATACTTTATCACAAAAGGAACCTGTAGATAGTTTTGTGAAATATGGATATGTTGTGGCGGAATTGAAAACTTACACTAAAAACACACAAGCCATAGTGGAACATTCAGTAAACAATATTTTGTTTAATGTAGATATCGGTAAATTTGACACAAATTCTACAATTTTCACGCCCACAGCTATTCGTAATATATAATCTACCCTGTCAGGGTCCAGCAATGATTTATAACTATGGCCAAATCAATCTCAATATATCTGCTGCAGTCCCCTCCACTAGTACTCAGCCTGGTTCAAGTTCAAGATCAACTGAACCTGAAGAATTCGACAATGAATATCTGTTACAACAATTAAACTATAGATTTTTTTGTGGCGTCGTTTTACATATACTTTGACAATTTAGTGCAATAAAGAGTATTTTTGTAGATGAACTTTTTAATATAAAAGAAAAATTCAAAAACTAACTTACCTTATTTTGAATCTTCAAACCTTCTATAAGAGTACAACAAACTTTGGAAAAATGGTCGAAATTAATTGCTTGGATACTCTAAATAATTACTGTAAGCCAGTGTATGAGTCTCTAGTTGCTAAAAAGCTGTTATTATTAGACTTTTTTAACCGGAACAGTATGTCTGAATTTGCTGTCTTGCTTTATGGTTTTTGGTCCAATGCTAAATGTTCAAAATCTTCTGACGACATTCTAATAAAGTTTTGAAACAATAAAGGATGCAACTGCCGTCAAAATTTAGAGCCCCCAAATCTTCGGGTTCTATATATTTTGAGGATTCCGATTTGCTCTACGCAGCACCAGCAATTGGACTTCTAACATTATTAACGCATGAATGACCAGAAAGAACTGAAATAACACAAATGCGTGTGGGGAAATGCATTTCAACAAATGTACTGAGTCGATACGTATGCATGTGCATGCGACTCGACTCAATATATCCACATTCAAGTCAGTATACGACTTTAAATGTCTTATGTTGAAATACACAAAATTTCTTCAATAGTTTATTTATTCTACCACGGATAATCAGATTTTTGGACTTGCTGAGAACATTGTCGATTAACATTCGTTATGTGACTCATAAAAGATATGTTTTAAAAAATGTTATATTTCTTCTTCTTTCTTCTTCTTCTACCTTCTATAATAGGTCCTTAACCTGTTCCTTCTTCGATTTTCCTCATTTTGGACTTAAATTATCGCTCTACCTTTTCCGTGGTCGACCTCTACTGCGTGTACCACTAGGCGATTTATCTCATGCGATCCTTACCAGTCTATCCTTTGTCATTCGGCTTATGTGTTTGTTCCATTGTGTCTTACGTTGTAGGACCCACTCATTAATGCAGTCTGTGTTGCATGGTTGCCTGATGTTATCGCTTCTTTCTCTGTCTAGTAGCGTTTTTCCTGTTATTCGTCGAAGTATTCTCATTTCTGTAGTCTCCAATAGTTGTTTCGTTTTTGTCGTCTCTGGCCGTGTTTCTGAGGTGTATGTCATAATAGGTCTAATTGTGGTTTTGTAGATCCGAACCTTTGTTTCTTGTTGTAAGTGTTTGTTTCGCCAGATCACGTCGTTGAGGCAACCCGCCACTTTGTTTGCTTTGGCCACCTGCCCTCTTACTTCATCTTCGATGTTGCCATAACTAGTTATGTCGATTCCTAGATATTTGAAACTCATTTCTTGTTGTAATATTTGACCGTCTAGTTCTAGTTTGCATCGGAGGGGTTCTTTTGAGGTTGTCATACATTTAGTTTTTTCGGTTGAGATAATCATATTTTATTTTCTTCCCGTAAGATTAAAGGTATTTAACAATCTCTGGAGGTCGTCTTCATTTTCGGCACATATCACAGCGTCATCAGCGTAACAGAGAATTTTTATTTCTTTATCACCCATCCTCTACCAAGTCGCACCTCCTTTATTATTTCGTCCATTATCATGTTAAATAACAAAGGACTAAGCAAGTCTCCCTGTCTAATACCGCTGTTGACTGGTATGAGTGTTGATAATTTACCATTAGTGCGAATCTGAACTTTATTGTTTGCGTATATGTTTTCGATGGTCTGAATTATATTCATAGGAATATTTCTCTTATATAACAGGTGGATTACGTCATCTAGCTTTATGCGATCGAATGCTTTTATTAGATCTATAAAGCATAAAAATGTTGGTTTATTGTATTCTAGAGATTTTTCGACTATCTGTCGTAGAATAAATACTGCATCCACGCAAGGCCTTCCTGATCTAAATCCCTGCTGTTTGTCTTCCAGTGTTGTAACCGAATTAGTTTTATTTTTGATTACTTTCGTAACGAGTTTCAGCGTTGTGTCCAGTAGATTAATACCCCTGTAGTTCCCTGGTTCTTGTTTGTCACCTTTCTTAAACATAAGCATCATTGTGCTGGTTCTCCACCTATCTGATACTTTGCATTGTGTCAGGATTTTTCGAATGAAGCTTGTGAGTTCCTGTGTTAGTCGCTGTCCTCCGTATTTCAACAATTCGTTATGAATTCCGTCTTGTCCGGGAGACTTTCTATTTTTTAAGGATTTTATAGCTTTCTCTACTTCTTGAATGGTGACTTCCACATTATTCCTTATTGCTGGTATGTTGTTTTTTCCAATGTTAGCATCTCCCTCAAATAATTTTGTTAGGTAGTCTATCCATTTCTCCTCTGATATTTTGTTTGTTTCGGAGAGTTCAGATACTTCTTTGCGCTGTTGTCTTATCAGTCGCCACATTTGTTTTTGTACACTATAGAAGTTTTCTTCCATTCTTTTAGAGAACTGCTCCCAATGTTCACTTTTTAGTTCTGTTTACAGAACACTATTTCTTTGACTTTAAGTGCTAGTCAACTTAACTTTAAATCGCATTATTAATTTTATAAATTTGGATTGTTTGTGATATTAGGTTTGTCAAAAATAATAGAAAGGTTGTTTAAAACTAGCATTTGAGTAAATTAACTGTATTTATCTCAGATTTACTAGGAATTCTAAAAAAATATCTACCTAGCCTTGATAGAAACAAGTGACCTCATTTCCTAGTAATGTTGAGACAACTGTAGACAATCTATTTCCATTTGTGTTAAATAGGTCATATGCACTCTCCCTTTTCCGCCACAACTATATCTGTGAAATTCTCCAAACTAAAAGATGGCGCCACAAAACTCCTTTCGTAGTAAGCCTATCAGACATTATAATTATGACGCTCGATACGGTGCGCATACTTGTGTCAAGTTGTTTGGCGACTTTTTGTGCTATTACAAGTTTATTTTGTTATTTTTTTTTCTATTTATGAGGACTCATTCATACTTTTAAAAATCATTTAAGGAAAGTAATAAATATTTATTGTTTTCCTCTAATAAAATTTTGAAATGATATCAAACGGATTGATTTTCTTTTCATTAACAAGACTACTGTCATTTACTGTAAAACATAGGTTATTCAAGTTTACTTAACTCATTGCTTTAATTTTACCGCATTTTGTGTACAAACCGTGATGTTAAAAACTTAAGATATCCATCTTCGAACATACTCCTATAGAATTAGCATAACGTCAGACCTAGGGCCCGGTTGTTTGAACGCTGAATAATGTAATAATATCCTTATTTATATTTGAAAAAGTGTTGATAAACAGTAGATAGTTCATTTCTTGGTATATAAATATTGATTTTATGCTATCCTTTTCTAATTGCATTATTTAAACGAGTATCATACGATATTGGTACATCAATTCTAAAATACATAAAAGTATGAATTTGTGGTTGTCTAAAATATTATTATTGCTATTTTCAATATATATAAACAATATCTAATAATATTTACCAATAAAAATAAGTTTCAAATCCTCTTTTTGTTAATATTGATTGCAAACATCGCATTTATAGTAGTTTCTAACGCTTAAAAACACTGAAAAGAGTCACGACAAGTAATTAAACTGAAAGAAAAGATAAATAAACATGTTTATGTCTGTTTGAAGGTTGTAGACAATGTTAAAGATTGACTAAAATGTGGTTGTCGGACTTGCATTGTCTTCATTTTTAATTTACTTTTACGACGTTTCGATTAGGTTGTATCTGTAATGGTTATCAAGTATAAAATTTAGTTTATATATTTTAGAGATTTATATATATATATATATATATATATATATATATATATATATATATATATATATATATATATATTCAACCAACATCAAGCAGAAATCACTTGGCGAATCAGTCTGTTATGGACAGCATTTGGAAAACTGAGGCGCATTCTCAAAATAATCCAATTCCCATCAACTTAAAAACCAGAATTTATATTACTTACGTTCTACTAGTCTGAATTTATGGATTAGAAACAATAACCTTCATAAAAATATTTTCTCAAAAGCTTGGGATATCATAGATGGCTATGGAATGGAAATGTAGGATGATCACAAAAGCGATTGGGAGACGATATCAGTCGCGTAGATGGCAGAGAATAAATAAGGAGAGTGAGATGTGGAAAAGAGAGGAACTCATGTCCAAAAGTGGACAAATATGGGTTGAGAAAAGAGAAGAAGAGACTAAAATATTTAATTGACTGAGAAAAACACGTTTAATTTTTATGATTATGAATTTGAACTAAAGATAACTATAAAATAAAAATTCTATTTTATTTACATTACCTATTTTAAAATATATTAATATACTCATATCTATATCAAAGTAAAACAAGACAGTTTAAATGGATCAGATTTATATCATCAACATCTAAACATAAACCGTATTTACTGAACTTCTACAAAATATAGCCCTATAGGGAGTATCATTCCTATTTCTCTTAATACCTTTTGTAGTAACCGACGCAACTGTAAACGTTGGCTAAAAGAAAATAAGGGAAGAGATAAATAAAACTTTGAAAATTGCCTTACTTATCTTTTCCCTTAGAACACCCTAAAAAGCATAGACTATTACCGTATAAAAACAAACCGGTAGTTTTTATTTAATTGTATTACACCGAGCTTTACACCACTTCGTATTAAAAACGTATAAAACTGTAGGATATGAAAACAAATTTTAAATAAGGTAAAACTGGACAGGTAAATTTACTCTAGTTAAAAAGATAATCCAATACAATTTTTTTTAATACTAAAGTACACCATGTGCTCCAAAGAATATAGTATGATTACGTACCAAAATATTGCCAACAACATATTAAAAAAATTAAATAAAATTCTCAATTCTTTCTAAAATTTGATGCACGTTGATGCAAATTTGCCGGTAACTACAAATTTAAAATAACAAAGAATATAATCTTTAATAAACTGTTATTGATTCGTTTTAAAAACATTTACTTTTAATTAATCTATACTTTTTGTGACACATTTTTAAGCACCTTTCCCTTGTTTAATGTGTATGTATCACATGTAACATCACATACCTTAGATATATGTCTACTATCGCAACGTCGGTCGGTCGGTATCTGATTCGCGTACCTGTTCTAAGGGTATGCCGGTGCCATGATCTGATACGATCGCCGCTAAATTTTACATACCATTTGCGGTAGTAACCGTTTCTTTAGGTTGTGTTTGGTGAGGCCTAAATGCCGATGCTTCTGGATTAGCTGGCATTAGGTTTAACTATATGCTATTATCATGGATGAATCCCGGAAATTGCCTAAATTCCGCTTCAAAGGATGACGTATGCACAGGGTCAGTTTGGAAACTTTGGAACATCGGACGTTGTTCCGGAAATTGAAAGGTAGGGCACCGCGCAGATGGTGCCGGAGAGGACCCATCATAACCGCTCGACCCGGCGAAAAGCCAAGCCGCCTCACCTTTCTTGATGTTTGTCGAGGGCACCTGAGGAAGATGAGCCATGCTCTTAAATTTGGAAAAAAACTTTTATGCCAAAATTTAAAAAGGGGCTATGGAATTGTGCGTCTGGGAAGCGAGCGTGGATGCTCAAGGCGACTTAAGAAAAAAAAAATTGAAAAAAATTTTTAATTTCATAAGAGTTCAAGGGTTATACCAATTATCGTTTGAAAAAGTAATTAGTATGGAGCAAGGGTCAAGTATACTTTGACGTGGCCAAATATTTTTGAAAACGCAAAGATCCTAACTTTTTCGAATAACTATTTATTTATTCTAACTTGCCGATAAATTGTTTAACTTAAGTCGAACGCTAAAGTCGCAATTTATTTATTTATTGTTAAAATCCTTAATGATTTTCAACACCGAATTTTAACGCAGAAAAAGTACAGGTAATTGGACTTTATCGTAAAATTTTAAAAATACGTAAGAAAAGTATGAGTAACTGGACTGTTTTCAAGAAGAAATTTTTAGTTAAAAATTAGATTATCACGAAAAACTAACAAAGGGTTTCCGCAAGTAAATTTGGAAAATTTAACGAGCGTAATGTCTCTGGAAGATGATATTTTTCAATCTAATTTTTTTATTTTTTCCCGTAAATTTAGAATGTCTTTTTCATTAAATTTCCGTGAAAAATCTTATTATTTCTTCTTTATCTTCTGACTGAAAGAGAAATTTTTTATTTTGTTTATTGAGTATTGGAAACTCAAGTTAGAATAGCTACGCGATCTTTATGACGGTGATCCGAGATTGCAACACCAGTTCGCGTATACAATTCCGAATATCGCCCGTCTTTCGAACTGTAGTGTACCGGGCTCTGGGAAATAAAACCTATCTTACCTAGACACTATTTATTTTTATTCAGAGGACTTCCGATACACCGTATTTAAACCGATTTTTTTGCAATAGGTTTATGATTTTTAAAGTCTTCAGGCGCCCCAGCCTTTGGCAATACCCGGGTAAAAGCTACTAGTTCGTCTAGGGGCCTCGGAGGTCCTTTATTTTAAATAAGATTAAAAAACACTATCACTTTCAGCAACGCAGCCCTCTAAAAGATCGTCGATGTTGTAATCTCTTCTTGGCTGTTCAGCCGTCCTAAAAGCGATGAAAGTTCTGAAATTTGTCGTCTCTCTTTGAATTTCTTTTATAAAAAAAAACGAAATCCGATAAATTTGACGTTTTCTGCAACTTTCTTCTCAACTTGCAACCACTTCTTAAGGCAACTGAATTACGCCACTCCCCTTGAATATTCTCTATCCTTATATCTGATCTGCTACTGCTTAATATTACTTCAATTTTGCTACGACCGCTGATTTCTGTATAAAATCTGACGGTTATTATACTTTCCAGGAAGTCACGTCCCAAAATCAAGTGATGAGCTCAAATTTTAACGTTGAATTTTGTCGCCGGATATGCATAAATTCTTTTTAAAAATGTTTTTATGACATTTAGGCAGATAAGAAAAACAATTTACAGTTGTTTTTTCCGCTGTTCCGTTTTTTAAAAAACGTACATTTTCAACACTACTTTCATTGCGAATAGTGAAGAGTCTGTCATTGATCTAACTATTTGGTCAAGGACGCTAAACTTTGTTAAAAAGAGAAAATTCTCACTCTTAGATCATACTTGAAGTTGACGATTAGTAAGGCGTGGAAATAATGGAGTATCGACATTCTGGAACTACACATTGGAATCTCTGTCGCTAGGACTTAAAATGGTAATTAGTGGAATTTATAGCTAGATTTATTGCCACTACACAACAGGCAGGCGACTGGACAAAGTTTTTATAAACATGCCAAAACATAAACTCTCATAACCACATATCCCACGGGCAGCGACCTCAATACCCGTTTCGCAGCAGACAGAGGCGAAAAGCAAGGATTTATGAGTGTATGAAATAAAACCCATGTTTTTCGGAATTAGCAACCATAAGAATGTACATATCTACTTCTTCTGATTTATTTAGTGAATTTTACTCCATTTGACCTTGAAATGACCTTGAACCTGGCATGATAGAGATTATCAGAACGCAGATAGGGTTTCAGGGCATCTAATTACACAGAAATAAAATAGTCTGGTCAAATAAGCATCCATTTTTTTTATAAACCTGTGTAATTGACAATATCTAGTATTTAGTTAATTCTTCTCGGTTCTAACTTATAGACTTGTTCTTAAATAGGTTGGAATTCCGGTACACATAATTTTGTGAACAAACCTTGCAAAGTACAGTTTTCTCCAGTTAGCCATTCTCAACCATCCCAGCTCAGCTATTCCGTTTCACACATGATGAAAACCAACAAACAAGACGGCAGCAAAAGTTCTTTACTTATTGGATACGATATTGATTCTTGACGAAATGTGGGTGATTGCCCAGTAATTAGCTATATTTACCTACTCGTTATGCTTGTGAGACACGAGTGTATTGTTTTTTATTTATAAAGAAGGCTTAGAAAAACTAAAAAACAACAATATGCAAAGAATTGTTTGGTATGTATTTCTTTAAAATTTCTATATTTAGACAAAAAAATCAATCAACAATACAATAACAACAAAAATTATTTATAATCTTAAAAATACATTAAATAACTAAAGAACTTAAAATAACAAGTATAACTACAACAACCAAATAAAATAAGGCATATTGAATTAACTAAAAAAAAGTCATTTAAAAAAAAATATTATCATCAGATGATGCCTCGTCATTACTATCCCAATCGGTAGAGTCTGATAATGATAATGAAGGTAGGACAATCAACTCCATAACATCCACTGGCATTACAGTAATCTTCTTTCGCACTACTTCTCTAAAAGTGTTGTTTATAGGATCGGACATAATCAAAAACATTTTCAAAAGACCTGTATTCATGTCAATGCGTTACCGTTTCCTGGTGTGTCGTTCATGGAATCTACGACAATCTTTATTTATTGCTTCCTGGGCTTCTACTAAAAACTGCCCAATTGGAAGAAGATAAGATGTAGTGACTTCTGTACTGTGTACAAGGATTTTATGCTTGATAATGATCATGAAGTAGCACGAATACAGTTTTTCTACTATGAGACCCGAACGACCTTTAAACTCTTTTTACATCTCTTGTAAGCATTGCTAAACAAAAACTCTATCGTTGTCTCCTCTGACGTGCCACTTTTTTATTTCTAAGTGATAGCTGATGTGAAGCATACATTCAAAAGTGCGGATCCATGCATGTAAAGTAGATAAACCAAATTCAAAGGGTTCTTCGTTGCTGGTGTAGTTCTTCGACTCCTCATTCATAGTAGACGGAGTGGCACCACAAATATAATACTTTTGTGTTGAACTTGTGTTTATCAAAGCGCTACATACTTTACCATCAGTCATCGTCAACAACAAATCGTCTTTTACAGAGATTGGAAATCCACAAACGTTGCCTAATCTTGGAAAAAGCTGACTAATTTCATCCAAAAGTTTCTTCTTTCGTAAACCCAATTGTCTTCTTGGTAAAAATAAACTTGATAGGACCGCAATATAACGTAGAAGGTCGTGTATTTTACCAGATCACAGTTTCGCCGTCAAGGAACCTCAAGGAGACAAATAAGTACACGAAGAGAAATACTAGGCCCGAACTTCCATCATAACCTCATTTCCTCACCAACGTTTAATATGAATGAGGTAACATACTTCTAATAAATTCAGACTAAACTTCAACTAAACGTCCAGCCGTTTTATTCGAAATCGCCTGAAGTTTAATTTCAGCTTTCAGTAACAGAAATGTGTTCGTCAGAATGACAAGAGGAAACTATGGACTTACCTAGACTGTAAAATGATGGATACATTTGATATCCCGCCTTCACTGACCATGTTTTTGGTTGTTTCTAGGAGTAACAAGTAGATTTGGAGTCAACATAATACGCTACCGCTGCATTTGGAGTCACCTGCCTACATTGTTCGGAACACGTCATCCTTTTCGAACTTTCAATGACTTCTTTTATCTGTTTAGCCACACTTCGATATCCCTCCTTCCGAGTGGTTAATTCTGCGGCTGTAGTTAACTCACTTGCGCCTCAAGTTTCTAAGATACCTACTATCAGTCTCTTTGTTTTTGTTGACAAATCATAAAATGATTTTTTAGGTCGACCTTCAGACCGAGCTCCAGATGATGTTGAAGGATACCGCTGGTTTACACACACATTAATCTCTATTCCGGATTCCTCTATTCACTTTTTATATTTAATTAAAAAAAAAATTATTTTATTAGACTTAGATGAAGTCTACTTTTCACTTAATTTGGCGGACTGGCTTGCGATTTATATCTTAAGTTTTCTTAAAGATTCGTGAGAAGCATCAGTAATACTATGTTTTTTACATAAATCATGAAAAATTCGACTTTATTTTTTTTTAATTTTTCAGCCATTCTTCGAAAAAATCTAATTTAGTCATAGTTGTAATTCGTTCTGAAACAAAGACAATAACTTTACTTGTGGTCATTTTCGGAGTCTAAAATATATATAAATGAATGCCTGTATATTGCAAATATTACATAGAGAAAAATCTAGATGGATACATTTGGATACAAAAAGTTGCAATCCTTTAAAGTTCACAATTAATAAGACATGTGCAGGATTTCTTTATAGATTTTCAAACTCATATTATACCAAAAATATACATGTTTTTTGCACAAAAATACGGGATAATAGTGTACATACTTGACCTTCACACATCACAAAAAACTTGTTTCTCTTTGCTACTAGTTTTAAGAGAAGTTGTCATGAGTGTATTAACAATTCAACTGATTTATAAATGTAAATCAAACTCTTTTATCACTTACCTTTCGACCCCGAAAAGTACCCGAATTAGAGGATTAACGTAACTAGTTCTTGGAGTTTGGTACCTAGGTGGGGGGGGGGGCTTATTTACAAGTTGTTGGCACCAGTTCCTGGAAATAAGGTCATGAATTTTGTCCCTCGTTAGCTTGTACTGCACGAGACACTGTGCGACGGTTGTATGTATAACATTTTCAGAAAGAGCAATAGTGATATTACTTAAATTGTACACTCTGTATATATAGAGAGTGTTTCATAATTCCAAGCTCATTCTTGATGGTGTAATGTCTTGAATGACTCTAAGAAACAATATAAGTCCGCATACACCTTGTTTATAGATTGACAATTTTTTTCCCAAATCGATTCTTCCTTGTTACTATTTAGGAATGTGAATTATCGAATGATTTTAAGAAAAAGACTATAATGTAATTCCGCAATTACTCTTGTTTTGATATACAGGTATTAAATTTTGTCTTCTAAATCTAATCTAATATTCCACAAATTGATGTATATATGAGTTTTACTACCAGTTTCGGTTGATGAGATTTGGGAGTAAATTTATTACATTTGAACGTTAAAATTATTACATTAAAAAATGTTATCCATCGAAAATATTAAAACATAAGAATAAAACCTGGCGGTCATTCAATCTGTCATGAAAATATTACCTAAAATATATGTTTTTGGCCAAAAATTGAAATAAAATTAAAACAGATCTACATTGGGAAATTAGAACCAAAAAAAAGGAAAAAAGTTAGCAAGCGCCATAGAAACAGCAAAGAAGATATGTTCTAATTAAGTTTATGCCATTACGTTTGTCTTATAAACTATTTCTCGCTTTAAAAAAAAACATTATTTTTTTTCACTAAAACATCCTATTGGCCAACTGCAACTTGCCTATATTTTCTATTCCACGGAATAAACAGAATCTTATACCACTTTGTCACAAAAACAAAGAAAGTTGCATAAAGAGAAATACATACAATACCAAATTTACAATAAACAGAATAGATTTATTTCACCACAATATAAACTCTGGAACATAAACAGCACTTGCTAAGCCTTAACAAAATAAGAATTATTGTCCTTTAGGGAAAATGAGAATTGAGAACAATTTAAATTTTAATGAGTAGCATTTCTATTTGTCTTAATACCGTTTGTAACAACCGACGTGACCGTGAGCTTTAGCTAAAAGAAAATTAAGGAAGAGATAAATATCACCCCAGAAAATCTCGGAACTTACTAAGAACTAAGGAATTATTTTATTCTCAAAAATGCGTAGCAGAATTCATTTTTAACTTGCAATATTTTTTGTTTAATTTAAAAATCATTTTAATTAATTACAAAGCAATATTAAATTAATATATATATATATATATATATATATATATATATATATATATATATATATATATATATATATATATATATGGCACTGTCCCAAAGTGACCTTAGCAATTTTTTCCAACTGTGCAACCTCTAATATGGAAAGGATATGGTAGGAACGAAGTTTGCATTTACGGTTCGCATTTTACTTCATTCATATACAGAGCTGCATTTAGTTGAACGTTTGCTGAATGTGATTTCAGCACTACAACGGCATAATGTGGATGTGCATCTCACACGGAGGAATCCGTGAAAGCCGCATAAACATGTATACACCATCCGGCGGGAGGTCGGCGAAACCGCGTTCAGTATTTGCATGCTTCCTTCCGATCTGTTCTTTGCAGAGTCAGGTGCATGTCGGTACCCTGATGAGTCTAGTAGAGACGAAACATGTACCTCTGCCATATCACTGTGGCGGGGAGGGTAAGTGTTGACTTTCTTCTCGGTATGGTGGTACAGGTAGGCCATCATCTCAGTGATGGTGGAATAGGATGAATTGTGTTCCTTAGCACGGAAAGGATATGGTTGGAACGAAGTTTGCATTTACTGTTCGCATTGTATTTCATATATATATATATATATATATATATATATATATATATATATATATATATATATATATATATATATATATATATATATATATATATATATATATATTCTAAACAGGCGGAAATAAGTAGATTCTTCTGACGAAGAATGCAATATAAGAGTTGTTATCACCCTTACAAAGCTTACATCAGGCCATTACGTTGCAGAAGAAAAAAGGTCGTAGTTCTAGTGTTAATATTTGAAATACTCTCTATTTTTAAAGACAGTTTATAGTTTGATAAAAATAAAAAAAAAATTTACTTAATAAGTCTCTGGTGGGAATTTCAATAAGAAGAACAATTAGAAAGTTGTATTGAGATAAGTGAAATGTGAAGTGTAATTTTACTTCCATAGTTTCCAGTTTTTTCTTCAGAATGTTACAAAATTTATAGCTGTAAAAGAAACTTCCATAAAAAAATAGCGTTGAAATGTTTTTGAAAGCTGGTCTAAAAATCTAGGTCAAGGTCACCATTGAATATCTTCCTTCAATTCTTACAACCTTTGTGCTGAACATTTTTCTCTGTCTTTGCGAACTTTGGGAAGTATTTGGGTAGATTAATTAAAACGGGACATCATGTATACGTGTTAAGATAACACTCTTTCACTATGTACTGTATGAAGTAAGTCTGTCGCCACCTATTGGTGAACTGGCACACTATGGGTCAATCGTCACTTTTTCGTTTCGAAATCGTAAATCTCCGAGAGGAATAAAGATATCGAGACAATTTTTTTTAAGTTGGAGCTTGATTAATATAATTACAGGAATATTAAGGAGCATGCTAGTCCCCTTTCATAGATTCACCGTAAAGCCCCTAAAATTGCATTTTTTTGAAAAAATCTCTTTTCCATGTAATATCGCAACATGAACGTTTTCACTTATCTAATATCACAATATCAAAATTTAGAGATAAAAATCTTTAATTTAAGAGTTTGAATGATAACTTTAGTCCATTTTTGGATGAATTGGAGTAATTTGAAGTTGTATATTAAAAATTATAATATTTCGTTTTACATGTAAAGTATTTTAAGGCAAGTAACTGAATTTTTTGCAACCAAAGTTGTAGAAAATGCAAATAACCTCAGCTCTAAGAATAATATTTTCTTAAACATAACCTTAAAAATAGATTTTGAAAATACTGTGATATTAAGTAAGTGCAAACGTTCATGTTGTGGTATTATATGAATAAAATATTTTTTTCAAAAAAAGCTTATTTTGGTGGCTTCACAGGGATTCTCTAACTTGTCTTTGTCTCAATAGATTCATATCGCTCGGAGATGTACGATTTTGAAACGAAAAAGTGACGATTGGTCCACAGTGCAGCATCGCATGTCGCAGTCTATATGACTTAAACAAACCTGCATAATTCGAAACATGAAAATGCGAATGCCCAGGTTGTTATAACCGGTAATAAATGCATTAGCATACATTACAGATAGGTCTATTAACACAGTCAGGTGCATATTATTCATTCCACAACGTCGACGCGTGAATAGGTACATCTCCTAAGTTATTGTACGTGACATGGTCACTTTGAGACAGTGCTATATTCAGTTTAAATTGCCGATTTCAATTCTATAAAATAGATTCTTCTGGAAAAAGTAAACACGAGTAAATGCGAAATTTGTCTTAGCTTTAATTTAATCAATACGCGCCTTCGTATGTTGACCAAAAATCAACCTTATTTTTCATAAAATGAAAAAGTTTTAAAATTCTTCATAATTAAATTCAAATCATTTAATAGTGAAAGAATTAGTGCATCGATATATGTATAGATCTTCACTCTAAACGAATCTCATCAAATTTTATCGCGAAAAAATCAACGGGTACTAGGTATCTGTACAAGATCGAGCGTGTACAAATTTTCTTTCCAAAGTTTACGAAGTGATATATTTTTGAATAGCATATAGTCTCTACTTTCCAGTGATGTAATGGAAGATGCAGCATTATTAAATAAAGAGTAGGCTAATCTAATTATGCGGGGGAAGAATATTTATATATTTTTATTTATATATTTTTATTTATATAAAATTTGTGTGCACGCGAGTGTTCACAGCGGGCGTGATAATATGTATTACAACCATAAACATGCTATATTCTAACATATTTCGTTTATATTAATATCATAGTAGCATATTTTTCTGTTTTTTTTAATTCCAAATATTAAAAAAAGTTTAAATATTATTGAATGTTTAATTTAGATTTAGTTTAAATCCCATCAAAAACGTATAAGAACAAGTTTTTGTTTTAGTCAAGCAGTTATTTACGTAAAATTTTGAAAATTTTCCAATTTTTGTTTTAGTTTCGATTTTAACAGCCCCTAAAGCATATAAACACAATTTTTTGTGTATATGTCTCTTAAAATTCGTAATTTTGAATATGTTACAATTCTAGCTTCAGGTTCGATTTCAGCAGACAGAATCATATATAAAGAAGTTTTTAATTAACTCGTAAGTCCGCTTTTATTTTTGCATGACTTTTGAGGTATATCAATCACAGAGCAACTGATGGTCGCGGATTCTTCAGAGCGTTATATCTTGAGAAAATAATGTCCCCTTTTTTTGTTAGTGATTTCGACGTAAAAAATGCCAGCTTTTGGGATTTTTTACGTCGAAATACTTTAAAAATATTGAAAATTACCATCTACGAGAAATTTTGAAAAATGTGTAGCAACAAAATCTATAGAAATAAATTATTCCTTAATTTGTTCTATAAGTGTTTTCGCTTTATTATTGAAGCGAAGGGTGACTTCACATTTCATGTGACACGCCTCTTATGTGTATTTATTTACACCTCAAGCGCACATAGCCTTACAGTAACGTATGTGAGATAACATATGTTTAGGGATCTCAGACCTTTCCATTTTATAAACTAAATGATACTATCCTGGATTGTTTGCATATATTCTAGCTTGGCCGGTTGTTTTCTTTAAACCTATCGTTCCTGAAGCCTTGCATCATGACCATCACGTTGGTAAGTGGAATAAAAAGGTTGCCCTGTTTACTCAGACCAGAATAGATCCATAAGCAAAAAAAAAAATAACAGAAAGAAGGAACCAAAAAAAATAGAAAAACAAAAAATAAAATACCCAATTGCAGAAGAAAAATGTACCAGATTTTAAGTATGAGACAACTCTAAAAGATCATTGGTTTCTTGAAAGAAAAAGCTCAAGGCAGGCAGCGGAAAGACGCAATTTTTACCAAAACCCTAACCAAAATACACGAAATGTTTTTCCTTGTGTTAATTACGTGTCGTATTTACCGGTTAATCTCAACGAATAGGTGCTCCTCAGAGGAAGCGAGCGAGGCTAAGCCTCTCCATATATTTTTGAGGAAAGAATTTTTTCAATTAAATCCAAAAGCGAGAATAAGAATTTCACAGTTACAATAAATTTTAATGCGGTCACCTCTACTCTACTATCTTATTAATAAGTTACCTTTTATTCGATGATATGTATACAAGGGCGGCTACGTGTTTTTCGAAATTCCGATACTTAAACTATGAATCCTTTATATAACATTTTAATCGTACTACGACGTATCGAGCACATTTATAAAAACCGAAGATTTTTAGGTATCAAAGAAAATTAGCTCCTTTACCAACATCCGGCAATATCGGAAACAATCAAAAGAATTTGAAAACCATCGTTCATTAAGGGATACCATCAATTGTTCAATTAACAGGTACAAGTTGTTATCGAAGCGGATGTACTTTTTTACATTTGTATCGAAATGTAATTAATTTTTGCCAGTTTCTGGACTTGTTTTATAGGGTTTTGTTTTTGAAGGTTTAAGTGTCCTTACAGGTAAATAAAAGCAAAGAGCCGGAAATTAAACAGTGTAGTGATATAGTGAGTTTTAATAATTTTAACTCGTTAAACATAGAAACTAAATCCTACATTTTGAAAAGTTAATTGAACGGTGGTTTCAATTAAACTTGGTACAATAAATGCGATTAGTTGACAGGGTTCAGCAAACGAAACAAATTATTTTCTCGGTCAAGTTTTCCATTTTCCATTCAAACCGATGATCCGATACTCCTATTTTTAAAGAAGGGTAAGCCCTTAAAATATACAAGAATAAAAAACTTGTTTTATTAGGAGATATTTTATTATTAATGTAAAATTCATATATATATATATATATATATATATATATATATATATATATATATATATATATATATATATATATGTTTGTGGGTATTTACCCCCCAAAGATTTTGTTAAACGACTTATTGTCCACTTTGTTGCTAATGCTAATATATCCAAGTTTTTATTTCATATTTTTATAAATATGTTTGGTAAATAAAATATTTATCAACATGATGTTCCAGCCGAATATTTTGCCAAAGAATGTATTGTATATTTGTTGCTATATCATGTATAAGCCTTTTTAACAAGTATTATAGTAAGTAATGTTATAAATAAAGTATCTATCAATTTCTTACCCCAATAGTTCTGTCACTTCACCATTGGTCTTACTGGACAATAAATTGTGCTCTTTTCGACTCTTTTGTTTCCAAAATATATAGCATACTTGTCAGGGTACAAATTTCCGTTTAGGTTGACTATGACTAATTCGATTAATTCTAACTTTTTTTTGGTGCCACATACTTACGTTATGGGCAAACACAATATCCTTTTCCTTAAGTATCTATCATAAATTATTTGACTAAAAGCATTCCATAAAATACGGTTTTAAGTTACATTTGATTATCAGTTAACTATCTTTATGGATATTTTACTACACTGTGCTTGGTTATGTTGTATTTTTATCGATGATGAATTTACTATAATCTTTTTTTTACGTAGATCTCGGTTTTCCTGCCTACTACTATTTGAGGAAATATTTTTGGGTTACAAAAATTTCTATAGCTTGAAATGTATTTGTTAATGTAAAAATAACTATTGGGATACTTATTTCAACCGATTTTTGTTACCCTGGATTATTCTTGAGCTGTCATTTCTTTCTAACGTGTCAATTGAATGCACGTAAAAGAGATAGTGCTGCGCGTATGCATGGTGTCGAGGCCATACGCCTTGACTTTCACTTTCTCTAAGTTTGATTCAGCTGAAGAAAGTGTGGATTTCCATCTCAATTTATATTGACTATCCTTTAGAATTTGCAGCTAAAAAGTCATTTATTATCCCTGTAATTGTGTTGAGTTGTTGAGTTACGTTATCTTTTGCCTGTTTGGCGTTTATTGTGTTATTTTACCGGGATAAATCTGAAGACAGAGATTTGGGCAGTTTACACATGTCAACTAAGGAATTTTGTTAGACCCCAATAACCTCGAGTAAATTCCATTAATTGCAATTTATTAAAACAATTCTGCATGGATTTTTAATTTATCAAAATTAAATCTTACCAAATGTATTTAGAATCTGGCCATAGTATGCTGTTTTAAATATCATTAAGTCCTAAACTGATTGCATTAGACTATAATTAAGTTCTGTGTTGGATTTCGAGGCCAATTCTTGCTTTTGATTAATTTTTCTTGAATTTTCTTAATATTTGTTACAATTATAATGTTTTAGTAATTTATTTTATATTAACTAGACTTAATTTTGAGTGCAACTTTGCTCTTGTCTGTAAATTTACTATATTTTGTTACGTTTGTTATTTATGTATTTATATTTTATTAAAGTATTTCTGAATTGTATTCGCAACCTTGGCGTCACTTTGGCTTAAAATTGGTAAAAATGGAATAAAATAGCATCATGATATGTCTCTAACCTCGACTACTTTCAATTTGACTCCAGTATATTTTTTTGTGTTCGATTATATTATTTAGGAACTTGAGATTGGCCAAATTAAGTTAAAAGTCAGAAAATTATCAGCAAGAAGTCCATTTATTTTATCAAATTAAAAAGTTAATGTCAAAATATGTATCCTGGATTTTCCAACAGTGTTATGGTAAATATTAATATTTTATTTTGATTATATTTTCATTTAATATGTTTGCTTTTGAATTTAATTAAAATTGTGTTTATATTTGTCAGGTTAAGCAGATTTCTTTAATAGTTATTAGTATTAATAAACCAAGCGTATAGCATCATCATTCAGTGGTCTCAAATCCTAAATATTGTATATTTTATTATTATTTTGAATTATGTGTTGGTTAATTTAATTAAGTAATTAATTACTTTGCATAGGAAATATTTTGTTTTATCTTATATTAACACAATTATTGGTGATCACCTGGAGTGTTTATTCTGTTATTTCTAATTAGTTCGTCATTAATATTTCATTTTCTTATCTTGCTTTAACTTAAGGATCACCTTCAATATATTTTCTTGAATATGTAGAAAATTTAAAATTTCGATATTTTGGTTAATAAATTCATTTGCTTTTGATTTAATTTTTCTGAGTCATACACGCTCCTTTTTCTTGTACGGTTCTACCTACGGGTTTTACTTATGAGTTAATCTACCTACGGGTCCTTATTACTGGTTGTTCTATCTCCTTACTTTATGCTATTGCGTTTACCTTTTGATGTTACAGTACTACCTGCGCAGCAAGCAGAGAGATCATTCAGCTGGCAGTCTCATCTTCTAACAGCTAAACTTTATTATTACCTTTAATACTTTTATAACAACCTATTATTTTGTAAATTAAATTTATTTTATTCTCTCATATAAAACGTCAGAGAGAAATAAAAGAGCATAGAATGCAAAACATAATTCCTCCTGGGGTATATGAAATATATTTTATATTATCTAAAATAAATTAGTTTAGATTTTTCTTAGATAAAACGTAGGAGTTAGATACATTAGGTAGTATAGGGTTCTCCAAACTATGGCCTGAGGGCCAACACCGGCTTGCCAGCACCACCAACCTGGCCCGAAATAGTTTATTTTCATTACACTCATTAAAGTCGATTCCTACCTCACACCCCGCCTCTTGCAGGCTCTTATTCAAATATTATCATTACATAATTTATGACATTGACATTACATTCAAACAGTTAGTACAACCAAAAAATAATATGTTAAAATATATTGGTAATAATTCTGAAGAAAATTTAATTAGCTTAAAATAAGACAATCTTTACTATAAACAACTTTGTCAACATCAAACAGAGCCTATTAAACTAAAGTTGAGAACACTTTCTTAGTTTTACTAAATAATTTCCATAATCATCATATTACGGCTAGGGCTTAGCCTTTATATTTAGAGAGCTCTTCCTCATTTTCTTTGTTTCTGTAACAGCTTAGAGCGTAAGAAAACACGCTTAATTTGCATTTTATTGCCGTACTCAAAATAAAGCATTTGCAAGATAGTTTGGGTTTTTCCAAGGCTTATTAGATTTATTACATTAAATGTAAAAATAAATTATTTTGTTGGATACCCTGATGATACGAGAACTACCTGACGCGTGTAGTCGAGAGTTCCGTACTACCCAACATTATGGACACATAAATATTAGTGTATATTAACTAAAAAAAAAACGAGTTATTTCTGGTGATTTGCCATTTTGTTTTATTTGAAGTCTAAGTCGCTAAATATTACCTTTTATTCGAATATTTCTACAGAGTATCTATAGTTTAAAACTCATTTTTCCTCAGTAAGGTACAAATTGTTTTTGAAGTAACTCTCAAATGCTTGTAGATAATCAGTGAAATTACATGATAATTATTTGACCCTAATAGTATTTTTTTTAAATTATCCATTGACGTCCCAACGAATTTGTAGTTTTTTGTTCAAAAAATAAAAAGACCCCACTAGGTTTTTAAGTATGGTTATTTTATGTAGATTATTACAATATTTATAGCAAAAAGAAGGTCTCACCATGTTTTTTGCCGCGAATTAATGTTACGATTTTTTTTTTCATCAGAAGTATTTTTATTCATTTTACATATGGTATATACCGCTGATTGGTCATCTCTCATACAAGCCGCTGCTCGCAAAAGTGTGGACGCTACATTATTATGAACGCATCCTCTTTGGTACTTCCAACAATCAATCGCTCGATATACGAAGTGAAATGGGTTCCATGTCATCCAAGATGTCAAAAATATCACAGGCAAAGAGCTTGGTAAAATTAATAATTCTGTTTTTGATCAAGGCCGTATGTCACTAGAATACGAACGTTGCCTATGGTCTTTAATCAAGCATTAGGGATTTTCTGATTATAAGTAGATATATAATTTTTAACCTGTTTAACAATATTTAAAAAACTTATATTAATAACGCAGGTTTATAAAAAAAAAGTAGATGCCTATTTGACCACCCCATTTTATTCTTATGTAACTAGACGCCCTGAATCCAAATTTGAGGTCCGATAACGTCTCACGTCAGGTTCAAGATTATTTCAAGGTCAAATGGAGTAAAATTCACTAAATAAATCGGAGGAAGTAGATATGTCTGTTTTTGAAGTCGCTGAATCCGAATTCGTGGTTTATTTAATCCCCCAAGTTCAGCCAGAGGTCATTTCGGGGTCATTTCAAGGTCAAATTGAGAAAAATTTATTAAATAGTCTGTAAAAGAATATATATAGAGTTTTGGGTACGTCGAATCTGAATTCGTGGTTTGCTTAACATCTCAAGGTTATCTAGAAGCCATTTCAAAGTCATATCATGTTCAAATTGAAAAAATCGACTAAATAAATCTATAGAAAGAGAACACATGCGCAGCTAGATCGATATTCGTTACACAGCAGACAAGCAAGCGGATCGAGTTTTTGCGCCGAAACTGAAGCTCCCAAAACCACGTACCCCACGCAGACATATGAACGGAGTGAGTCTTCAAGATGAAATCCAAGCTTCTAAAACCACACATTTCTCGCGCAGCTAGATCGATATCCATTGCATAGCAGCAAGGCTAGCGAAGTGAGTTTTTCTAAGTATATAACACAAACCCGAATCTCCCAAACATGCTGTGCCTGGGGTATATAGTTTTCGGGGGCTTGGGTTTTATTTCATACACTCATAAGTCCTTGCATTTCACCTCTATCTGCTGCGTGTGGGTTATGTGGTTATGAGAGCTTATGTTTTGGCATATTTGTAAAAACATAGTCCGGTAACCTGTCTGCTCTACAGTGGCAATTAATCTAGCTGCACGTAGAGTGAGTGATTTTGGCAGCCTTTAATTTCGCCTTAAAAACTCAACCCGCTCCCGTGTTTGCTGTGTAATGAATATCAGTCTAGCTGTGAGGGGGTTATGTGAGTTTGAGAGTATGAGTTTTACTTTTTCATAATAACAAACTCCGCTTGCATATCGGCTATGTAACGGACATTAATCTAGCTATGCGTGGGGTATGAGGTTTTGGGAGTTTGGATATCGGCTCAAAAACTTAATCCGCCTGCCTGTCTGCTATGTAACGCATGGGTTCTTTTCCTTTACAGATTTATTTAGTGGATTTTCTCAATTTAACCTTAAAATGGCCTTGAAACGACCTCTGGTTAACCTTGAGGTATTAATCCAACCACGAATTCCGACTCAGCGCCTTTAAAAGTCTACCTATCTTTTTCTATAGATCTATTTAGTAGATTTTTCTCAATTTAATTTCGAAATGAGGCTGAAATAACCTCTGCCTGACATTGTGGGATTAAACAAACCACAAATTTGGATTCAGGGATCCCAAGAACCTATATATCTTGTTTTTCAGATTTATTTAGTAGATTTCTCTCAATTTGACCTTGAAATGATCCTGAAATGACCTCTAGCTGACCTTAGGGACCCAGCGGAAACCTATGTAATATGGAGTTAATAAATTATTAATTTGATTATTTCTAGGTTTGTTATTAAAAATATGAATAAAAACATTTATGAATATCAGTTTCAGACAACTGATATAACCGAAAGTCGCACAAGATCGCTGCTACTTCATCTGACGAGCACGTCACTGAAAACTTCATTTTTCAGATTTGCGGGATTTAAGTCGCAATGCTTTCCGGGATATTCTAAGGGACGATCACCATGAGATACCCTGTATAGTTTGTTCGTTATATATTAAAGTTAAAAGATTCAACTGCAGGGTTTGAAGGAGTAGCATTCGTTGTATCTGTGAAAAATCTTCATGTCGGTTTGATGTGGGTTTTCTTATGAAGAACTTTTTGTAACCTTTGTAGGTGCAGCAAAGAATCAAAGCGAAGTACAAAGCCATTGTCTAGACACCGGGTATTTTGCGAATTTTGCTGAAAACCGTTTGGGCAAGTTTTTCAATATTTGATATTTTATTTATTTATTCGTTTATATACACTGCCCTACAAGACCATAGTCTGTATTATTAGGCAGGAAAAAGAACAGACTTACATAAATCCCAAAATTATATACATAATCCAGACAGTACAATAGGTATAACATAACATATAAATCAATCACACATAATTGTAAATAAATGATTTGACAACAGAATATTTGCAGTAAAATATATCAAATTTGTCTTTCAAGTGATCATAAAGAGAACACATCGTATATCGTGGGAGAATTGTAATACATTAATTCTTGGTTTCGGCAAATGGAAAAATACTGGAGATGTAGTTCTCCCTAGAACATGAAAATGAACCTTCGCGAGCAATTCAGTTGCTAATCTTGTTAAAGAGTTTATACAAAAAAAGTACACGAGGCCAGCTACTGCGTTTCTCCATGGTTGTGAAATTAAATCTTGTCAATATGCTTCCGCGAGGTGTAGTAGGCAGTGGATAAAATCCATCCGATTTAAAGCTTAAGAATCTTAAGAAACAATACTCAATTTTTTCTAATTTATCAGAGTGTACATTCAAATACGAATGCCAGATAACTGAGGCATATTCCAGTCGACTTCGTACAAGAGAATAATATAACATGCTTATGACCTGGAGCGACTGAAATTTATGACTAGATCTCACTAGAAAACCCAACGTTCGGTAAGATGTTGATACTGTATCATTAATATGATTGACAAACCTGAATATGCAGTCAAACGTGACTCCAAAATCCAGTGCAGTTAACTCACCTCAGAAAAGCAGTGCTGATCCCATAATCATGCAGCAGAGGCATTTTACTTCTTGAGAATGAAATAAACATTACACTTGTCTACATTCAGAGGCAGTTTGTTTTTTTTGACACCAAGCATTTAATTTCATGAGATCCAGTTCTGCGCAAACAATCGCTAGAATTCTGTATGTCCTGGAATATCTTTAAATCGTCTGCATAAAGTAGGCAGTTGCTATTCAACCCACATGTGATATCTTTAATAAAAACGTTAAAAAGTAAAGGACCCAAAACAGATCCTTGAGGAACACTCGACGTTACTACAAAATTACTAGATCTATGACCACGGTATTCAACATAGTGAGAGCGGTTTAATAGGTAACTTTGGAAAAATGTAAGAAGTTGTCATTAAAACCAAACTCCGACAGTTTGGAAAATAAAACACCGTGATCAAGTCGATCAAACGCTTTGGAAAAATCTGTGTAAACGACGTTAACCTGAGTGCCAGAATCAATATGCTCTGAGACATACTGCGCAATAGTACAAAGATTGGTCACGGCTGACTTTCCAGAAGCAAGACCATGTTCCTGATCGATCATAAGAGGTGCAATGTAAAAGGATATTTGTTCCTGAAGAACTCGCTCAAACACCTTTGCAAAATTGCACATTATCGCTATGGAGCGATAATTTTCGACCCTGGTTCTATCTTCGTTTTAAAAACTGAACAGATTTTTGATTCCTGCCATAGATCAGGAAAAATACATTTCTGAATAAATAAATTAAAAATTATAGACAACGGCTCAGCAAACGTCAAAGCCCAATCCCCGACAAACGAAGGAATGAAATCAGGATCCGCTGTGAATTTGGTCTACAATTTTTTACAGCCATTCTCAACGTCTTTAGGCATTATTTTAGATAATGAGATAGGGTAACAAAAAACCTCAAAAGAACCCCTCCGATGCAAACTAGAACTAGACGGTCGAATAATACAACAAGAAATGAGTTTCAAATACCTAGAAATCGACATAACTAGTTCTGGCAACATCGAAGATGAAGTAAGAGGGCAGGTGGCCAAAGCAAACAAAGTGGCGGGTTGCCTCAACGACGTGATCTGGCGAAACAAACACTTACAACTAGAAACAAAGGTTCGGATCTACAAAACCACAATTAGACCTATTATGACATACACCTCAGAAACACGGCCAGAGACGACAAAAACGAAACAACTATTGGAGACTGCAGAAATGAGAATACTTCGACGAATAACAGGAAAAACGCTACTAGACAGAGAAAGAAGCGATAACATCAGACAATCATGCAACACAGACTGCATTAATGAGTGGGTCCTACAACGTAAGACACAATGGAATAAACACATAAGCCGAATGACAGAGGATAGACTGGTAAGGATCGCACGAGATAAATCGCCTAGTGGTACACGCAGTAGAGGTCGACCGCGGAAAAGGTGGAGCGATAATTTAAGTCCAGAATGAGAAAAATCGAAGAAGGAACAGGTTAGGGACCTATTATTGAAGGTAGAAGAAGAAGAAGAAGAAGATAGGGTAAGATTGGAACCATGTCTAAAAGTAGGTACATAAGGTGTAGAAGACTCTTTGAATAATTTCGCAAATGAATTTACAATGTCAGTGGGATTAGTCACTTCCTGAACTTGATAGGACATAGCAGATAGCAGAGTACCATTAGACTTCCTAAGATTGATGTAGGACCAGAACGATTGGGGGTTCTTTTTAAATTTCGCTTCCTAGCATTCCCAAAAAATAAATAATCGCAAGTCTCGTTAGATCTTTTATATTTTGTATATTTAATGTATAAAGTCCAACACACTTTACTTCTTGGAAGTGTACACTTGAATTTAATATTAGTAATTATGCAGTCACTCGAATAAAATACTAAAATAGCATTAGCTCGTTTTGGTTTAGTCAGTGTTTGTTCATTAGATATTACTTTTCCTTTATATCTTAATGGAACTTGAATGAAGTCCCAAAGAGATTAAGACATTTTTGAACTATTGCTTATATGTATATGTTTATTGCGCATTGTATAGGCTTCCTTTTGACACAAACAAAAGAACTGTGCATTACTTGACTCTACAAACTCCCCAAAAATCAGTTTTTCATATTTTATATTCTTGACTACACTATTAAAAATAATCTTAAATTTAATGTACATTCATTAATTGAATTTTATGATTTTGTACCTTATATCATGAATAAGTTACATTTACTTTAAAATTAAAGCTTTGTACAATAAATATAATTGAATATTACCTTAAATTTCTATAAAGTAACTGAAAACATGCCGAATTTAATGTATAATTACATTAGACATAATGTAAAAATTATTAAATTTAATGCATTAATAAACGGTTTATGAAATTTGCTTTCAGCATGTTGTGAAAACACAACGTTATTTAATATTCTTATCTTGATAAATAAATGTTTATAAAAATTGCTATGTCTAGCGAAAAAGAAGACTGGCAGTTATTAAACCTCGGTAATAGTGTGATTTATGGATTGAAGTGCGGTAAGTGTTAAAAGCGGTTCGATAGATCTCGTTTTGCTGAGGTAGTTAAAAGTTAGTTCTCCAAGCAGTAAACTTTTGAATAAGTGTGTTTCTCTTGACTCGACCTAATAGACGGTCAAATTCGCAAAGTAAAAAATAAGAACAAAAATTCATTGTATTCTCAATATCTCTGTAAAAAAGTAGTGTAATTTGCCATTCCTTTTTCAATTAGAATAAAGTATTAAAATAGTGTATTGGATTTAATTTTCCCAGAGTAGAACTTCGCCTATGGAATAACCCCCTTAAACCCCTTACAATAAGAAGGGTCTTTGGCTGAGTAAAGGTCAAAGCGCAAAGAGTTGTGAGCAAGTCAAAGCCTCAACAATTTTTGGTCCTTCGAAACGGATTTTTAAGAAAAACTCTGGGAAAAAATAGCTCTTGGTTTGGCAAAGATCGCATTTGAAAAAGTGACTCTAAGAAGAATAGATTTATCTCTCTAAGAATTTAAAATCAAAGATTGATTTTAAAATACTCTAAAGATTCTCTCAACAGTGTTTGGTCCAAACAGTGACTGCCCAAGGACTCTTCTTAAAATACAAGTGAAAAAGTGATTAAGTGCTCTATCGGACAAGTTGGTTTGGTGAGATTTTTCCATTTTCTATTTTCGCAAAAATAAATATAATATTGTCTCAAAAATATTACAGTAAAATATTGTTTTAAAGACTAGAAGAATTATAGGCTCGTCTATTTTTTGTTATTTCTTTAGTTGATAAATTATAAAATAAGGAATAGCAAGATTAACATTTTTGGTTTGTTTATTTTTGTTAGAACAGAACTTCTCTTACGCAGCTATCAAATAATTATTTGTTGTTTTAAGATCTTAATTATACCTAATACTTTGAATAAGAATTATTCTAGGTAGGTCATAAATAATTTTAGTTATTAATTGTACAGGGTAAGAAAAAAAATATTAAGATATTTTGTTAATTTAAAAAATTTTTAGTTCTTTCTTGGAAGTAAGTTTTAAATTTTATTTTCTTGTAATGGATGATCTAAAAAAGAAAAGGAAACCTATCAAGGCTAGTATCACTCGAATAAATAGTTGGTTTCTCGCAAATAAAGACACTCAACTGGAGATTTATCAGTTTCAGAATAGAGAAAATCAATTAAATTTATATTTTTCAAAGTACGATGAGATTCAGACTCAGATTGAAGAAATAGATGATACTGACCTTGAAGGAGCGGATAGAAATGGAATAGAATTAAAATATTATGATACTCTCGCAGGTATTCAAAGAAAAATTTATGACTTAACTAGTTCTCAATTACAACAGGTTAATGTTACAAATCCTGTTGTTTCAACTGTTAAGTTGCCTGAAATATCGATGCAAGTATTTTATGGTGAATTTGCAGATTGGAATGCATTTTTCCAATTATTTACAACTTTAATTATTGATAATACGGATCTAAACGATCTTCAGAGATTTATTTACCTAAAGTCGTTTTTAAAAGGTGAACCTTTAAGATTAATTAATAATATTGAAATAATTGACGCAAACTTTAAAATTGCTATTGATACTCTTATAAATAGATACGACAATAAATCTAGAGTTGTAAGTATATTGGTAAAACGCTTACTAAAGGTTTGTTCCTTAGTTAAATGTAACTCGCAAACCCTAAGAGACTTTTTAACGGAGGTAAATCAAACACTGCAGGCTCTACAAAATTTAAATGTACCCACTAATCACTGGGATCTTATTCTTATTGAACTTTTTTTGGAAAAAGTTGATTTTGCCACTCACAAGGCCTTTGAATATGAATTAGGTGCTAAAAAGATCCCTACGCTGAAAGATTTCTTTAATTTTTTGGAGAAAAGATGCGAAATTCTTGAAAAGTTAAATTACTCTGAACAAAAGATTACAAAAAATCAAAGAGTTTCTCATTTTTCTACTACTGAAAAAGATAAACCTGACTTCTTCACTAATAACTTTAAATGTTTATTTTGTAATAACTTGTCTCATAAAATTTATCAATGTGACAAATTTAAAAACTCCACTGTTCAAGAAAGATTTAATTTTGTAAAAACAAAACAGTTGTGTAAAAATTGTCTTGGTAGTAAACATTACGCGGAAAATTGCAATTCACAAAGATTTTGCAGTGTTTGTCAGAAACGATATCACTCACTCTTACACCAGGATCACATACCCACAAATAAAGTGTCATTGACTCAACCTCGACCTTAATCATCTCAATCTTTAACTTATAATAATCGAAATATAACTCAAAACTCAAATAGTAGGACCTCATTATCAGCAGTCTCTGTATCGAATGGAATTCTCCTAGCAACAGCTATAGTAACTCTCTATTCTAAAGATGGAAAACCTATACATGCTAGGGCTCTACTTGACAATGGTAGTCAAGTCTCTTTTGTTTGTAAAGAAATTGTAGATAAGTTAAAACTAGCTCCCTACAATAAAACCCTACAGATCTCTACAATTTCAGAAAACAGCTCTGTCTCAAATAAAATGATAGATTTAAATATTTTTCCGTATTTAAATAAAGATAAATGTTTTAATGTCTCGTGCGCTGTATTAGATAAGATAACTTGTAATTTGCCTCAAGTTAGAGTTGACAGAAGTAAAATAAATATTCCCGAAAATGTCAAATTAGCAGATCCTTCCTACTCTATACCCGGTAAAATTGATCTTTTATTGGGTATGGACATTTATTGTGACCTTTTAACAGTTGGACTTATAAAACTTGGAAAGGGACTCCCAACATTACAAAATACTGAATTAGGCTATATAATTTCTGGAAATTTACACTCTTGTGCTCACTCTAACTTTCAAACAGAAAATGCGTCATTTTGAGTACCGCTCAAAATATGCCCTGCTCAAACTCGAGCAATGTATTATTTGTTCAATCAGACTCTCTCGACTCTTTGTTGCCAAAATTCTGGGAAATTGAAGAAATTCCTAATAAAATGGTTTTAGGACCCGCAGAACAATTAGCTGAACAAATATTTAAGGATACAACTCAGATTTTGCCTGATGGTAGATTTCAGGTAAATTTACCGTTGGTTTCACCCGATGAACATAAAAAACTCGGTGACTCATATCATATGGCTCGAAAAAGATTTATAAATCTGGAAAATAAACTCTTAAAAAATGGTGAACTTTATGATAAATACAAAGACTTCATAAATGAATATGTTTCCCTAGAACATGCAAGGTATGTCCCTCTTAATCTTTTTAATAAATACTCAGAAAACAAGTACTTTCTCCCGCATCATTGTGTAATTCGGGAACATAGTCTTACCACTAAACTTAGAGTCGTATTTGACGCATCTATGAAGTCTTCGTCGGGAATATCGTTAAATGATGTAATGCTTAAGGGTTATACTACTCAACCAGAACTTTTCGATATATTAATTCGCTTTAGACTTTTTAAATTTGTTTTTACTGCAGACATTCAAAAAATGTTTAGACAAATAAAAATTAATCCGAGTCAAACTTTTCTTTTAAACATTCTTTGGCGTGACTCACCGCAGGAAGATTTAAAGTGTATTGAATTACAAACAGTAACATATGGAACCAACTGTGCCCCTTTTTTAAGTACTCGTTGTCTAGTTGAACTAGCTAATACCTATAAAGAGAAATATCCTTTGGCTGGAGATGCGCTCCTTAACTCCTGTTATATGGATGATATTTTATACGGTGCGAATGATCTTGATACTCTCTCTGCCGCTCACAAAGAAATTTCAGAACTTCTTAATAGAGTATGTATCTCTCTTCATAAGTGATGTTCAAACTCGGAACAATTTCTGAGAAATATCTCGGTGCTTTCCCCTGACTTAAATTATACTATTGCCCCAGAAAAATGCTCAAATAAGGTTTTAGGCCTTCGCTGGGACTCTCAGATTGACAGTTTTTCAATCTCACTTCCTCAATTAAACTTAAAGGACTCCTATACGAAGCGGGAAGTACTCTCATTAATTGCTCAGATCTTTGACCCAATAGGGCTTATTAATCCAGTGACAGTTACAGCTAAGATAATTATGCAAAAAATTTGGATCTCAAAAATTGACTGGAATGATAACCTAGACTCAGATATTTTACAAGAATGGCTTAACTTTGTAAAAAATCTAATCTTCCTTAAGGATCTTAAGATTCCCAGGCCTTTTTTTGAAGAAAATAATATTTTTAAAATGGAAATACATTCTTTCTCGGATGCAAGTGTGAAGGCTTACGCAGCATGTGTATACCTACGTGTAGTTTATAATTCTTCTCAAGTATCTTGTACTCTTGTCTCCTCTAAAAGCCGAGTAGCCCCTCTAAAGGTGTTGACTCTTCCAAAACTGGAACTCATGGGTGCTGTTTTATGTAAAAGGCTTACAGAAAGGATTATTTGTGTAATGAAGAATTATTCTGCTCAAACAAATTCCGTAAATCTATGGTCGGATTCTCAAATTGTACTCGCTTGGATAAAGTCGCATCTTCGCGCTGGTCTCAATTTGTCTCTAACAGGGTTGCTCAAATACAGGAAAATTCTTCAAATTTTGATTGGAGATATGTAAAATCCAAGGAAAATCCAGCTGATATATTATCACGTGGAATGTCACCTTACGAACTTCAACATTCTCAACTTTGGTGGCACGGCCCACAATTTCTCAAACAACCAGACTTGAATTTATCAAAGTTTAACTCCAAAACTGTGTATCAAAACCCTCCAGAAGAAAGAAAGGTTGTTTGTCACCTTAAGCAACCTTTTCTTGATTTTTTTGACTTACTTACAAAAAGGTTTTCAAATTTCACCAGATTTCAGCGTAAAATGGCTTATTGCTTTAGATTCTTATATAATACAAAGAACATGTCTCATAAAATTACAGGATCTCTTACAGTTTCAGAGCTTCAAAATGCTGAACAAAGAATAATAAAATTGCTACAAATTTGTTCATTTTCTCACGAAATATCTGATCTTAAATCTGGGAAAGTAGTTTCAAACAAGGTTCTTTTACCTCTGAATCCATTTCTCGATGAAAATGAGATGTTACGAGTTGGAGGCCGACTCAAGCATGCCAATGTTCCTTTTGATCAAAAGTTCCCTTTTCTTCTTCCTTCAAAAAATTATGTAGTTAAACTCCTGCTCAAAAGAGAACATGTCAGGCTGTGTCATACAGGTCCCCAGAATACCTTGTCTAATTTTCGTCTCAAATATTGGCCTCTTAATGGTTTAAGAGAAATAAAAAATATAATTCACCAATGCAAAACCTGTTTTAGATTTCAGGCAAAATGTGCTTCGCAAATAATGTCAGATTTGCCGAAGGAACGTTTACGTACTTCTAATCCTTTTACCAATGTAGGAATTGACTTCGGCGGTCCTTTTCTAATAAAAAGTTCAAGAATTCGCAAAGCCTCTAGTATCAAATGTTATATTGCAATATTCGTGTGTATGGTTACGCGCGCTGTACACATAGAATTAGTTTCAAGTCTTTCAACCGAAGCATTTTTACATACTTTAAAACGCTTTATTAGCAGAAGAGGAAACCCTAAGATTATATATAGTGACAATGCCACCAATTTTTTCGGTGCAAGAAACCAATTAAAGGAGTTAGCTGATTTTTTGAAGAGGAGGGAAACTGCAGAATCAATTCAAAATTTTCTTGCTTCTTCAGAAATTCACTGGAAATTTATTCCTCCACGCTCACCAAATCATGGAGGGCTTTGGGAGGCAGCAATTAAAAGCGCCAAATATCACCTTGTCAGATTAGTTGGAAACATAAAATTAACATTTGAGGAATTTAGTACGGTATTATCACAAATAAAAGCTGTGCTTAATTCACGACCTCTTTGTGCTATGTCAAATAACCCATCAGACTTTACTTGCCTAACGCCGGTACATTTTTTAATTGGAAGACCTCTAACTTCTTTCCCTGAAAAGGATTTGACAAATTTATCAGAAAATCGTCTGCCGTTTTGGCAAAATCTTACAAAAATTTAGCAAACTGTTTTGGAAACGCTGGACAGTGGATTATCTAAATAGATTACAGAATAGACCTAAGTGGTTTATTGCTTACAAAAACCTTGAGGTTAATGATTTAGTTTTATTAAAGGAGGAGAACACTCCTCCTTTACAGTGGCCCCTGGCAAGATTAATTGAAATTTTGCCTGGTAGTGATAACAAAGTTAGAGTTGCCAAGGTTCAAACCAAGGCAGGAATCTTTACAAGATCTATATCTAAATTGTGTCCCTTGCCCATTGAGCATGATTTATAAAAATAACTATTTGTTTATAATTTTGTATTTAATTTTAGTTAGCTAGTTTACTCACTCAAGCTGAAGTGAATTTTTACATTTTATATTAACATATATATTTCATATTCAATATATTTTTTTCTAATTTTTGAAGCATTCACTTCAACGGGGGGAGTATGTTGTGAAAACACAACGTTATTTAATATTCTTATCTTGATAAATAAATGTTTATAAAAATTGCTATGTCTAGCGAAAAAGAAGACTGGCAGTTATTAAACCTCGGTAATAGTGTGATTTATGGATTGAAGTGCGGTAAGTGTTAAAAGCGGTTCGATAGATCTCGTTTTGCTGAGGTAGTTAAAAGTTAGTTCTCCAAGCAGTAAACTTTTGAATAAGTGTGTTTCTCTTGACTCGACCTGATAGACGGTCAAATTCGCAAAGGAAAAAATAAGAACAAAAATTCATTGTATTCTCAATATCTCTATAAAAAAGTAGTGTAATTTGCCATTCCTTTTTCAATTAGAATAAAGTATTAAAATAGTGTATTGGATTTAATTTTCCCAGAGTAGAACTTCGCCTATGGAATAACCCCCTTAAACCCCTTACAATAAGAAGGGTCTTTGGCTGAGTAAAGGTCAAAGCGCAAAGAGTTGTGAGCAAGTCAAAGCCTCAACACAGCACATTTCCTTAAAATTAATGTGAGTTTTTTTTACACTGTATGATATATTTAAACTACGTCAAAGTTTCCTTTATTACAAGGATATTTGATGGAAACTCAAAAGTTTGACCGCTTTCTTCAATTTTCTTCATTTTTATCCCCTTTAAGGAATCACACTTTATAAAATTCTATAAAATGTAATACATGTTCAAACAGAGAATATTATCTTACAGTGGTTCCGGAGATTGTCCCAAGCAAACAAATTGATTTTATTATTATAGGCTAGTATTAATTATATTATTATAGGCTCAAAATATCAATTAGTAGTCGGTCGTTTAATACAAATTTAACTCTCATTTAAGTAACCACGCAAAAAAATATCGAGCTCATTAAATTTAATTGGATCGCTCAAACATTCCAAAAATATTTATTATTATTATTTCTTGAGACAAAGATAATTCTAAATTGTATGTCAATTCAATATTGATATGTCAGAATTGTCAATTTAAAACATTGCATTTCAGATTGACGACATCGAATAAAGATTGTTCTTTATTATCTTACCCAATATGTTTTGTTATAACGAAACCGCACAAAATATATGGAACAGATAATACGTATACCAAAAGATAACTTCCTCGTTTCACGAAAGCTTTGTCATATTTCCATAGGAATTATTTAATTTCGATCTTGCCTCGGGCTAATAATTTTCCCAAGTATATGATTTATATGTTCTTCTACCCTCTGTGCTTTACTTGGCTTATTAGAAGCTTATGTTAGAAGATTGGTTTCCTTAAACTGAATTATATCTTTCTACGATGTTTTACATATTTAAAGCTAGGCTGTGCGGAGTGCTTAAATGCATTCATTATAACTAGACAAAAATTACCATTTAAAACAAAATTCGCTAAATACGCAAGAGCGTCTTTCATTTAACCTCATTTAAAATAGTTTTCAAGTTATCGTTTTTCTCCTTCATATCGTTAAAAGAATTGTAGACAAATAATTTATTGAGGTGATCTTTACTTGATGAAGATCCATATTACTTATATAATGTGAAAAGAAACCAAACTGTTTCGGATCTTTACTTTTTGTTATTTATCTAAAATTATACTGTTAATAGACAAGGCGTGTTTCGTAGCACTGCCACTTCGTCAGCTGTCAAATTGGCAATAACAAAATTATTGAAGGTGTTCAGTTACCTATTTAAAAACTGCAAGTCTACAAACTTTAATGGTTGTAGAGGAATAACAAAAATCAGATCAGTTCGTAGCATTCACTATAGTTAATGTTCTAGCGCATTTGATTTAAACTGTAAGTATGTAATTAGTATGATTAATTTCGTCCCGAACATCTAGTCCCTCGAAACGTAGATCGTTGTATTTTTTCTTTGTCTTTATTCTGTCCGCTTCAATACAGATTTGGGTACACGTAATTTCTCTCAATCTTAATACTTTAAATCCGACGTGACAACTATTAAAGTGGCGCGCACAGATATAAAACAGTCAAGAGGAAGGGAAAATCAGAACTGACTTGATGATCTAAGATATGAATATCTGGCATTTCTCCTGACAATCATGTCAAGTTAAGTACTTAGAGGAAACCCCTCTGTTACTTCATGCTACATAATAATATACTTTCTTTATGGTATTCCCATGGAAAAAAGGTAAGCTTTCATTGTTTCGTCTTTCTGAACAACATATTAAAGCTAGAAAATATTATTCTAGAGTCCAAAGTTCGAAGAGTCTCAAAGAATTTTCTTTGCTAATGGCACTGTAATCTCTGTTATACCGATTTGTTCTCTCCAGGAGTGTATTCTCTGTACAAAAGGGATACCCTCTAAATTCTGCCCCATGTCTCTTTTAGAAGCTAATCCTCCATTCAGATATAGGAATCCTTAAAAAATTATATAGTAGTATACAGTACATTTGTTAAATGGTAATTAATTTTGTATATTTATTATGTGGTTTAAAGCTCACCAATTTTATTAGTTAATAAAGTTTTGCAACTTGTCGAGTACGATTTACGATGCAATCGTGATATTACTATAAAGCGTAGATCAGTGCACTAATTTAGGAATTTGATAGGATATTTTTAAGAACTTTGATGCATAAAAGGCCCATTTGAATTTTTAATTTCAGGATGTTGTGAATTTTGTTTGTAATAAATTACATAATAGAGTCGATCAAGGTTAATCGCAGTCCTTTCATTTTAATTTTCAACAACTAACAGCATTTTAAACTGCTCCTCTCAATTTAGTGGTTTAACTCAATAAAAGATCCTACTAAGAATTAAGTGGCGCTCTGGTATAAGTACTCCTTACACCACATCAGGAAACTTAAATATACCTCCGGAATCAGGAAACTAAAAAATGCTCATTTAGTCAAGGACGCCGATGGAAGAATCTGTAATCACGAACAACAGCGCAGAGAGTGGGAGAGATACATCAGTGACCTTTTTGACGATGCTACTCGAGAAAACGCTGCACATACACATACTATATGCAGCAGCGAGATAGACAGGGGCCCCAGTCTATTGAAATCAGAAATCAGGAAAGCAATACAGCAAGCCAAAAATAATAAGGCACCTGCACCAGATCAAATCCCTGCTGAGTTGCTTAAACTTCTAGATGAGGAAAATATTTCCTACTAAACCACTTTCTTTAATAAAATCTACAACGAAGGAATAATACCAGATGATTGGTTAAAATCGCTGTTTGTAACATTACCAAAGAAAAATAGACCCACCAAATGCAGCGACTTTAGGCTGATTAGTTTAATGAGCTACACACTTAAGAAACTTCTACGAGTTATACAGAACCGAATATTCCTTCTATGGGAAAATAGAGTGAGTGATAAGCAATTTGGATTTAGAAATGGTCTAGGAACAAGAGAGGCACTATTTTGTATGCGCGTTCTCCTACAAAAGATCTGTGACATCTACGTCTGTTTCATCGACTTTGAAAAGGCATTCGACCGAGTACAACATGATAAACTTTTTGAGTGCCTACAAGCAGCAGGTCAAGACCACTACGATATAAGACTGCTAAAACATCTGTATTACAATCAAGTAGCCTCTATCCAAATTGAAAACAGTCGTACTCAAAACCTACTCATCAAACGTGGAGTAAGACAAGGTTACGTTCTGTCACCCTGTCTCTTTAATGTATACTCTGAAGAAATCTTTAGGAAGGCTTTGGATGACAGACAAGAAGGAGTAAGACTAGGCGGAGAAGTAATCAACAATATTAGATTTGCTGATGATACGGCCATTCTTGCAGAAAGCATCGAGGATCTCCAAATATCAGTAAACCTAGTCAATGAAGCGAGCTGCCGAAGAGGCCTTAAAATCAACATCTCGAAAACAAAGTGGATGACAGTTGGAAAGGTTACTGTAGATGAATGTCAACTTTGGCTCGATGGGAAGAGGATAGAGCGTGTAAACCATTTCAAATACCTTGGCAGTTGGTTGAATGTAAATGGGGACTCAGATGAAGAGATAATAGCTAGGATAGAAATATCGCGGAAGGCCTTTATGACATGGAAACCAGTTCTATGCAACAGGAACCTATCAATGCATATTCGTAAAAGGGTCCTAAAATGCTATGTATGGTCTATTCTATTATACAGTTGCGAGACATGGACACTAAAAACCACAACGCTAAACAAACTAGAAGCATTCGAGTTGTGGTGCTACCGTCGAATCCTAAAGATATCATGGGTTTCGCACACTTCCAACGAGGATGTTCTTAGAATGATGGATACAGATCGACTACTCTTGAACATTATAAAGAGGCGGAAAACAGAATACTTCGGTCACATAATTAGAGGACCTAAATATCAGCTACTTCCCCTTATAGTACAAGGAAAAGTGGAAGGAAAAAGATGGATAGGCCGAAAGAACTTTTCATGGCTGCGTAACATCAGGCAGTGGTGTGATTGCACGGAAGAAGAACTATTTCGCGCGGCAGCCGATAGAAAAAGATTTCAGGAAATTGTAAACATGATGACCACCAACGTCTGAATACAGACATGGTACCTAAAGAAGAAGAAGACACCACATCATCTGCTCACCGATGAAAAGCTGCCCTTCGCTGGCCTAGTGAGTAAACTCACAAAGCAAATAAAAATAATTGAAAAATATATACCTATATTTTTGGAATTAATGGCTGTAAGTTCTTTTTATTAAATAAATTTAACAATGGTGAATTATTAATATATAATTAGTCATTCAAAATATTTTTGTATTCTTAAGTTTGTTAGTCTCTAATGATTTCATTAAAGTTAGCGTTGTGTTTCTATTTTCGGTATGTAGTATTTTGAAGTTTTCATTAAAGCCGTGCTTTTGAGATAAAAGATGTATTGGGTACGCTGAATTGTGTTTTTATGTAAGTAATCTCTTTTGTGCTCTTTAATTCTAAAACTAAAGATACGGCCTATTTGACCTATTCAACTTTTTTAGCACGAATCCCAATTTAATTTATAAATTCCTATTTTGCAGGTCTTCCCCTTATTATTTTTATTGTATTTCCCAAAGTTATTATTCGTTTTGAAAGCAATTTTAATATTAGGTCTTCTTAACGTATGTTTAAATTTGTTGCAAGTACTGCGTACATAACTTATTGTTTTGAATTTTTTGTTTTCTTTTGTTTAATATATTAACTTATATGTTAAAATCTATGGTGTTCATAGGTACATTAATAATTTTGGGGATCACGTTATGGTAAGCTGAAAGTTTATGAGAATAAGGACGTAAGGACTTGTTATGTATTGTATCTGTATGAGAGGATTTGTAGAGAATTGAAAATTTATAATTATTATTCTCTCTGGTAATATTAAAGTCTAGAAAATTTAGAGAGTTATTTACTTCGTTTTCTAACGTAAACTCTGTATTCTAATGTAAGTTTTTTATATATTGCAAGAACTAATTTAATTGTTTTTGTGTTCCTGTGAGCAAATCAAAGTATGGTCCACGTATCTTTACCAATATAGGCATTTTGCAAAAAGAAGGTGTTTAATTATTTTCTTTTCTAAACTGTTCATGAAAATTTAGGCTAAAAGTGGGCTTAAAGAGCTATCCATAATAGGTCCTTTTTTTGATGAAAAAACATTTTCATTAAATTGAAAATAATTTTGGCCAATACAAACATTTGGAGTTGTGATAATTTCAAATCGTGTAACATAATTAATCTCATTTTTCACTAATAGGTTATCAATAATTTGTATCGCATCTGCTGGCGGTACACTAGGAAATATTGACGTCAAAAGATACTAGTTTGACATTATTTGGGGGAGGAACATTTTTAATTATATTGATAAGTTCTGAAGAATTTTTATACTAAATTCTGAAATAAAGATTATTTTTTTAAGGATAATATCAATAAGTTTCTAGATACTTTATAGGCTGATAATGATACAAAGGATACAACTGGTCTTATCGGTATATTTGGTTTGTGTAGTTTTAAAAAAGAGTAAAGTATCTTGTCAAATAATGATAGATTTCAAAATAATGAATCCAACAGCTCCAAAACTTGATGCATTTCAGGTATGGGATTTAGCGATAATAAACAATTACTTCGAGAAACTTCGAAAACCGATGAGTGTTACTTTACAAGAAGGGGTTGCTGCACATTTTAAAAAAGATGCGTAATTTTCGTAAAAAATATTTCATTAACTCCAATATTAGCCAGAAGTTAACATAAACAGTTTTCTTTTAAAATATGCAAAAATAAATCTCTAATACAACAATAAAATTAAAATAAGGAACAAAAAACACCTGCAAATGAGCATCTCTCCTTTACCCTAGAGGAGGCGTCTCAATAAAAGAGAAGATATGCCGCATAAAGAGTAGATGCTGCACCTCTTTTTTTTGTATATTTTTTGCATCTCTTCTCGAAAAAAGATATAGCAAATATTGCCGTACATTGCACATGTCACGTGAAATCATTGTTGACATTTTATACACTGTAGTCAATAAACTTTTTTCGTCGTCTTCGAATAATGCTGAAAACAGTCGACACAAAAACGCTACCGGTGTCTTTACTGTTTTTTATTAAAGGTTCATCATCGCTGCCACTCCAGATGTCTTCCTTTGATACTTTTAGGGTTGTTTGTAATGTTTGCGGAGAATTCAGAACTGGTACACCTTGTTTTAGTCTTGTGCTAAAGAAAATTGGTAAATCAGGAATTGGAAAATATCGGTTCAAATATATATTTGGTATGATTGTGTCTCGGTTGTTATAATCTGGAAAATTGTATGTCCATTTTAATCTACTAAATATATAGGAGCTGTGGAAGAATAAGTTCAGGAGTAGGGGTTTTTGAACACTCGTTTGGAAATTCAATTGTTGACTCAAGTATAGAAAAAAAGTAATCTGGAATTAAATTCGGATCGAAATATTCCTGTAGCTTTAAATTCATTAACAGCATTTTCCAGAGGCTGCTCTTATCCATGCTTTACCGATAACTTTATTGTCACCTACTTGAACCATTTCAAGAAGCGATGTGTGACCATCAAGTATCAACAGATTCTTTCCAGCTAGCTTGTTAGGAATAAATTGTTTTTTTTTAACCACCGCAGAAATAACTCGGAATTGATAAATGAAATTTTCTTATTCATTTAAAACTTTGATCCCCAGGCAAATAAATTGAAAACTTTGATTTTCTGTTAACGCCTTTAAGTATCAGAACCGGTGACATGTATTTTCCGTCAGTTCCACAACACGCTATATTGGCAATATTTTCTCCTCTTTCTTTTAATGTTAACAGATGTACATTTTTTCTTCCTTTGTTTATAATTACTTTACAGATTGGTTTAACAGCTGAACTTCCACCTCATTTATACTAAATATAGGGTGTCCAGCAAGTAGACACACAAGAATACTGAGGAGGTCAAAATAACCCTACTTTGTCAAAGAAAAAAATTCCTAAAGTGTCCCTTAACGGAGATACAGAACCTTAAAAGGAAACCCAGCGATTTGCCTTATCGTCTCTAAGTTGTGAACCGACTTGTATAATTTATTGTAATTTTAATATTTTATAAAGGCCATAAAGACTCATTAAATCGTACTACAGTGGATGTTTAAGATCATCAGAGAAGTCAAGAACGGATTTGCAGCCACACTCGTTGGCGCTATTTTTTGACAGGTGTCATTTTACAGAGCGGAAAACAGATTTTTTAAATACTTTGGTCATTCCTCTTGAAAAAAGGTACTCTAAATTTATTTCGAAAAAAATTGTCCTTTTTCAAGATAAATCGGTTTTTATGCGAAACACTCAAGTGTAACTAATGTTAAACACAAACAGGTAAAAGGCAAATATGCAGGGTGTATCGACGTGCTTGAATTTATGGGGAAGCACTGTCTCACTCTTCAAAGGCAAGAAGATATTGTGCTGAAAGATTTCCGACTGCACTTCAAATGATATTCTCGCATTATTACGGACTTCGACTGAATGATGTGCTATTCTCGCGAGCAGTTCTTCTTTAGTATTTAATGGTGTTGAATAAACTAGATCTTTTAGATGTCCCCAGAAATAAAAGTCTAAGGAATTTAGGTCTGAAGACCTTGGTGGTCATAAAACCGGCCCACCTCGACCTATCCATCGAGGGTCAAAAACATTAGTTAAGTGTTGATTATACAATTAAAATGAGGTGAAGCACCGTCATACATGTACCACATAGGCATTATTCTATCCAGAGGTACGATTTTCAATAAATACTTTAAATTTTGCTGCATAAATTCTAAATAAATCTCACCATTGAGTCTTTCTTCCAAAATAAATGGACTTATAAGGTTATTTCCGATTATGTCAGCCTATACATTTTCAGTAAATCTTTATTGGTATTGTGAAATATAGCGTGCGGGTTTTCATCCGCCCAAAAATGTAAATTATGTGAGTTTATTACGCCATATCTTTTAAAACCGACCTCAACGGTAAACAAAATAAAGTTAGAAAAATTTAGAGTTAGGTTATGTTGCTGTATAAACCAGTTGACCTATTGAAGACTTGCGGGTTAATCATCTAGAAACGTAGCGTGTACTTTTTCAACGTGGTATGGGTGAATTAACTGTTCTGTTAGAGTTTCATGTACAATCCATTTTATAACAATGTTTTGTGTCGCGAGCATTATTATGCTGTTTGAAGGGTTATCAGCAATATCTTGCAAAATTTGTTCCTTTACGTGAGAGTCTCGTGCTCTCCTGGGAGGGCGCCATGTCGCAGCAAAAATGACCCTGAATAAAACATGTGAAAAATTAATTTCTTAACTCTAATAATTATTTTCTAATCATATTTTACCTATTTTCCTTAGGATTCGATCAACCCTTTGAAAGGTTTTTGGACTTGGCAATGTTCGAGCTAGAAATCTTCCACCATAACATCGTCTAGCCTTACGAAGAGTGAGACAGCGCTTCCCTATAAATTTAAGCAAATCAGCACAGCCTGCGTATTCTATTTTTACCTGTTTATATTTAGCATTGGTAAATTTTGAGCTTTTCGCATAATAACCGATATATATCGAAAACCACCAGTTTTATCGAAATAAATTAAAAGTACCTTTTTTAAAGAAGAATGACCAAGGTATTTAAAAAATGAGTCTTTAGGTTTGTAAAATAACAACTATCGAAAATTAGGCCCAACGAGCGTGACTGCAAGTCCATTTCTGACTTCTCTAACGATCCAAAAGATCTACTGTAGTATGGTTTAATGAGTCTTTCTATCCTCTAAAAAAGATTTAAATTTGATAAAATTATACAAGTCGGTTGAATACTTAGAGCTGATAAGGTAAATCGCTTGGTACTCTTTTAGGGCTCTATATCTCCGTTCAGGGGCACTTTAGGAATTCTTTTTCTATGACAAAGTAGAGTTATTTTGACCTTCCCTGTGTGCTCCCGAGAAATTATGAGGTACTTACCGAACACCCTGTATATGAGATGATTTTTCTAGTATATCGTGCTGATTCATTTCTTTTTCAGCAGATAAAAAAACTCATTAACATCTAGCCTGTTATACGACAAGCTTTAGATAATGAAAGACTTTTTGCTTGTTTAATTGATAAGTCTGGATTTCTTTCTCAAAATGACTGCAATCGGACAAAATCCTCGATTTCTTTTACTTTAGAAAATTTGTATTATATATTCATTTTTTCAATAAATTGGTAAGCAAGCATCCTGACAGTAGTTCTATGTAGAGCGAAGCCAACTACTAACAATCATTGGATATGCGTAACAAACCTTTTTTCGTTCGCTTTACCGAAAGCAGCTGCAAAAAATACTCGAGTACAAACTTCACATTATCGCCACATTAAAAATATTTAAATGTACATTTTTTAAAATAAAGTTTGTCTTCCGGTCCAAAACTTCCTTTTTACATGTGTCTTACTTATTGCCTATGTACCTATCTTTTACCTATTTTTCCATCCTTAACTTTCAGTTTCATTGAGTTTCACAGCTTCACTAAGTTGTTCTTCTGTCCAACCCCTGTAAGAAACATTATATCTCAGGAAATTACAGCAATTTCCCATTTCAATAGAGAGTTGTTACGTTTTTTTTTTTACAGAAAGGATCTAGTCTTAACATAAGATGTCAGAAACCCAAAAATTTTAACATCCAAATAGTAGATAGGTAACAATTTTTAAAGTTCCATAAACCAAAATTCTGTAATAACAAAGCGGCAGTTGTCCTTTTTGTAAAGGAAAAGTGCCACATATGATTGTTGTTCGCATGCTAAATATATTTACCTTACATTTGCACTGGACTTTCAAAAGAAACTTAGGACAACAACTAAGCCAGCTAAGATGCAAACACTGTAACAAACACCTTTTTATTCTATAAACTAAACTAATTAATAAAAAATTTTGATAAATCAAATACTTACAATTGCAAAATGTTCAATAAATCGCAAACCGTTTTTTTTTTAAATTTACATGACATAGAATACTGCGTTAAGATACAGTTGACCACATTGTCTAAAATAATCAGTATGTTCTCGGTTTCATATGAGCAAAATGACAAGGACAGCTCTCTCGCACCTACTCTATCATTGGTCTTGTCATATTACCACCTGATTTAAATGGTTTGAATTACTTACAACACCTAATAAATTTGCCCAATTTATTAGATGATCTTCTACTGGCTACTAGACAAAAAATGTGGTTCATACGCGACAGTGCATCCCCACACTTCACATTAAATGTTAAAAATCATTTAAATGTGAATTTTCAAAATCAATGATGCTCAGTGGAATGATACTCCTGTAAATTGACCGCCTCGCTCACCGGATTCAACTCCTATGGATTACTTTTTATTGGGAACTCTTAAGAATATGGTTTAATATAGACCTGTGAACGCTGAAGAAGAGTCGTGGGCACAAATTTCGGTAAATACTGTATAATTACATGATGAAAAGAGTGCAGTTTAACTCTCTGTAAAATTAATCTTCGAGTACATGATAACATGGAGGCTATGTTGAACATTTACTTCGAGTTTAATTAAAAAATTAAATTATTAAAAAAATTTCTGTGTATATTTGTTTTGACTTCAATATTTTTATTGTTCTTTGCTAATTCATTTTTACAATTTTATCATTGATGACTCACTGCTATGTAAATTTTTGTTGGTGTTGGCCTATTAGCCCCCTAACTTGATCTAAATTTCTTAGATCAGTCCTAAGCCTAGATAGGGTATGAAAAGGGACAAACGCGAGTCTCAGTACGTAATAAAACATTTAAATTCGATTATCTTCGATACAGCTGCTCGAAATGACATCTACTGAATAACCTTTTTCGATAAGCGATATCAAGGAATAACAATTTTTAATTAAAAGTTTAATATACTAAGGCATAAAAAAGTTATGAAGTTTTAAATGTAGACAAAGTGCAGTAATCAGATCTTAGTTTCTCATGCTAAAAACCCAAAAGTATCAAATTTAGTACAAATCGAACTTTTATTAAGACAAATATTTACATAAAGGTTTTAAAAAATTATAACTTTGCACCTCGTATTTCGGAAACAACGTTTCGACTAAGATAAATTGATTTACATCCCCATATTTTAGTCTTAAATATTTGCTCCACTCTGTATATGCTACTATAACGTAAAGTTAATAATGTAAAATTTAAATTCCTCTACTCGATAGATTGCCGTTCCTCTAACAAGGTTCCATCAAATTCAAAAATTCAAGAATAGGGGTAAAATTGGTTCATATTTGGTTCATTTCTGTAAAAAATACCGGTGTGTCAAGATATAATTACCTTGTTAATAAGAATATTTAAAGTTAGTTTTATGAAAAACTTATTTTTTATTTATTATAGGTTTAGAAGATATATAATACAATTCTGGAAAGTCTAAAGAGAAAATAGTATTTTCTCCAAAATATTGTAAATCATTTCTTTCTACATGGGGAGAAAAAGATAAACGAGAAGTCAGTGTAATTTAAATATAATCTTTTTATACGCATACAATAAGTCTAAAATGATAGATGTTTATGCAAATCGAAGAAAACACATCAAGAGTCGAATTTAAATAACGAGATAACATCAAAACTGTTAGAACATTTAGTTTGGCACCTCTATAACTCTATGAAAAGGTTTTATCAGGATCGGCTTTCTTTCCTAAATTAAAATTTAGCCACTGAGGTGAATTAAAATTTCAACTACATTATTAAATATGATAGATACTAGGTTTTCTTACTGTTAAGGAAAATTTACATCTTTCTATAATATTTCAATATTTTAATGAGGTATTGCCACTATATTTTTTTAATTAATTGAACTTTGCTCATGAGAATTTTTTAACGCTCCTTTTTCGTGACAGTGGCAAAACGATAGATGACTGATATTTGACCGACTATTTTATATGGCATTGTTTATCCCAGGCGTGTTCTGCAATACCTGATCTCGACGTTTCCTCTTTTTGTGTATGAGTTTCATGTTTCTCAATTCTAACTTCTAGTGGTCGTTTGGTTTCTCCAATATGCATTTTACTACACTCACATGAAACTTTGTAAACACATTCTTTTTTATCGGTAGTTTTTGGTTTTGTTTAAGTGGACAATGAAATCAACCTTGGAAGACAAGAAAAATCCAGTTCAAAATCTCTCCAAATTAGAAGCACCAGCCTTAAAAGAACTCCGTAAGGATGAATCCATAAAGATTCTACCAGCGGACAAGAGTGATCATGGACATCGTAACGTACGACCAAAAAATCGGAGATATCCTGAAAAATATAGACAACTCGTGACTCCATTAAATCTATAGTCAAAAATCTACAGAACACTAAAGAAATATCAAGACCACATACCTGACAACCTACGATTGACCGTCACACCACACTACAGTAAACCACCACATCTTTACGGACTACCGAAAATTCATAAAACGAACATACCATTGAGACCAATAACCAGCTCCAAAGGATCCTCAACAAATTCACTGGCAAAGTTTCTTTTAAAAATCATACACGCTTTAGAAGATAAGACGAACACCTATGTGAAAAATTCCACACATCTCGTGAACACTATTAATAGCATTAATCTAGAGTCAAACGTTTGACTAATAAATTTTTAACTGGAAAGTTTGTATACTAATGTGCCATTAGGGGGATTTACTAGACATAATCAAAATTAGACTTTCAAAACATTATCAAATCGAACCACTTTACCATTGGACCGAGTGAAGGACCTTTTGGAGTGGGCCTGCGTAGTACTTATTTTCAAGTAAAGGACAAGTTCTACGCTCAAAACAACGGGCTACCTCCCAAGGGGTCCTTCACTCTCTCCAATCGTCACAAATATATATATATATATATATATATATATAATCGAAAGTTTTCGGGCATCCCGTGTATGTGCTGAGTCCCTCTCAGGACTGTAAAGCAACTGATCTTTCGGTAAAGTCGCATTCACCATTTTTAAAGCTCACTTTATGGCTTCTACGAGTGAACTCGAACGTCAGCTGCCTTACAGTGCTGAGAGGGACTCGGCACATACACGGAATGCCCGAAAACCTTCGATTACACATCACACCCGTGAGAATATCCGACATGACACATATATATATATATATATATATATATATATATATATATATATATATATATATATATGAAATGGTTGGAAACTCATGCCATAGAAACAACAATAGTAAATCCGAAAGTCTAGTTGAGATATGTCAATGATACCTTCATCGTAATGATCAAGAACTTAATGATTTCTTGAAACATCTAAACACCATTCGACTTACAATTAAATTTACCATGGAAAAAGAGGTAAATGATCGATTGCCCTTTATAGATGTCATGGTGAACCGTTCAAACGAAACTATTAAAACTTCAATATACTGGAAATCAACACATACCAGATAATATCTTAACCATAGTGCTAATCATTCTATTGTAACAAAATAGGGAATTATAGGCAACCTCTATAATCGCGCTATATCTATATGCAATAATGCCAATTCAATGAAAAAAAAGGTAGCAAATATTAAATCCGATTTACAACAGAATGGTAATTCTTTAAAATTAATTGACGATGTTGTAAATACTGACCACTGGACAGCAAGAAACACGATTCTGTATATTATGGGAACCTCGGAGGAAATAAGAAGAATTGCCAGTAGTTATAATATAAAAACAGCCTTTAAATTAGGAAATACACTTAGAGTTCATTTAACAAAAACAAAACCAAAAACTACCAATAAGAAAGAATGTGTTTACAAAGTTCCATGTGAGTGTTGTGAAATATATATTGAAGAAGCCAAAGAAGACTAGAAGTTAGAATTAAGAACCATAAAACTGATACACAAAGTGGGGAAACGTCGAGATCAGATATTGCAGAACACGCTTGGGATAAATAACACCATATAAAATGGTCTGAAGCTGCGGCAATATATATGGAACACAACATGAAAAAAAGAAAATTTATAGAAGCAGCTTACATTAAAAATAATAATGGAATCTTCAGTAAACTCAGTGTTGAGATACCTAATCTTAAGCAACTAGTACTTTGTAACGTCAAATTACTGAGGTGTGTACAATGAAGCGAAACTTTGCTCTTCAATAAACACAGTCCTTATATAAGCTCGTAGCCTTAAGATAAAACATTCAATTTATACTTGATAACGTTTGGAGATACAACCTAATCAAAAAGTCGTAAAATTAAATAAACATAAAGACAATGCAAGTCCAACAACCACATTTTAATCACTCTATAACATTGTCTACAACTTTCAAACAAATGTTCAATGAATTAAGGTAAATACATTTAAAACGATTCAAAAAGTTCTCTCATGCTGTGCGGATGTTATTAGAATTTACTTTTATAGGACCATTCCTCTTTTCACAAAATTTTAAATTCGTACAAAATGCTAACCATTAAATTACTTCACAGTACTAATTAGCTGTCATTAGTACTTACTGTAAAAGTACAAAAGTGTTTGTGGTGATTAGAATTCTTAGTATTATCGCAAGGATTTCATTTTTTATATAAATTTTCCTCTTGTTATTTCCATTTTAGGATTTTTTTTTATTTCTATTATGAAGGTTAACTATTGCGTTGTTATTTAAAATGTATCCTACTCAAATCAAACAATTAAGAAATAAAGTAGGGAAGAAAAATAGTAGCGTGGCTCTTGAATGATATTTGCAATAAAGTTATCAGGGAGTTGTTATAGAGACATTTACTAAGATAAGTACTTAAGTTAACTTTACATACACGATAACGAAAATAAGGTAATAAATTGTGGTTTTGCCGTCATAAATTCGGATAAGAGTATTTTATTATTTTACAGTTAATGCTGCTATTCATATTCTAGAGAAAAAGATAAGATATCTCGAACTCACCTTTAACATAAAAATTTTTAGTATACCACCTATCTTAAAATTAATTTTAGGTTTCGTACTACTCCGATGGATGTATAGATATCGTGATGTTTTTCAATCTGACATTGAAAAGTCGGCAGGTTTAATATCCTGTCTCCGAATTTATATTTTAAATAGACTTTTGTTACAAGATAAATAAACATCATAAAGAACATAAACGAAAATGCAACCATTCAAATAAAAATAGACGACAAGACGAAAACGAACCCCATAAAACTAAAGTGAGACAAGGGGACACTATCTCACCAAAACTGTTCACCCTAATCCTAGAGGACATTTTTAAGGAACTTAAATGGGACATCAAAGGTATAAACATCGATGGAATATACTTGAACCATGTCAGATTTGCTGATGACAATCTTAATAGCAAGTAATCTCCAAGAATTGAACGAAATGCTACAACAGCTAAATGATGTATCCGCATCTGTAGGCCTTAAAATGAACTACAACAAAACAAAAATAATGAGCCACGAACAGGCAAACATAACAATACAGAACCAGAGGATAGAAAACGTCGAACACTATGTATACCTGGGTCATGACATCAGACTAGGCAAATCAAACCAGGATGCTGAAATAAAAAGAAGAACACAGCTGACATGGGCCGCTTTCGGTAAACTTGCATACATCCTTAAGAATAATTCAATTCCCATAAATCTAAAAAGAAAAGTATACGACACATGCATATTACCGGTGTGTACGTATGGATTAGAGACCATGTCCCTCACCAAAAAATTAGAAACAGTCCAAAAAGCGATGGAAAGAAACATGCTTGGAATATCATTAAGAGACAGGATTAGAAACACCGAGATAAGACGCAAAACGAAAGTCAAGGACATCGTGGATGAGGTTGCAAAGATGAAGTGGCGATGGGCTGGTCACATAGCCCAATATGAGGACAACAGATGGACACGAAGAATCCTGGAATGGAGACCGAGGGAGACAACAAGAAGCACGGGAAGACCTCAAAAAAGATGGGTAGACGACATAAGGACAGTGGCGGGCAAACAGTGGATGAGATTGGCGAAGAATAGAGAAAGATGGAAACAATTGAGAGAGACCTACATCCAGGAGTGGATGTACAGAGGTTGACAAAGAGAGAGAGAGAGAGAGTTGTTACCCTTAATTCAATACAACTCCACTAACGAGACCACTAAGTGGTCGAAACGCATATGGAGAGAGAGAACCGGAGTTATGTTTACAGGAAACAAACTGTATATATTTTTTCATTAACTACTTGAAAGTAGAATGAATGTAGGTAAATACTATATATCTAATTCAGAAAATTTAAAACAGTACTAACATATATTTATGATAAAAAATCATTAATATCATATAAATATGGCAAGGATGTGTCAGTTATAGAGAATCTATATTGGTGCCAAAGGACAGTGATCCAAGTTAGTGGTAAGCTTACCAAACAATGCCAAATTTAATGATGCGTTAGACAGGGATGTATTTTCTCTCCACTACTATTTAATTCATATTCGGACAAAGTTTTTAGGAAACCCTACATAACAAAGTACTTGGAGTTAAAATCAACGACGAGCTAATAAACACGATTCATTATGCCGATGATATGGCCATCATAAATGACGCCTTCGGGGTTTATAATATCTCTTAGATTATTTTAATAGAGTGGGAAAAGAAATGGGACTAAAACTAGATTGAAGGTTTTCAGTCGTTTACCATATCCAGACGCTTCACTGCTAATAAATGGACAAATCGTTGCAAGAGTCTCCCACTTCAAGTACCTTGAAAGTTAAATTACTGAACAGCTTGACCCGGATAAAGAAGTTAAATTCAAAATCGAATCAGCTCGCACAACTTTTCCAAAAATGAGACCGCTTGTCTGCAATGGCGATCTAAAATTAAAAATTCGTCAAAAGATGGTTAAATGTTACATCTGGTCAATGTTGTTGTATGGAGCGGGGGTGTGGATATGGAAGGTTTCCATGATCAATAGTTTGGAGGCATTTGAGATGTGGTTGCGTAGGCGAATGCTTCGAATACCGAGGATATCTATGCAGACTAATATAACGATTTTAGATCAGGCAGATTCTACTCGTAAATTGCTGATAACTGTAAAATGTAGAAAACTAGCATATCTTAGTCATGTTCTTATAGGGAAGTGTACAGAATTCTTCAACTGGTTATAAAGGGTAATATCGAGGATCGTAGAGGTGTTGAAAGGAAGCACATCCCTTGGCTGAGGAACATCCGAGAAAGAACAGGAATACACAGTAATTACCAACGTCAGGAGAACCTGACACGGCACATGAAGAACAAGAAGAAGTACGCATTTCTATGATGCGGGAGTTTTTTAAAATTATATTGATTTTAAAAATTGCAATCATTTTTGATCAGATTTTTGTTCTAAGATAAATTATTAAAAAACATTTGTAAATGTATTACTGGAAATATAATGTTTAAAGTATTTTTGAAAATTTATTGAATCACAAAAAAATGATGAGAATTAATGTATATGTGTGCCCATGGCAAACAAGGTGGGTAAACATTAAGGGCACTAGACTATTTAACAGGTTTAGTGCCAAAGCATTTTCAACTTGGTATGCTGATTTACAAACCAAACTTGTTTTAAAGTTTTCTTCCTCCCGATACAGTTGCAAGAAACCCGAGATTTTCAGTAACATGGGAGTAGTTTTCATACCTTGGTGTATAGATGCGTGCGTATAAATAATCTTAACATTACCTTCAGCCTAACTCTGAAAAGGAAGACAAATTTTATTGAAACAGCTGTGGATCTAAAAAACCTAGATATAGGCCATAATCAAATCCCTAATATAAAGAGGAAATGGAGAAGTCAGTGGAATACATCTTCCATATGTGGTTAGCCTTTGTCGATTTCCGTAAAGCATTCCATACAGCAAAACACTGGACTCTTCTCTACTCTCTAAAATACTAAGAATTCGTCTCCAGATAAATAACTCTGATAAAAGTATTCATAAATGATTAGGCCAACTTCGACTATACATCTCTATGGAAACACAAATCCTATTAAAATTATGCGAGGCATAAGACAGGGTAATACATTATTGCCAAAACTATTTACCTTGACTTTAGAAAATGCCTTTCGAGACCTGAACTAGCGGAATAAATGGATTTTAATAGGTGCAAGATGCCTAAAGCGTCTTAGATACGTCGATGACGTTGCCCTCATAGTTGAGTTAATGTCGTAACGTTTAAGAAGTGTGTCTTCTTTACAACTACTTGTATGAACAAAACTTATACTCTTAAATTTCAGTATTTAATTATTTTCTTTACAATATTTCCTATTTCAGTAATAAATGCCTGGCAAACTATTTATTTTTAAATTATATTATTTTTACTAGTATTTTAATTTAATTTGTCAAATGTTAGTTACTTCACTTCATTTTAATCATTAGGTAGCGAATGGACCTCCTTAAAGAAATGTTGACAGTGATTGACAACAAAAGGTCAAAAACTGGTCACAGTGTGAATATATCTGAGACAAAAATAATTTATAACTTAAACAAAATAGTGAAAATACAAAACGAAACACTAGAAAGTGTGAACAGATATATGTGCCTGAGACACACAGGTACCTTTGAAAAGAAAAACCAGACAATCGAAAAATGGATGCAGAATACTTGGTTGAATTACACTTGGCAAACGTGTATCTACGCTCAGAAATGAAAATATAACAATGAACATACGGTCAAGACACTGCGTCCTTACAGTCCTAACATAAAGAGCTCAGACATGCACTTTAACAAAAAATTCATGCATAAACTCAGAACAACACAAATAGCAATGGAACGGCAGATGCTGGAAATAGACCGAAAGAGAAAAAATTGTATTGAAGGTATCACAAAGCTCAAAAACGAGGAAGAAGCTGTGACCGAGTTGAAATGGGACTATCTGGATATATAGTACTCCAACAGGATGGAAGATGACCACATACTATTTAGAATTAATTTTAGCAAAATTTATATTTCCCATCCTCATTATTTCGTTTACGCAACTGAAAGTTTAGTTCTATGTGTCCTTCTTTTAGGGTGTCCGGGAAAAGAAAACCCATCCATTGATATAAATTTCATTAAGTCAATTAAAATTAAAATGGAGAGTGTCAAAAATAAATAAAAAAAAATATTTTCACTGAGAACGCAAGCATTTATTAATTTATTTCAAAAAAAAATAAGGAAAGGGTACAAATTTTAATTAAAAACAACTAATAAACAATTGAAAAATAGAGGGTCTTGTTTGCTCGAATCCCTTAATTTTTTGCACTACTATGGATTTAACACCTATTTTTTTATAATAAATTAATTATTTCTTTTTTCTCAAAAAATGTAGTTGTAGCCATAGTTTTTGAGATATTTTAATATTTTCATTATTGCATCAAGATTTCTATTATGTGGTTTAACTTTCAGCAGTAATTTAGCAAAATTCTTAAGAACAAAAAATACAAAAATTTTAAAAAATGCTGGTTTAAAAAAAATTCATTTGGATCGTCATTGTTTCGTATTCACATAGAGCTATTTTCTAAAGAAAATATCAGATTGTGAAAAATATTTGACTTCGATTTGAACTATTCACCAATTTCAAGAGTTCTTAAAATTGGTGAACCGCTTAATATTGAAACCATAGTCAAAAAACGCTTCATATATCCCCAGACTGAATAGTTAATAGAGGTAAGGTCTAGAAGATGGGGTGTCCATTGACAGAATAGTTTCCCATATAGCTACATCATCATCTGTTTAGTCCAAAGGAGCATCTCCCGATATCTGTCACTGCACTTGGTGGCTCCAGTGCTTTGTTGGTCTTCCCAGCGAGAACTCTTTCCTGCTGGTATGTTATTTTTTACACTTTTTATCAATCATTTATTCTATTCTCATATTTATTTCAAAATATTTTTGTTTCTCTGACCTATTTAGCTACATTCTGTATCTTACTCTGTACACTAAGATTTCCGTTTCTGACTCTAACGTATAGTGTTTTCCCTTGAAGGGTTCTTATGGCTGTCATGTCTACCGTACACATAATTTGCATGGTTTTAGTAGTATCAGCTCCTATTTCAGCCACTTAGGTTAATACAGGTCTAAACAAAGTTTTGCAAATTATTCTTTAACACTCAATATTTGAATATGTGTTCTTCCATCACTTATTATTTCTACTCCCAGATATGTAAATTAATCTGCTCAATTTTTTTCTTTATATTTTTTATTTAGATCTCGTGGTCTCTTTAGCTGTTCCCATGCATTTAGTTTTGTAAATGAGCATCATCATATTTAGTCGACCGGCTTCTTGACTGAAAGTGTAAAGAAGTCTGTGAGTTATCCCCGGAATCCGCAAATAGTACTGCATCACGTGAAAATAGGTTCCTTTTATTCTATATCGCGATGTTCTGAATAATTTTTCTAAAATGTTAATAACCTTAAATTTAATGCAAAGTTAATGTCCATTCTATATTAAATTTAATGATTTTATACCGAAAATCGTAAATAATTTACATTTACTTTGAATTTAAAGCAATTCATTCAAATATCAGTTCGTTGTACATTAAATTTGATTAAAGGGTCCCTTAAATTTCAATAAAGTAACTGAAAAGATATTTCAACTTTTGTACATTAAAATTAATTTACATTTAGTTTAGTATGATATAAGTTGCTTAAAGGACTCAATTTTCTTATGTTAAAGTGAACATGTCTGTCTCGTACTGACAGGAACCAATGCGTTCGAAACCGATCTACAAATGACGGTACACTACCGATGGAAAAAATTTCCACCTTTTCCTGATAGTTTCAGAATCTTTTAAACTCATTAATATTGGTGCATTAAACATGTGATAACATATCTCAAATTCAATCACCACTGGCTGTATATTTAACATACATAATCACCTTAAAAAGTAATGATCAAACTTTAAATTTAATGTACAATTACATTAGATTTAATGGAATCAATTAATTAATATTAATGTAAATTATTAAATTTAATGCATTACATTTAATACATTTAATAAACGTTTGTGAAATTTACATTAAATTTAATGCATTTTCTTTTTACAGAGTGGGCTAAAGATACAGGGGTTGGTATCTGCCCTACTCTTATATTGGTTCTGCATTGTTGGTTAACATCTAACATCCATCAAATTAGCTGTTGCTTTACTGCTTTTTCTCTTATTATGTTAGTATTTTCTGTGAGTTGCACTCAGTCAAATGCTTTAGTCATATATACAAAATAAAAATAAACCGGTTTGTTAAGATCTATGGATTTTTCCATCATTTTTCGTTTGATTGATATGACTGAAAGCCCTGTTGTTTCTCTCTCAACTTAACGGTTCGCACATCTCTTCGAGTAAAAGTTTGGTCAAGATTTTGAATACGCTTTGTGATCTCGCGGTAATTTGCTCAAGATATTTTTTGTCTTTTTTCAATCGTTCGGTATTTTATGATATTCAGTAGTATTTTTGAAGAGGGTTTCATCTCGATGCCAACTAATCCAGCTGTTAAAAAAGGTTTGATATAAGTACTAAATAATTGAAACTTATTGTTTCATAATTTTTTAAAAATATTATTATTATGTTGTTATGCTTGTAAATAATGCTTGTGAATTTTATATTTATTATATTCCCGAGTCCGTCCTAAAGCCGGATGCACTGCGGCCAGAGAAGGCCTATTGTGCTCACCCTAGACATTACAGCCACTCTGTCAACCTAGCCCCCTGGCTCAATCTGTACAGTCCTGCTAAGGAGTGAGTGAGTATTACTCCCGGTTCCAGACTTACTGACCCGAATGTTTGTTGTCTAAATCTCACCAGTGACTCATAGTCACATATGATATGCTTCACCGTTTCCTCGGCTTGTCCACATAGTCTGCAGCCGAGGTTTCCGTTATATAGATTCATTCTATTCAGATGTACTTTGACGGCCATGTGTCCCGCCATTATACCCGTAATAGTCCTTAATTGGTTCCTACTCATTTGTAGTAATTTCCTTGCCAGTTTCGGATCAGGATTCCGAATAAATAGCTTGCTGTGGTTTAAACCTTGTCTGGTCATCCAGTGGTTTTTATGTTCTCTTTTGATCCATTTTATGACTGCTTCCCGGGCCGCGCACCGCGGCACCCCAAAGACCGGTTCTAGACCTATGTATTGAGATGCCGACCCTGCTCTAGCCAGCTCGTCAGCTTTTTTATTTTCATGTATGCCTTCATGTCTGGGTACTCACTTTAACATAATTCTGTTGTCTTTTGCCAGAATTTCCAGCTCACTCTGACATTCCCAAACCAGCCTCTATGGTACCTTTTGGTCCTTGAGGGCTTTTAGGACTGCCAGAGTAAATGAGGATTTGCTTCCCTTTGTAAGCTCTCCTGTTTATCTCGTCTGCGCACAGTAAGATTGCGTATATTTCTGCCTGAAATACTGTTGAGTATTTCCCAAGGAAAAGGGTTAATTCTTTCCTCGGTTGTAACCCATATATCCCAGCTCCAGTACCCTCACTAGTTTTTGAATCGTCAGTGTACCAGATACTTGCACCCGAGAATGTTTCCGGTTTTTCTCTTTTACTTGCCATTCGATCCTCTATTGTGACTTCAAACGGTATATTATAACGGTAGGTCGAGTTCATATGGTCTGTGTCCATTTCTATCTCAGGGCTCCTGATTTTTTTACATATGTTTTTGTGTCCTGACAACGTCCTTTGCGATTTTACTGTTGAGTGATTTAGTCGGTGGAGTCCCATTCTTGCCTCTGCCTGAATCACTATGTGTAGCGGAGGCAGATCCAGAATACACTCCATTGCCGAAGTGGGGGCTGATTTCATGGCCCCAGTAATACACAAACAGGCGACCCTTTGTATTCCACTCAGCTTTGTCATGGTTGTTCTCTGCATTACCTTGGGCCACCAGACCAAGGCTGCGTAAGTGATGGCTGGTCTCACAACACTGGTGTATAACCAATGTACCATTTTCGGTGAGAGACCCCATGTTTTCCCACATAATGCTTGTGAATTAATAACCTCTAAAAATATTTATTTTTAATCAGTAGGCACATTTATTTTTGTTAATATTAATTTTCTTTACTTTGTTATATTTTATTATATTCTTATTTTTAAAATAATTTATATTTTAATTTAGTTCTATCCCATAAAACTTAAAACTTCTATTTTCAAAAATTTGATTAATATTTACTTGAAGCTAAATCACATGATAAAATTCTGGACACAATAATAAAATACCTCTAAAACTATTAGTTTAACTAAAATATTTTGGAATAAAAAGAAGTTCAAGAAATGATCAATTTACTCTAAGAAACATATAACTAAACCTCCAGAAAAAAATGTGAGGTTACAGAGAAAAGAAAAAACTCGCCTATTTTTCAGTTGTTTATGAATTGATTTTATCTAAAATTTTACAATAATTTCAATCTTAAGTAAAGCTTGAATTAAACAAAAAGCGCCAAAATAAAAATGTTTTTTTGGACATCTTGTATATCTATTTAATCATCGAATTATTTCCACAGCTATTATCTAACGACCCATCATCGTGACAAGTCCTGTATTTTATTACTCTGAATAACTGTATAGATATGAAAGAAACAAAAGTCACTACTAAAGTTAATTGTTGATTTTATTTCTGTACCTACAATCTTTGTAATACAATACTGAATATTCGAAATAAACTATGCGGGACCAAATTGTAACGGAGAGATCCTAAAATAAATGTGCGCCTTGGCCATCTTGGGGACGATAATCTTCAGGCTAATGTTAGTTTTGATGTTTACAATAGAAATATCGGATCGTTAAAGAGGTTAAATTGGCAATTTTCTGACAACGTAAAAGGACTTTATTTTTATTACTGCTATCACCTGCAGAGAATCCTGCTAATGGTAATATTATATTTTACTTTAGCAATCAAAGAAATACAGAGTATTCCATTACACCATAAAGATATAGACATATATTAGTTTATTAATTTCAGTAATTACACTTAAAGAAAAAAGTTTATTGCTATAGAATTAGTGTAACAAGTTTATTTATTTCACTACTCTGGTGTATGTATAGATGTGGTTAATCTGTTGATATTTTACAGACTGACATCAAAAATATCTGCAGGTTTAATATCATGACGACATATCTTTGAATTTAACTTTTATATAGGCAGTTGTATCCTATGAATATTGTCTTGGTTCGTTACAGCTCCACTGATGAGACCGTTAGGTGATCGAAACGCGCATGGAAAGAGAACTAGAGTTGCATTTGCAGGAGATTATCTATATATTTTTCTTTTTACTGCTTGAAGGCCAAAAAGGGTAACTTACTAAAATAAAAAAAGTTTACCGTAATAACAAGAACATCTCTTAAAGCAGAACTTTAAATTAAATTAAGACAACGATTAAAATAGTTAAAAATAGCATAGGTGATAATAATTTATTATCAGCTTTCTAATTCTTCAATTGATATACAAATAACCTCACTAAAGGTTTTTGGGATTTAAAGTCAAGTTTCGGAAATTTAAAGCGGTGGTCTTAAAATGGCATCTGAAAAATAGTCATTAAAGAATTCATTCAATTCAGAATTTTGAATCTCAACGCAGAACTAAGAGCAGAAGCAATTAGAGTGGACAATTCTAATTGAACTTTTTGTTCAATATACTCATCCAACTGCACTAACCTATTTTGTAGTAAACTTTCATAATTATTGGTCCAACTTTCATCTTTCTTCCTGCTAACAGTAGATTTTAAAACACACAATATTCTCTATGGCTCTAACTCCTCAGATATGAGAGGGCAATTAATCCAATCATATACTGAAGATTATTCCTCAATTATACTAACACCTTTGTTAACTTCGCACACATTTCTTTATCTGCGATTTATCTTTCCATTTGTTCTCCATGTCTAGTTAGTCATTACCAATGTGAAACTCTTGATAATTCTTACGATAGTGGTCATTATCCTATACGTTGCAAACCCATCCAATGGCATTCTCTCATTCACCTAAAACTTACTTTTGACTTTTATTAAATACCCTCAATCTTGGAACTCTAACTTACCTTCAGACCTTTTTGTGTATGTTTGTGTGTAGAATTGGGATCTGTACACAGCGATCTAACAGATCTATTGTGCCCCCTACTACTTTTAAGTCGTAAAAGATACCTTACCGGCTAAAGCAGATCCTCTAGTGCTATTTTCCTCAGAAACCTTAGGATGTTGGACTGCTCCCCTTCTTCTATTTGGTGTGCTTCCAAGAACCGCATCCTAGGGTTCTCTAGAGCGCTGCACTCTCAAAGGATTAGAATAGAGGTTTCGTCCTCCTCCTCGAAGAATTTGCACTCTTTTTCTTCTACCAATCTGAGTTTCTTGAGATGTTCCTTCAGGTGGCAACACCGCGTCAGGAGCCCTGTCAGAACTCTTGAATTGGTTTTAACTTAGGGTTTTGTATTCCCTGAATCTCTGGTCGTAGTTCCCAAGAAATATCTTCTTGTATCTCAATTCATGAAGCTCCGTCCAATAATTGGATCTCCTGCTTTCTTCTTCTGTTTTTAGTTCTTCCAGCTTTACGCTGTAACTGATTTCACAGAAAGGCTCTGACACCATAAATGGTGTCTCAGTCCCATTTCTCTCGAGCTTGTTTACTATTTCATTCCCCTCTACCCCGGTGTTGCCCAGTAACCATATGAGGGTGACTTTATTATTCCTACTGAATTCATTTAATTTCTTTAGACATTCCCAGACTATCTTGGATTGATTACTTGAAGGCTCAGCGCACTGATGGCTGCTTGACTATCCGATATCATGATAATCACTTGGCCGCTATAGATTTTTTCTTTGTTGAAATGAATGTATTTCTGGAAAATGCTTGGTAGCTTTCCCAAACTTTCGTAGTGCCTGATGCCGGGTCCATACATCCTATTCTAATTCATTCCGTTATTTTGGAATCATCTGTATACTATTTAATGAATTTCTTGTTGAGCTTATAATGGTGTTTTTGTACCAGTTTTTCACAAAGCATATCTCAGATTTGTTGATTTCTGGATGAGAGATTGAGCCTTCATTTTATAACCTCATCTCTCGTTATCCTATAAATTGTCGTCTTCGCTATACTCTCCATAAGTATATGTAGATGTGTAAGGTTTAGGATTACTTCCATAACGAGGTTGATTTTCATTGCCCTATGTCTCTATAATTTCGTTTATCAATGAAATAATTAAAGCCTTCTCTGCAATGTAGTAAAAACAGCACTCCAGATTCTGACGACATCCTTAATTCAGCTATAATAAACCTTTTGGAAAGAACCTTCTTCAAGGCTCTTCATTGAGTCGTTCTCTTTTTCTAATTGCAATCAACAATATTAGATCTTTCATCCTACTAAGTATTTCTTGTCGATTGTTCGCTGATGATATAGTAAGATGACTTTGTCTCATCCCCCAGAATAAGTCATCGTGTACTCCAAAACTGCCTTATCTCTCGTTCTATGTGGGCAAGTAACAATGGATTTACTTGCTCATCAATCAAATCATCATGCACCCATTTATGCAGGAAAAGAAACTGCTCTGGCCTCTAAAACGTAAAACTACTGAATTTTACTATTTCTACCAACTATTATAGCAAGTTAATTTGGAGAATCATATTAAACCTCTAAAATCAAAGTACAAAACAGATATCCATGTTCTAAGGATGTTATCGAGAACCTCTTCAGGCTCTCTTTTGACGACATTTAAATACCTCATTAGATCAAAATTAGATTATGACAGTTAAATATGTATCTCAGCTTATCCTTTGTACATTAAAGCTCTCGATATCATTCAAAATTCATCCCCAAGATTGGCCTTGGGTGCATTTAGTACCAATCCTATTCCGAAATTAAACTGCTACCGTTCATTATAGAAGATACTTCTTCTTCCTCTTCTTCTTCTTCTTCTTCTTCTTAATCTTCTTCTTCTTCTTCTTCTTCTTCTTCTTTTTCTTCTTCTCCGCTATGCAATTAAACTAGGGTACAATACTTTTAATCCAGTATACTATATCAACTTATTCTTCTGTTTTTCAATTACCTTAGAAGAATTCTCTAATTCGTCATATCCCATCCGTTCTAATTTAATATTCCAAAAAACTATAAGAACTTATAATATGACAGTTCCTCCTTTCTTGGTATCCAGTTGTATGTTCCCTCTGTAGTACCTTTCCCCTATACAAATGAGCTTCTCTATGTTATCATATGACAAAAATTTCATATCAACCTTAAACTTAGAAGAAACATCCTAAAAGATTACATTTAGAATGAATATCAAGACTCTTTACTCAGAATAAGTGTTCAATTCTCCTTACAAACTCATTACTTACTGAAAAAGTTGAAATTAATGGACATATCATTAAATTCATGTGGATCCCTAACCATATTCGTAGAAAGGGCAACAAGGAGGCCGATAGGCTAAAATTTGAGATCGTCTCATGGGTCACGCTAAATTTTCTCAATATCTACTACCAGGTAAAATCCCCTCTTTGTAGCTATTATAGCAATACTTTGTTAGTAATACTTATTTTAATCCAATTTGATAAAATTAAAAATCTGCGATATTTGAATATCTCAACAACCTATATGGCCTATAGAACTTTCGCACAATCGTAGGCGAAACGTTGGATAATGGTTCCAATTTGACACGGCCTGAACTCAAGAACCATGATTTTTAACTGGGCCATAGCCGTGAAAACTTTCGTTTTTTATAAGTGTAAATTTCTAATAGTTATATCAAGGAAATTATTAAGTTGTTAATTTTCCTTTCATCTTAATGAAAATTATTTATATAATCATGTTTTATTTGTGAATGAGCAAATACATCATCCGTCTATCAGAAATATTATTCAAAATTTTCCAGAGAAGCTAAATCCGTTTATGATTTTGGCTCTTTTTACCCCCATGTGTATGTTTAACAATATTATCAAGGGTTTTTTTGCAACATATAAGAGAATCCAAATTTTTTTTCTTCCACGATTTGTGGATTATCCTTTCCAGAAACATTTTATCTACCAAATACAATTCTCTGTAAAGGTTTTAGCAATATACTGGCCTGTAATTTTTTTCCTCATCCAATTTATCTTTTTTATGAGCACCTTTTATAAGCAAGTCTGGCAAATATCCCGTACGAAAGCAAAGATTAATAATGCAACTGGAACTGAAATAATATCAAATACTATCTGACAAAACAATGGGAACTATATAGCCACCATTTAAAAATAAATTCTTATTATATACTTGATGGCAGCATTTGCAGGTTTATTACTTTTTACTGATGTAAGATAACCAAGATAAATTTATTTAAAAGAATTTTGGAATCTAAATTTTCTACAGCAATAAAAAATCTCTCAAACTGCGTTAACAGGACTATCAAACAGTGTGTCCCACGATGAAATATCGCAATCGATTTCTCGGAAAATAGACTTTGTAAATTTTTTAAAAATTTGACAGTTTATTAAAGTCAATGGGGGCAATTTTGCCAAAATATTTTCAAGATGATGGCACTTGCAGTTATACCGGAAGTTGATATTTTCTTGCTTACAATGTATTGTCAGTATTTCTTCTTAGATTCATACATAATTAAAAACATATTTTGGCAAGCTTTTCATTTACTTATCAACAGTTCATCTTTATATTATTTATTATAATTGACGACTTATATTATGTATCACTCACATGTAAAGATTTTTGACAAAACCACAATAAGTAATGAAACTAATTTTCAGAATAAAAATTTGAATCGTGCACGCATCGACTTGCATGCAATCATTAATTTGCGATTCCAGTATTGTCGTATAAACAAGTCAGTGCAAGCTTCCATATTCTTGCCTAGCTAGCTACAGTGTAAATCGCGTAATAGTTATCGTTACTTCCAAACTTGCAAAGGCTTATCGCAGATAATGATTAATTTTATTTTTAGAAAAGAGTGCGACAACACCAACATGAAAAATTTTAAAGTATGTATATAGTATCAGTTTGTGTTTGTAGTTTGTAGGGTTTTTGGTTTATTTTCTACGAGTTCATAATTTATTTAATTAATTTTACCGCTTGTTAATTTCCTCATGAGACGTCTATGAAAGAAGATCTGGAACTTTTTTTAGAAAAGTATATTTCCTTATATCCGACATGGAACACCTATGACAGATGATCTAGACACCGCCAGATTATTCCTTTTTCTTATTTTTATTACACCATGTAGTATAAAAATCAACCCAGAATGATCCGTAATCTTCTGGTATCCGAAAGAAGTGTATATAAAGGGTCCAGATCGGCTTTCACGGACAGTTTAGTTTGAAAAGTCGTTGATGCACGTTGCATTGTTTGACAAATTGTCAGAATTGAAATTTTAATAAAAAGTTAAAACGGTGTGTTTGGAGACCGATCATCCGGGACAAATTGGTTTCAGAAGTAAGATAACATCCAGAGAAGGTTAAAGAAAAAAGAATTACTTGAAATTCTAGCTACAAATTAGTTTAAATCAGATACTGATGATGAAACAAGACATGAAGAAAAGCCAAGAAGATAAGAAACCAGAATTGATGGAAGATATGACAAAAAATAAAAAAAAAATATGAAGAAAAGCCAAGAGGAGATGAATCAAGAATTAAAAGAAGACATGATGAAAAATCAGGAAGATATGAAGAAAAGACAAGAAGAGATGAAAAGGAATTAAAAAAGATTTGACGAAAAATCAAGATTATATGAAACAAGAATTGATGACACTGAAAACAAGCCAAGATGATATGGAACATGAATTAGAAACAAGCCAAAATTATATAAAATAAGAATTGGTGACACTGAAAACCAACCAAGAAAACATGAGCCAAGAATTGAAAAAAGACATTAAGAAAAATAAAGAAAGTAGAAAACTAGAACTTAAAATAATCGTGAAGGACAGGGGACAAGTCAAGAAGATATAAAGCTCATAGAGCAAGAAATGCAACAAGAACTTTAGACAAGTCAAGAAGATATAAAGCGCATAGACAAGAAATGCAACAGAAGATCAACAAAATTAGAGAAGACGTACATGGAGAAACATAACATGAGGTGAGTAGAATCCAGAAATAGATCTAATAATTACATTTGCAAATCGAGATGATAGTCGACACAGGTTTAATTAAGGTGGATGGAGTTCCTACAAATAGTGTGATAAAGTCAGCTATCTTCGACGGCAAAGTGCCTTGGCTTACCTATGCCTGTCAGTTCGAAGCCGCCTCCACCGGCAATAATTGCACTAACGTAACATTCTCAGAGAAAAACAGAACGATTATGAATTTATTGTTACATTTTTGGAGATGCCCTATGGGAAAGTCCATCTCCAAGAAGCTTATAAAGCCTAATTTCAAGGATGAAGACAAAAATACGAAAGTCTTCAAGAATATAAGGCGAATATAATGAGACTAATGAATTTGTCTTACTTAACATATCCGAAAGAAATAAAGCACGAGTTAGAAGTAAATAGTTTTATCGAAGGTTTACGTGACCAAGAAACAAGTCAATCTTTAAGAATGGTCCGGCTAAAGAAAATTTCCCTTCAGTTTGAACCAACCGAACAGACTTCGAGGAACCAAAGAAGAATCATAAGAAAAGTCAACATTTCCCAGGAAGATCGCAAGGCCAAGAAGGAAGTCTTCATGAGGTTAATGAGGGAGTTGCAAGAACTTTTGAACAAACAAAAAGAAACATAACAAACAAACACAACCTTTCGTAGCAGAAATACCATTTGCTGTTAGAAGTGTGGCCAAGAGGGGCATGTACAAAGCCGCTGTACTAGCAGTACGGCACTTACAATGATCCTAACGGCTATCGGCTTCATATTGCTGATATAGGTGATGAAGTTCGCACGAGCGACTTGGAGAAAGTCTTTACTCCTTACGGTGAACTTAAAGAAGTTTGGTTAAGTAGTGGTATCCCCTGTTTACGATTTGCTGTTTACAAACATAAAAAAGATGCTGCAGTTGCCGTCAAGGCTTGGATGAAGACCAAGAACAAGGGGTCAGGGTCACCGGTACTATTCGAATACCATACATTGTTACCTGTGCGGATATAACGGTCATTTTTCCCCCATTATGGAAGATAACGGGGCGACTGTGGAGAATGGGACGAGAAGAACGTTCCACAGGTCATCCTCGAGAAAGTATGGCGATAACTACAAATAGAAAGCGACAAAATGAAGACCCGCTATAACCTCAAACCAATAATGGTGGATTCATGGTTGTACAATCCGAAAAGAACTCAAGGATGTTCACCAAAGCTTCAGAAGTCATTGGAGAGTCTTTACAACCTAGCGACTGAACTAAACGATTTGGTGTACCAAATTCAGAAAAGCTCTCATGCGAAGATGAAAGTCATGAATCTTGATAGATGGGCCCTTTATCGAGATCAAGAAGGTTGATCAGGACGATCAAGACTCGGATACTGTTAGTTGTCTTTCTAGTGTGTAGGGTTTTAGGTTTATTTTCTACAAGTTCATAATTTATTTAATTAATTTTACCATTTGCTAATTTCTTCATGAGATATCTATGAAAGAAGATTCGGAACTTTTTTTAGAAAATTATATTTACTTATATTTGACATGAAACACCTATGACAGAAGATCTAGAAATCGCAAGATTATTCCTTTTCCTTATTTTTATTACATAATGTGGTATGGAAATCCATTTAGAAAGATCCTTAGTCTTCTGGTATCCAGAAAAAGAGTGTATAGAGGATCCAGATCGGCTTTTGTAAACAGTTTAGTTTGAGAAGTCGTTGATGCAAGTTTGATAAGTTGTCAGAATTGAAGTTTTAATAAAAGGTTAAGACAAAAGTACAGTGTGTTTAAAGACCGGCCGTTCGGGACAGTATTATTAATTTTTTTATACGCCGCCGCACATTTTGATTACCTTAATCCCCCCTTACCACTTTAACGCCCACCCCTCCTCCAGTTGCTCCCGAACCTGCTGACGCCCCTTTGGCAAGGCTACAAATTCCACTGGAAAGCATGACCGCTTATTTTTAAATATTACATATTATATCAGTAATTTGAAATTTAGATTACCGATTCAATAGAACCCAATTTTCCAGTGATAATAATAAACTATAATACTGCAAGTTTATGCTTTGTAATTTAGCAAAACAAGCGTCTTGTGTTTAAAAGTTTTAGAGTTAAATTATTTAACTAGTTCTGTATACTCATCATAAAGCGGAGTGAATTTTAAACATTGCAGTTTCTAACTTAGTAGACGCGCTTGAATATTTTTATAATTGAGTTTTATTTGTTTATATAGAGTTTGTGGGGATTATGCGATAAAGTTGAGTATTCGTTTCACATTTATTAAGCAGGACATAGACAGGGTATCTCAATAAGTATGCTTCAAATTTTAAAACCATGTAGATTCGATCAAAACTAATTAAAAATCAATTTTTAATTAAGAATGTTTGAACGGCTTCTTTGATCTGAAAAAAATTGTGGTGATGCGTTGTGCTGCATTAACTATAAAAATGTCAAAGATACCAGACTAAAAGTATCAAATGTGTTGCCATATTCGCGTTACTAGGAGATTTATTTCACATTTCTACGAAAAAAACTTTTTAATAAGAATAACGGTTTGCGCGTAAATTGCATTTGAAACCAGGATCTTTCCTGTGACGTGTATTTTAAGACGCCCAGGCCATTTTTTTCTCTCAATTTTTGTTTCAGTCGAGTAATAACGAGTGTCATGATTTTAACAAAATGTACATTATTAATTCAATTTAATGATTTTGTATCTTGAATTGTAAATAAGTTACATGAACTTTGATATTAAAGCTTTATCCATTAAATTAAATTGAATGTTAACTTAAATTTCAATAAAGTAACTGAAATGTAATGTATAATTGCATTAAATTTAATGTAAAATTTATTAAATTTAATGCATTAACATTAAATACATTTAATAAACGATTTATGAAATTTGCTTCCAGCACATTACATTAAAATTAATGTGAAGTTTTTTTTACAGTGTACAAGCTATTACACCTGTCGACTATCTCGTACATGAATATATTAATTGGTTTCTGCAGGACCAGCAAGAAAATAATACTTATAAGTAGAATATTATTTACAGTTATGGCTAAATTTACTAATAATAGTTCCTTGTTATTCTACTAATAATTACAGTTACTATCTTGCTGTGTGCACTGTAAAAAAAACTCTAATTTTAATGTAATGTGCTGGAAGCAAATTTCCTAAACCGTTTATTAAATGTATTAAATGTTAAGGTATTAAATTAAATAATTTTCCCATTAAATCTAACGTAATTATACACTAAATTTGATTCGTTTTCCGTTAGTTTATTGAATTTAAGTTAACATTCAATTAAATTTAATGTAAAAAGCTTTAATTTCAAAATGCATGTAACTTGTTTACGATTTAAGGTACAAAATCATTAAATTGAATTAAGTAACGTACATTAAATTTAAGGTTATTTTAACAGTATGGTTTAATCGTTTTTATTTACTTTTTTGTTAAAATTAATAATCGTCAATAGAAAACTGGTTTCTGGTAATATATTTTCGAGTGGAATTCATAGGGCGTCTTTGAATACATCTTATCGGGAGCCCTGGAACAGAGATATACACATTTTTTAGCCTAAGGGTCACCCTGGCTCATCTACTAAGTCCAAAGTGTCAAGAATGTTTATACAACATAACGTAGTTTTCAAACAATTTTTCTATTAGGATTATGCCGTGATTGAGATATATATAGCGTAGGACGCAGGGGTGGATTCCGTTCTGTACAAGTGCTGTGCATTACATATTGTTAGCACTACTTACGACCATGCTAAAAGTATAATAGTAACAACTTGCGGAGAGTAGAGAAGTTAAGTTCAGGATATAAGAAAGCTACAACAGAGTCACCTTGTAATTAATTACGCAAAAACGTCAGTGATGCAGAACTAAAGCATGTTCTGGAAAAGTTATACTGCATGGTCGCTTATCTGAAAGATTCGAGTACTTTCGAGAGTTTTCGAGTTTGATTTACGCACCGAGGACGCGTAACACAGATACGGGGGACAACCGAGAGTTCCAAAGTTTGATTTCGAAATGACAAGTGCAATGGAAAAAGCGAAATAAAGTATTTTGTGATTATACTTTCTTAGTTAAAATACATTGTTTTTAATCGTGAGTGTTTAATTTAAATAGGTCAATCAGTGTATTTTGTTTACTCAGAGTCCTTACTCTTAATAATATTAACTAGCAATATTTTAATTTAAATTTACGCCCTACACACAAAAAAAAAAAGAATATTCAAAATGAGTTTACAGATTTTCTCTTAAATACATATTAAATTCGAAACTGCAGCTATCTAATTGAAGCAAATATATTTAATACGAAGTACGAGTATGCCAAATACTTATTATGAAAAACATAGATTCTTGAAAAAAAAAAATATTCTAACTGAGTAAATAAAATTAACCTGATAATATGCTAATATTACTTTAATAGCAGCAAATTATTTTTTCAAAAAAATGTCCTGCTTATAATAAGTATTTCGTATAATATAAAAAAGTTTTTTGTGTCAATTTAAAAAATACTTTTCAGGCACTTTGGGATCACTTTAAGTATAATAGACTAATTCAAAATATGTTTTAGAACATCAAACTCTATATTTAATTTTTTTTTTTATTTTATTTTTAACAGGAACTGACTGATATTTAATGGTTTAATTTCAGTTTAATCCTAATTTTAAGAAAAAATATTTTGGTTGGCAAGTAGCCTTCAAAGTAAATTGGAAGCCATTTTTGACAAAATCATAAATTATAAAGAAACCAGATATCGAAAGAAAATAAAGAAATTATATATTTTTACATTTTTTAAAAAATAACAAAATACAGTGTTAGCCATAAAATAAGAAGAATATAAAAACTTTCGGGGTTATACCCAACGAATCTGAAATTATTTTTAAAAAATACAAAATGGCGGACCCAATATGGGGAACAAAAAATTTAATTTCGTCCGATTTTTTCCAAAATTAGTATGGGAGAGTTTTAGAGGTTGCACATAACGAATTTAAAACATTTTTAAAAAATTCAGTATGGCGTACAAAAAAATCGATCTTTTCCGATTTTCTTCAAAATTGGTACTCGGGAGTTTTCAGGGTCGCACATGACGAATTTAAAATAATTTTTAAAAAATTTAATATGGCGGATACAATATGGCGGATGAAAAAATCAATTTTGTCCGATTTTCTCTAAAATTGGTATGGGGGAGTTTGGAGCCTCACATAAGGAATCTGAAGTTATTTTTGAAAAATTCAATATGGCAGATCCAATATGGCGGAAAAAAAATCAATTTTGTCAGATTTTCACCAAAATTGGTACGGGTGAGTTTTCGGGGTCCCACATGACGAATCTAAAATTATTTTTAAAAAATTCAATATGGCGTACCAATATGGTGGATAAAAAAATTAATTTTGTCGTATTTTTTTCAAAATTGCGAATTTGATATTATTTAAAAAAAAAAAATATGGCTGATCTAAGATGGAGGATTAAAGATTCTACATCTCTCGATTTTGTCTAAAGTCAGTTTGGGGGATTTTTGTTAGTGTTAGTTACAAGATCAAAATATTTTTTGAAAAACTCAATCTAGCGGATTCAATATGGTGTCCGAAAAATTTTACATTTTTCGACTTTCTCCAAAACTGATATAGAGGGTTCTTGGGATTGTAAATTATGAACTTAATAGTATTTTTTTTAGATTCAATATGGGGAACGCAATATAGTTACTAAAAATTTTACATTTTTCGATTTTGTTCAAATATGGAGCCTAATCGTTTTTGAGGATGTAAATAGCGAATATAAAATTATTTTAAGAAAATCTAATATGTCTGATGCAATATGACCGTTTAGAAATTTTAAATTTCTTGATTTCATCTAATATTGCTTCTAGGGGACTTTGAAGGGTTTAGATTTAGATTAGATTAAGACGTAACAATTATTTTTTTGAAATTCAATATGGCGGATCCAATATGGTGGGTTGAAAATTTTACCTTATTCGCATTTTTTCAGATTTGGTATTAGGGGGTTGGGGGGTGGTGTATTACGAATATGAAGTTGATTTTTTACAACTATTAAGTTGATAAGATACAATATGAGGTACTAAAAATTTTACATTTTCCGGTTTTATCTAAAACTGATATTGCGGCGTTCTGGGGCGTATACAAACTCAATATGCAGTATAAAATATATTGGGCTAAGAAATTTACGTCTCAAATTCTTTAAATATCGATATTGGAAAGTTTTGGGACCTATATTACCAAATTTAAGGTAGTGAATTTTACTATGACAGACTAAATATTTGTTTGACACAATTTCATTGGTATTTGGAGAACTCTAAGAATCAAAAAATTTTTAGTGATTCATTTTAGAGTGATTTACAATTATGGAAAAAATGTGTACTTTTTTGCCACCTTGGAATCATTGCGAAGTACACTAATCTCGATTAGCACTTAGTTCAAATAATTTATAAATATCATAATAAATTCAAAACTAAAAATCGAAAAATTAAATTTTTATAAAAAAAATTGAACCAACTTCAAAAAATGCGCTAGAAATTTTTATATGAAATTGAAATTTTTGAAGTCGGCGCCAAATTATTTCTAAATAAAATAAATAAGTACTAATATATATAAATTATGGTAAGCAAGCAATTACAAATAAAATATTTTTATCGGTTTATGCTAATAACATTTTGTCAGATATTAGTTGGCGCCGACTTCAAAAATTTGAATTTCATATAAAAATTTTTAGTTATTTTTCACTTTTTAGCGCACTTTTATAAGTCGGTTTTTTTAAAAATTTTCCTTAATATCCGTATATAAACATTTACCATATAAGATATATCAATTTTTATTTATATTAAAAATATGCATATATGTGCATAAAATAAGCCGAAAAAATATATATTTTCGATGCCTTTTATTAGAAACCATAGGTTATAGTAATCATTTTCATTCGTATAAAGTGAAGAAAAGTAACGAATTTAAATTGTATAACACTGAAACTGACTTGCCAACAACTTGTCAAATTATTAAAGACGACATGTATATATCCAGTGAATAGGTAAATAAATTGATTTACCCTTTAGCTGAGTGAATTCATTTTGGATCCTATTAAGGAATAACAACTTGTTACCTATATGTGAAATTATTGGATATATAATGTTCTTTTTACTATATTTTATTAGTTATGAAGACTTTTTTAAATAAGGAATATAATCAAAAAATTTCTTGTATACTTATTTCTGCAAAAAATGTGTGTGCCTCTATGTGATCCTGCATTTTGTTATTTTAAAAATTACATTCGTTTAGACTTATTAGCTATTTTTTATAATATATACTATTTTTAGGCTGTATTTTCAGGAGTAACTTTGTAAAAAATATTTTTGAGAAATAGCAGATTTAAATTTTTTTAATATCTAGGCTTTTAAATGACCTGGGCCCCTATTCTCGAAAGTGTGTGATGTGAAAGGTGATGTGAATGGGATGGGAATGGCGATGTAAACTTTTTGACAGTAAAAGCCGTATTCTAGAAAAGCCAATGTTGCCAGATATGAACGTGCTAAAACCCAAGAATTTCAAGAAATAAAATGAATGACAGATTGAATTGATCTGTCAGACCGAAAATGTCCGTAGTATATTTTGTTGCAATTTTAGGCAAAAAGTAGTTTTGGTACTTTAAATTAATCGTCAAAAGTAAAAAAAAAATACTGTTATTGTTGCTATTTTTCTGAAATTATTGATTGCCATTGCAATATTTGTACTTTACCTGGATTAAATTTATCTTAAACTGACACTCCAGAACTGTTAAACAAAAATGCATACAAAGAAGTATTTAAAGATTTTAATATATAAAGTAAAAGGAATATCAAGAAAAGCAGCAGTCATATATACAAAGTAATATACTGACAGTAATTGAAGAAGTCGGCACTGATAAACCTTGAAACGGTGGAAATTACAACTCTACGTAGTATAACTAAAAACCATCATCCCAATCCACTACGGAAACTATCCAATCAGTTATTTAGTATATGAATTCACAACGTGTCCTGCCTCTTACTTCAAGAGGTTCTGTCCTGACAAGTAAATTTGAAAGAAAACCTGAAACTTGGACATTGATAGTGAAACTGTTTATGACCAGGGACCGAAACCAAAGACCAGACAGAAGACGTCCATTAAAGATACTGGCGGATCTCACATTCAACTTTAAATATATATTTTTTTATTTTATAAAGATTTGTAGAGACTTGAAGATCAAATGTACAATAAATAAGGTTTTTTATGCTGAAGGATCTCATTCATTGGTCTGTAGGGTTCATATTTATATGTCTCGATAAATTATAATCATAATATTTATTTAATTGTAGTGTCGTATAGTGTTTAACACAGTCTAACTAAATTAAGTGCTGTAGTTAACATAATTTAAAAATAAAATTTGTTACTTATTTAAATAAAACTTTCAAATAGCTTACCAATTGTGATTTCTCAAATTTATTATAAGTTGTGGCGTGAAAAGAATTATGTTAGATTTAACTGTTTAAAACTAAGATACTCGGCTGTTATGGATACAAGTATTTATGTTAAATGCATAAACAGAACTGGTCCTAGAAAAACATTTTTAAATAGCACGCTCATACAATTGACTTATGAACAGAATCTCCTGTAATAATCTTATAAGTCTGTAATCTCAAAATTGCTTAATATTTGCGAGACATATATTAAACTTTCTAAGGATATTTTATTAAAAAATTTAAAAATATTGAAAATATCGAGGTACCACCTAATTAACGTTTCAACTGTTTATTCAGAAAATAAAACGTCTTAAAGAAACGGTTCGTCAACATATTATTTTTTTTTAATACGAGTTATCTTGAAGAACCAAAAATAAAATAAAAATTTTTAATTCTATTTTGTTTTTTGAAATCCGTGCGTTAAATATGTCATTTAGCGGCTGACATTTCATTTGCGCATGTTTCACCGTTCGCTTACCTTCCACCGGGCGAACGAGGATATGAGTGATGAACATTTCAAGAATACGCGTTCGCGACCTATTCACCGTTCACTTCACGATCCCCAGTTCGTGGATAGGGCCCCTGTTTGCTTTCTACAGATTTTCAACACCAACAAGAAAATAAAACAACCCTACAAATTCCTTAGGGTAGTCGAATTTTTTTTCTACAGACTATTTCATTTTGTATATGACAATGACAATAACCGATTGATGGTATAAATTAAGATTTTTTAAAATGACAAATAAATTCTTTGACAATTGTTATAAGATATTCTGTTGTAAGTTGTTTGTATTTTTGTGTCGTTAGCCACTTATTTATTTAAATCTGTGTTAAATAAAAATCTACAGAATTGTGGTAATTCGTTTTATATTTTACCTATATTTAATTATTATGTATTTAATTTAAAATTGAATTTAAATTGACTTTTTCTTGTAACATTCTTAATCTTATCTTTTAAATATCTTTAATAAAATATTCATATTTAACTTAATATTTTTGTGATTTTTTTAGAAAAGATATTTTTTATTTTTAGACCACACATTTTTATCTAATTTAAATCAAATTAAATGTGATTATATTTTTTTTTTCAGATTTTTCTTTAAAGTAGTTTACGTTTGTGTTTTCGAATTTATTCCGGTTCTATATCATTTAATAATTCGATGAATTAATTATGTGGTTAATTAATATTGATTTTTTTTCGGATGGAGCAACCGTCTACTAATCTTGGTGACAATTGATAAAAGTAAATGATGAGAATGTAGTTTAGTTATTAACAATATAATTTAAGAGTAGCCCGCGGATTACTTGTAGAAAATAAATACTTAAAAGTAAGCTATAAATTACGTTAATTTGCTTTCGCAAATAGCTAATAAAACCACTCTGCCCCAATAAAGACTACGCTAATGGCTTTTAAACTGTGGAGGGAAACAAAATACATGCAAATTTATGATAATTTTGAAGAAAAACAAATCAGCATTTTTTGCATGGCATCCGAGCTTGATTATTCTGGGTAAAATCCAAGAGAGCGATGTTCCTTGTCACATATACAATGAATTTTATGTGAAGGAAATATTTTTCTTTCCCAAGATAAATGATAAAAACAGGTGGTAATGTTGGGGAGTGTTTGAAAAATTTTAAGGAAAATGAAATGTTGAATAATACATTTCCATGAATAAAAGTCATATTGTGTGTAAAATAAATTACGTTTGTTGAAAGCGGAAGTTAATTTACAATTTTAATGGCTTAATTACTTAACCAAAAATTGTCAACATCCTTATTCTAATTTTAGTAGTTCTTCCGATCCCATTTTATATGCTATTTAAAACGTGTTTTAGATATATAAATAGAATAAATAATTTCCATAAGGCAGCACATTTTCTTCAAGTAATAATTACTTTTTTGTTTATTTCATTTCAAAGAAAGTAAAAACTTCATACATACCAATAAAACTTTTCAAAATTTATCAGCTTCCTTCCGAAGATAATCTTGTTTGATAAACATTTTAAACAGGCCAGACACCAGTTTCTATTCCTGCACTCCTGGAATTGAAAAACAAACTTATGAGTGCGTAGGGTCTTCCATAGCATCCATCACCATAAATTACGCATAAGTCTTGGACTATAATAAAGCTAATTTAAAAAATACATGATAGAAGTTTAATTATAAATTAAATCAAAAATCAAAAAATTAGTTTCACTGAAAAACAGCGCTGAGAAACAAAGAAAATATATTTTTACAAATTTTTTTCCTGTACTCAAAATTATTGAAGTTGATGTCAAGTTATTACCAAATAAAAGAAATTACTAATAACACTAAGCAACAAAATTTAGTTAATATGTTGTATTTTGTATGAAAAAATACTTTTTTTGTTAATTGTGGGGTACTGAACAAAAAAATTACAATGAAATTAAAAACATAGTTGCAATCTTCAAGAACTATTTTTTTTTATTTTATCTTTAACAAAATAATAAAAAATACATACTTTTACACTTGTAAAGACACTAGATATCCTATCTCTTCGCTTTTCTTTTGTGAATTGCTTCTGGAGCATCTCTAACAAGAGTTCAATAGTAGTTGACAAGCATGCAAGTATTCCACTTTCGCTGGTACCTTTTCTCCATTGTTGATATATCATGCTGGAAGCGTTCGTCGTACTCATCACTTACAGCTCCGCACTTTTCAGGAAAAAAATCCAGATGTGAGTGAATAAAATGGATCTTTAGTGGCATAATGCAACCCATTTTTTATTCGATAATGGCATATTTTCAACAAGAGTAACATAATTGTCAGCTTTTTTTCTATTTCCGAACAAATTTGTGACTACGAAGCGAAAGTCATTCCAAGAATTTATCAATATCTGATAGAGTGCTGTCAAAATATTTGTCTTTCAGAATATTTCGAATCTGTGGCCCAACAAAAATATCTTCTCTAATTTTTGCTTCACATAGCCTTGGGAATTTCTGACGCAGGTACTGAGATGCTGACCCATCTCTATTCAGTGCCTTCACAAAGTTTTTCATTAGGCCCAATTTGATATGCAGTGATGACTACAAAATGTTCTTGGGGTCTACCAATGGCATATGTTGTACATTTTTTTCACCTTGCTCTAATAATTGTCGAACGGACCAGTATTTTCTCTTGTAATGAAGTGCATTTGCCCGAGTGTCCCATTCACACACAAAAAACAGCAAAATTTGGTATAGCCTAGCTGCAACCCAAGTAAAAAGCAATCACCTTTAAATCGTCACGGATGTGTCATTGGTGCTCATCGTATTTCATACTTGTCAATAGGTAGTTCATATAGTCGTATCATTATTTCATGTGAACTGCATATTCGAGGAAAATAGACGGTGAAATATTTCCCATATGCAATAATACTGCTTTTAAACTCAATGTTGAACTGTCTATAAACAATCTCCATTCCTCTAGCTTGTAGTTTATTTTTAAAGCAGGCAATATTATTGCAGAAAACCAAATTATTTTCCATGTTAAAAAATGGTGCTAGGCTTTTATGGTGTTTACGAAAAACACATTTTCTTCACCCCGCATGTGATTATTGTAAAAATTTCTTATGAATTCCCTTGAAAAGTTTACCTTATTAGTACACAAAATATTAATTAAAAAATAGGAAGATTAGGCGATTATTTCAAGCATGCACTGACAAAAAACTATACGCATCAATAAGTCTCAAGGTAAAAGCGAATAAGGTAGGGATACAATTGATGTACTTTTGAAATTCGGAATACTGCGAAATTTAATATATTAGCTATTTTTCCCGTATTCGTTTTAGGAGATTCTTCTATTAAATTAAGAACAGCTACCTCTACCGCTACAATTCTTATTTCCCGAAGACGTCCACAATCAGAATTAACTTCTAGAGGAAACAGACCTGGAAAAAGTACCTCTCTGTATATTATTTCACGTTATGTGTTCCAAATTTGACTTAATTATCTTTAACAATAAATTATATAAATTTAATAAACTAGAAATAATAACAAAATTTAACACCCTGTATCTTAAAAACTAAGCATTATCGGACATATATTTTTGTGATATTTTATGCTTAAAATTAGCTCAAGAATAATCCTTCAAAATTTTTCGCACTTATTTGGAAATACCCTGTATACAGTTATTACAAGAAAGTTGACACATCGATGGCATTAACTTCAGATATAAAGCCTAACGGGTAGAAAACTTATGAAGTCAAATAGCACCACTAAGCAGAAGTCTGCACAGAATCTGTAGGCTGCACAGCATATACAATAATACATCATTTAGGCATCACAGGTGTGTTCCTTGTAAACACCTATTTATTTACAATTTTAGAGAGTATTCTGGGAGTATCCAGAATCTACTCGGAAAGTATTTAGAGACTTCTATGAATTCTCAGACAGATCTCGGACAATTTTATTTTATTCTCAGATAGAACTCAGACAGATATCGGATAGATCTTAGTTCTGTTACTAAGAAATTGATTTGAATGAGTTAGGGACAAAAAAAAAGGAATATTTAGCCACAAGTGATTTCAATCTTAAACTCCAAAAACCTGTGTCATTACGACAAATTTTAACTTATCGAAAACAATCCTCAATAACAATATTGGCACCAGTTCCCGAAATTGCAATTGATGACTTTTCTTTTGTCACTAAAACTCTTATCAGAAAATCATTCCACAAATAATCTAAAATAAAAATACGACTTGAAAAAATCTTTTAAAATAGTTAAACCAAAAAAGTAAGTACATATTTGATGTTAATCGCCTTTCTTATACAAACAAAATGTAAAATATTATTTATTACAATTTCTTAAATTATATCTTTGTGAGGAAATTTTATAATAATAGATGAGAATGATAGTCAAACTGTGACAAACTACCAAAGTTCAGATATAAACTTAAGTTCTTTGATAGAAATTATTATAATTCACCCCAATCATTCTAGGCTCACTAATATACACGCAAACTCCGACAACTATCTCTGTCATAAAACCACCTGCTTGCAGATATTCAGATCGATAAAGATTGAATACAGTATAATCATTAATTTTACAAGTTGACGAGAACATATAACTATGTTATATTTCAGTCTGATCTATCTGAAACTTGATATCTTCTAAGCTTACCCGATGTAACTAACAGTTGACAATATAATATAGTTTCGGGTATTATGACACACTATAAGCGATTTTGGAAATAAAACTCGAAATGTATGAGATCAGTCAGTCTTTATTGGTTAATTAAGTCGTTGAACTTAACGTTGAACAGTTAGCAGTAACTAGAAGCTTAAGGCAATATCACTATAAGGAATAAATAAAAACAAAATTTTTCGTAACCTTGAACAGTTATTAAAATCTTAAAATGGTTGGGTATTATAGCCTAGAGTCATATTAGCCGTAAATGCTGTAAGCCATATTGGCTACCCAAGCAAACTATTTAAACAATAAACTGGCTGATATTTTGCGGAGCAAAATTAACAGAAAAAGATGTCAAACTCTACACCTGAACATTTTTTATTTAGCTTATCTTTGAATCCATAATTCGTCTCTGTTATCCATAAAATACAGAGAGTCCTGATACAAAAAATTTCATGTCAGAAAAATTGCGTCTATATAGTCTTTCGTCAGAGCTGTCGGGTTCACTTTCTTCCTCTGAGCTAGATATTAGTACATATTTCGTTTTTGACCTTGTCTTCTTACCTTTTTGCTTTTATCTTTATTTACTTTAGCTTTGTTGAATTTTTCATTTTTATTCTTAAACGAGTCTCGCAATACTTTTTTGTAAGGTTTTCAACTCAGCAATAGGGATTTAGCAGCCTTTCTGCCTGGGTTACTAGTTTTTCTGGGTGCTATTTCTGGTGTCGACGATAACTGGAATGGTGTTATAAAGTTCTGATTTATGAAAGTAGACGACTGAGGAGACATCATGACGAAAACCATAATTTGATTAGGGCCTACAGGTGGAGTATTGTTCTGGTCTCTTAGCAGAGGAATTTCTTTATCAGAAGCCGCATGACTGATAACGCTTTTATTTATAAATTGTGTTATATCAGTAAATAAATTTTCTACTGTAAAAGTAGAAGATTTAGTTGCAGGTTCTGGTACGGTGTCTTCTTGATTGATGATGCTGTATTTTTTATCGCTGTGCATATCTATAAAATGGTGGTTTTTAAATACATTTCTGTTAACATGATATAGCCCTGATGCACGAAAACCACTAACAACTATCACTACGCTTTGAACTCGTAAATACGTACGTCTAAAAACTTGCATTATATCATAATGGGTCAGTAGCCGAGAATTGTTTCTGATCCAAGACTTTATTTTATCAGAGACATATTTTTTCATCGATCCCATGGATGACTTATCTAGCGGAAGGATTTTGTGATGGGAAGGTGGAGGAATTGATAACAAATAGACATAATTTTCTTTTGCAAGACCTATCAATTCAATATTTCTAGTGTGACTGGTATGGCCATCCAGAATAAGTAAAACCGAAGATTATCCTGTGGGTTTTACATGTAAGAAGTTTTGAAATCATTACATAAATTTGTTGATTTGAATCCAAACTGAGGGAGGGCATTCATGTATAGCACTCTTCATCAAAAGCGGGTGACTCCTTTTTCAGGAAAATATCACCATAGGTGAAACAAATGAACCTCCACCATTCATAATGTCACGCAGGTTATCAAAGAACCTCTTTCAGCTAATGTTAAAGCACCCATTTACCGTTTTCCCCTTTTGGGCTAAGAACTTAGGTCGATTGAGATGGTACCACACCTATGCCTGTCTCGTGAACATTAAAAATTGTGTTGGGGGAGGAATTGTGATCATCCATCAATTTTTCATCAATATTGGAGAAATGGTCTACATTTAGTTAATAAATCTTTTAACCTAGCGAAATATGTTCCTTTTATACGGCAAAAAGAAAGCTCAGGATGCCTTTCTAAGATTGATTTTAGCTAATCTTTACCGATGCTTAAATTTTTTGCTAAAAATTTATGGGCGATATTGTTTTTCGCCGTCATAGATAGATTAAACTCATAAAGTCTCTTAGTACTAAACCAAAAAATTTAGCTTCCTTTGCTAGCACATACTTAATTAGTTATTTTTCTATTTCTTCGGATAAATTAGGTCTTCTTCCCAACTTCACACAAGTTGCAATATCCTATGGCAATTCTATTTTGGCTACTAGACGTCTTAAAGTTGTTCACGGCACATGCTAGAGTTTAGTGTACTCATTTTTTTATTTCCTACATCGTCGATTGCCCTTCCCATTGATATTTTGCACCACGTTTGGTATTTTCTTCGCCTATACCTTTTACAAGTTCAGGTATTTCAATATCAATATCTCCAGAGTTCAGTTTTGCGAATAGATGTAGTGGAAATGCCGCCAAGACCAATTTTTTCTTTATAAAAATTTCTTTACTGATGAAACAGGACGTAAACCCTGCAACGTGTCATGCATTGTTGCCAAAAAATTGGTAAATACATAGAGTGTTTTTGAGAGAGAACAGCCTCAATGAGATGAAAGAAAATCATTTTTAACATTTGTGGTAATTTTTTAGCTAAGGCTCTTATTTTTCTCTTTATTTTTATTTCTTATTCAACCAACAATTAACTCTAATGATTAAATGACTAAAACAAAGTATAATGTAGACTTATTATTGGATTTTTTTTCTTTTTGAACTTCTTAATTATCTTACGTTTAACGCTAATAAAAGATAAAGAAAAAAACCTCGTTTCATGTTTATTATAATAAGACAATCCAATATTCTGGTATGTTCTTTTATTATACTTTAAAAGTACTGTTTTCAAAAAAAAAATATATTTACCTGAGCCCTCACATAAGGCAAATAATTGTCTACTCGACATTTTTTTGCTTCAAATTTATAGTAGTCATAAGCCTACTTTGATGTTTATGCATTGATTTAATTACCGCGGATTTTCTCCTAAACTATGAGTGTAATGATTTTTTACAAGAATATCGTTTTTGCGGAATCATAATTTTTAGGTAAGATTGAGAAAAATATCATGTATAAAAAGAAGGATAAATAAATCAAACTGCTTCCATGTCAGAAAGGCCCTAACTAAATTTGTCACTCACTCTTAACATCAAAAAATAGCATTCATAAAAGCCAGTTTGAATACTCGAAAATACATCGTGTGCTTCAAGCAATTCCTAAGATGTTAAATAAAAACCCGTGTTTGAGATCCAACTTAAAAACGGTCATAGCTCCCTTATGACTCATTTTCGGGCCTAGGTTCATATGAAGTTTTTTTCATATTTTCAAAGATTACGAAAAAAGGTGAACTACCTGTGTGCAGGGTGTCTAAGAAAATGTGGGAAATCTCATGGATATGAAAAAACAAGTGAAAGGAATACTACAAGTTCATATAATTTTTTTTCATATAGGCCTCATCTTCGCTTCCAAAGAGCTGCAATGGAATCAAGTTTTTTACACATAATTACTGAACCACCAGGTATATTTCAATTTTTTTTAATATGATGTACACTAGGTAAGACCCTTCAAGTTACTATCCAAGGAAATGTTGTGAATTACTCACAGCTGCACGGACGGATTAGCTGTGACACTCATAGCCAATTTTTTTAAGCCCTGTATGATAAGAACTTTAAACAACGTTTTTTACATACCTTTAACTATTGACCAAAAATTAAGCACTTTGCATTCAGGTCGCTAGTCTTAACCGTTTTCGAAAAAACGTCTTTTTATTTACACTTTTAGTCCCCTAACTTCTGTCAGGTTGAATATGACAAAGAGGAATTTTCCCCCGTTACCATAGTTTCAATAAAAAGTTAAGCGAACCACTTAAGTAAAAACTTAGTAAGCGGTTCAACAAGGGCTGCGTGTAATAAGTCTGAAACACTCGCGGGCACGACGAATTGAGGACTGCGGTAGTCGCCAAATTAACTCAGCATTGTTCCTTATTTGATCACAATGAAACGTGATTCTCCGTAGAAGTTCCTCCCTGCTATCGACCGAAGTGGAATTCACCAAAGTTATGAGGTATCTTCACAAGTAAAAATTCAACGGCGTTAGATCGGGAGATCGAGAAGTCCAGGTAATAGATCCTCCTCTACCTATCCAATAGTTTGAATTGACGTTATTCAGTTACATACGCCCAGCAACACTGAAATAAAATTCTCCATTCAGTCGTGCCGGAAATACGAATAGTCCTATCAAAAAATTGCCAATGATTCCTGTATAGACATTAATTGATTGGAACTGATGTTGATGATGCGAAACAATAGTTGCATGAGAATTTTCATCAGCCCATAAATGTGAGTTGTGTAAATTTATGATACCATTTTCGGTAAATCCGTGAAGAGAATAGTGCTAATAAAGTTTACATTATTTCGTTGCTATACAAAAGCCAGTTTGCAAACTGCATTTTACGAAAAAAATTTTCAGGAAACAGTTCATTCACTTTTTTCAAATGATATGGATATAACAGCTGTTCTTCTACTATTGTCTTCGACGTATTAAACTGCGGTGATAATTTTCGAGTGTTCGTTGAAGGAGCGTCATCTATAGCATTTAAAATATTTTCCTCTAATTACAGGGCACGTACTGTTCTTTCCCGATCAGCGTCAGTACTTCTTTTCCCAAAATTTCCTAAAATTATGAAGAAATTTAATAATATTACGTTTTTGAATGGAATTTCCTACCATTCTCACTCAGACGTTAGTTAACTCGTTGAAATGTGTTGTGATCTGGAAGAGTACGATTGGGATATCTGTGGCGATATAACTTCCTGGCCTTCAAAGCATTGCAAAATGCAACACCATACACAAATAATTTCACCGCGAAATCCAAAAATCAGTAAATTAATACCCAAGTAAAGAATCAATATGTCAGAGATGTGAAAGTTGAAAAGTTCCAAAATGCAGGATATTTATTTCTTTCGTACCTAGCAACGTTTGCAACAACAATTCACAGAATTAGACGTTTTTAACTAAAGAGGTAAACTCTAATTTTTGATCGAATTGTTTAATCATTAGGTTGAAGATTAACATTTGATAGGAATAAAGATGTATCTTTTATTGAAATACCCCAAATACTTAATGACATTTTTTCGAAAACGGTTAGGCTTAGTGAAATGAATGAAGAGTACTGGGGTCATGAGTGTCACAGCTAGTCCATCCCTGAAGCTGTGAGTAATTCACAACACTTTCTTGGATAGTAATTTGAAGGATCTTACCTGGTATACATCATATTAAAAAAATAACTGGTGGTTCAATAATTATGCGTAAAAAACTTGATTCAATTGCATCTCTTTGGAAGCGAAAAGGAGGCTCATACGAAAAAAGTATATATGAACTTATAGTATTTCTTTCACGTGTTTTTTTTTCATATCCGGGTGATTTCCACATTTTTCCGGATATCCTGTATATAATATTGACAATGAAATTATGTAAAGATAAATTGGCAAACTTATTTTATATAAATAAATATTATTTCATTTTCAAAAAATGCCCAAATGCATTTTCCCCTTACTATTATTGGAAAAAACCATATTTCGACTTAAGCTCACGACAGAATAAAAATTCAGAGTTGCGTTTAAATTCAAATGTCTAATTTTCTGAAAATTTTTAGAAAATTCCAGTAGATTATCTTCCAAAATATGTATAGTTTACTAATGGCTACGAAGTGTCATTTAATATTTTCGATTGCAGCTTAAAACATAGTACAAGTTTTATACATCTTGAGTTTATCCAACAATGTAAGTGTACTTTCAAGATATAGATAGTTTATTTTTCTGATTACAGAATATCATTGATTTTATCAAGTTTGAGATACATATATAAACCTTTACCTGACATTTTTTAATTTGATGAAATACTTCCTTTTTACAATAAAAAAAAGTTTAAAAATATACTATAATAAAATAATTTTTAAGAAATGGAACATCTACATTATTCAAAAACTTGTTAAAATTGCGATACAGCAGTTTCTTGAAAAATGTACAAAGCTACTTACAACTTTATTACATTCCCTTGAGTGGAATTTTTATTATAAAAGTTGAACAAATTTTCAATTGTGTAAGTACTTTAAAAAATATTTTCATTTTCAGTAATTCGAGCACAAATTTTTAATAAAATAATAATGATCCAATATTTATATAAAAGTTTAGCGTCTCTAATGAAAAGAACTTGAAACAGAAATATTCCAATTCAGTTTTACAGACAAATAAAGAAGTCGCTTGTTTCATAAATAATTCCGTAAATTAAAATTTTTAAGGAGAGTATAAACTAAAGTTTTAGAAAATATTTAATTGCTGATACAATGTAAGGAAGCTTGAAGCTTGATGCGTCTATTATCATCATTTAAATCAGAGGTTCCCTAAAATTTTTGTCCCTTAGACCTCGAAAAAGTTGTTTCTCTTTTTCTTATATTAAATTTTTGCAATTTTCTCGAATTGAAAGTGTTTTTTAACAGCTGAAGTTTTAGTCAGATGATTGAATGCACAACTTGGCGTAAGAAAAATGTCAATGTAATAGTATGCAAGCCAGATAATATATTTTGTCGGTCATTTCCTCTCAAGCGATAACTCGTGAAATGCTTCAGACAGTTGTGCCATGAAGCTTCGTGAACGTCAGCTGCGGCTGCGTGGGTGGGTAGAACAGCGGCAGCCTCCCACACATGTAAAAAAAATTGTTTTTAATCATATCCTTCCGACTGAACATTTGTCAAATGATAGTTAAGACAATTATTTGAAGATAAAAAATATTCAGCTGACTGAAGGATGGTGGATTATACGTCAGCTGGTCACACGAACATGCAAAAAAAATTTTTGATCAGTGATTTCTTCTCAATTAAAAATTTGTCAGATGATAGTTTACATGCTACTTTAAATATATAAAAACGTCAACTGACTCTATGTTTATGGAAAAGTCGTCAGCTGATGCCGTGAAGGTGCAGCGTGGGAGCTAGGCGTACGGAGTTACGTACGATCTTGCTATTGCGAAAATTGGACTGCAGATTCAAACCACAGAGAAGAGATTTTTTGACATTTTATTTATCCACCTTGGAGTATTCCGTATTTTAATGGAATTCTTTAAAGCAGTAGGTAAATTTATTGATAACTGTGGCTTGTTAATAATCATGGTGATTGCAGATATGATTGCCAACGGATCCTTCAACGGATTTATTACTGGCAAACACTTTAATAGATGCAAACGTCTACATCCAATGATAACGTTAGCATTGAAAATGCATTTTGAACAATTCATCCAACAAGAGGACATAGATTTACCCACTGAATTTAAAGCCTATTTAATACAGTTTTCAAAGCAAACTAAATCATCTGAACGATCAATCCAACAAGCTGAAGTAAAGGAAATATTCGAAAAATACAAGCAATTCAAAATGCAAACATTGGAAGGCAAACATGGCAAGACAGCACAGTATTACATGATTTACGTCAAATTAATTGATTACTACTTAATACTAAATACTAAATACGAGCATTATGACAATTGACGAGACGCATCCAGGATAGAACTTTGAGAAGGGATCATCTGGTACAAAAAGAACAACACCTTTCTCAAAACAAGCGATTGATCTCCCTCTTGAGCAAACTATTAACGCTGATACTGCGAATAAGCTGCCTGGAATCTCGCACATTACCAATTCTATATTAGCTAGACACCGATGGAGCTGCAGCCATACTATTCGACCTACTATCATTAGCCACACAATAAAGGAAACTAGTCTGACTAAATTACAAGATGTTACAGAAGATCTTGAAAATAGCAAGATAAAAAAAAAGTGCAGCACAGCCTCATAGACTCATCGATGGTATCAAGCGTAATATCAATCAGTTTGATGATAATTTAGATAAAGATTGTTTATATATCATTTCCGCTGGCGAAACAGCACCTGAAGCCGTTGAAAATTTCTTGCTTAATGTTGAAGAAGAGGGTAATAAACAAAGATTTCACTGAAAGTTGCATAAACGACCCGAAAAACTTCGATCGAATTTCCAAGACAAAGTGCCAAACATTTACAGAAATGATTAGCAAGAAAAAAGTAACTGTTGCCCGAAAAATTATTGAATTGCGCATGCAGCGCGACTTATTCGGACAACTGCTTTATATTTCTTTAAAAAAAGAACTCGATTTGGACAAAGTCCTTGGGTACTCATTAACACTAGTGCCACTGTCTCTTTTCCATCAACATAGAGCCAGCTAACGTTTTTATTTATTCAAAGTAGCATGTAAACTATCATCTGCTAAATTTTTAACTGAGAGGAAATCACTGAACAAATTTTTTTTTTGCATGTTCATGTGACCGGCTGATGTATAATCCATCACGGTACAGCCAGCTGACTTTTTTTTAACTTCAAATAAATGTGTTAACTATCATTTCATAAATTTTCAGTCAGGAGGAAATGATTAAAAACAATTTTTTTTACGTGAGTGGGAGGCTGCCGTTGCTCCACTCACCCACGCAGCCTCAGCTGACGTTCACGAAGCTTCATATCACAACTATTTGAAGCATTTCACAAGTTATCGCCCAAGAGGAAATTGGTCCGAAAAATCTGTTTCTGGCTTGTATACTATAACAACAAGCAATGTTGACCTTCTCCATAATATCTCTGATAAAGTACCGTGCAACCCGCACCACCACGTTGTGCATTTTAATACCAGACCAGGGCTTGACTCAGAACTACATAATTTAATAGGGTTTAATGTAGAGTGGCAAAAAAGTTTGAGTTACAACTCATACCTTTATTAATTAAAATGACACAAAATCCAATCTTGTGAAATTCTCATATAAATTCAGTACACAGAAAAAAAATCAATTATTTTATTCAATTCGTTCATTTTTATGGCACGTACGGGGCGACGCGCAAAACGCAAATTCGCTGTAGCTTCCATTTTTTTTTTGGGGCATGTTTCCCCACGTGCCATAATTTTGGTGATAGTTATAAAATACTTTAAATGACATCACCTAATTTTGGTCTAGTATGGGATGTTTATAAAATATAGAAAAATGACTTTACACCACCAAAAAAATATAGGCAGGTAATTTAAAGTTTATGAATTTTTTATTATTTTGTTATAAATTAAATGAATATTTCATGCTTTTTTATAGAATATCATTCTCTACTGAAAACTGTGGAAGTTACACATCAAGCCATTTAACTCCTAAGGCACAGCGCTTATATAGGAAAGCTGTAGAATATAAGTGTTCTGTTTCTGTTTATTGTCATATAGAATCATAGAATCATTTAAAAGAAAATTAAAATTGGTGATCAGAATCAAAGTTTTAAGACAGTTGAGTCGCAAAGCTGTTAAAACATTCTAGCAATGGGTATCGTATTATAACAGAGTTATTCCATTTATCGTTCAAAAGGACATTGATAAGAATATTAGTTAAATCTGGTACCCCAATGGAAAATGTAGAAGAGCAGCACATTTAAAACCAAGAGCACTTCTGTGCTTGTTGATGTTTGATGAAATATCATTAATGTGTAGTGTTTTTATGAACAATATAAAGATCAGCTTATTGGTGTGGAAAATAGAGTAATATGTGATATATGCAGGACATGGAAGGAAATTGTTTGTTTCCTATACACTCTACGAGGTTACAACAGAAATGCCTGTATGTAATTTCTGGTTATATTGAAAAGATCCATTCATTTTTTACGGTGAAAATGATATAATTGTAACATTTTAAATAGTTTTCCCCTTTTATACATTATCTTTGTAACTAATTAAATCTTTAAATAAGATTTTTTTTATATCACTACAAAATAAAGTTGAAAGTAACATTTGAAACTCGTTAAAGAAGTTTAGCCGTGCCGGATATTTTGTAATTTGAAATACCAATTTTTTTATTTTATAATATTTTTAGATCTTCAACTACTTCTTCGAGTGTTCTGTCCTCTCAAAGTAGATCATACATCTTGTCATCTTGCCTTTTTTTTAAGAAGTTTTCACATTCCATTAAAGTATTTTATACAGGGTGTCCGGTAAATATCTCCTAATTTCTCGGGAGCATACAGGGGAAATCAAAATAACTCCACTTTTAAAATTTCTAAAGACCCCTTAACGGAGATACAGATCTCTAAAGGGGTACCAAGCGATTTACCTTATCGACTCTTAGTTTTACACCGACTTGTATCATTTAATGAAGTTTTAATATTTTATAGAGGCTATAAAGACTCTTTAAACCATAATACAGTAGATCATCAGAGAAGTCAGGAACGGATTTGCAACCACACTCGTTGGGTCTAATTTTTGACAAGTGTCATTTTACGGAGCTGAAAACTGATTTTTTAAATACTTTGGTCATTCCTCTTCAAAAAAGATATTCTTAATTTCGATAAAACTGGCGGTTTTCGAGATAAATCGGTATTTATGCGAAGCACTCAAAAGTTACTAATGTTAAGCACAACCAGGTAAGAATCAGGTTGTTATTGTTAATACCTACATAATGAATTACTAATAACGGAACTCGTCAAAACCGTCATGAAGTAAAAATAATTTTAAAAAATGGAAGAATATTCTTACGTAGATTATATACATTTAATTTATGGTGAAGCGCTGTCAAATTCTTGGAAGGTAAGAAGACTTTATGCTGAAAGATTTCCAGGTCAAACCTTGCCAAATCTAAAAATCTTTCAATGGGTTGATTGAAGCCTAAGGGAAACGGGTAACAGATGATTAGGAAATAATTATTAGAGTTAACGAATATATGTTATCATATTTTATTCAAGCTCATTTTTGCCACTATGTGGCGGTGAGGGCCCCTCCAGGAGAGCACGAGATCCTTACGTAGAGGAACAAATTTTGCAAGATATGGCTGACAATCCTTCAAACGGCATAAGAAAGCTCGCGATACAAAACAATGTTACAAAATGGATTGATAATGAAACTCAAACAGAACAGTTACTTCAAACATTTAAGAATGTTACGGAATATTAAAAGTTGTTTCTCGAATTACAAAACAAACAGGGTACAATATTTTTAAAATGCATCAATTTTTACATTCGTTGAAGGGAGGAGGGTCACTTATCGATACAAATCGAACTGGCCTCCAAAATATATTTAATTTTAGTAAATTCTAATGAGATGCGATATTGAAATATAATTAAAATTGACTAAAATCAAAAAGGAGATCGAACCTTCAGACATGAATGTAAAATGTTTTTATTTAAACCATTTTTTTAATCCTTGTATTTACTTTAAGTTTGTAACTTAAAATTTTTATAAAAATTATATCAAAATTATTATTATAAATCATCGCAATGATATGTTTTGGTGATTTGTTAATACTTTTCTGTTTGTATGACATTAAGCCTTAGATAAATCAACATCAACTAGTTCGTACTAAAAAGTCTTCAAACTGTGTTACAAAACAAAAGAAACATTTCCATTTATTGAATACCCATAATAATATTATCAATAAAAATTGGAAAAAACGTTGAAAATGATAAAAAATTACAAAACAGTGCAGAGTACTACGCATATAATTTTTACATAAATATCAAGTTAAAAATTGAACTAAATATAAACACAAGAGAATGAATTGAATAAAATTTTTTTTATGCTTGTGTCCAATTGGGTGAAGAACTATAGATCCTTACCTATCTCTGTGTCCTTCACATAATTTTTACATTACGTCCTAAATATGGATAAATTAATTTTTCCCCACGTAGCTGCGAGTCTGTGAACATCTCAGTACATAGCGCAGAATGCAGTCACAGAAATTAGTATTGAGTAGCCTATCTATCCTTATTTTATTTAACCTATGGTTACCTCCTACTCCATATTTATCCAACTTAGCAAGAAGTAGTTCAATATATTTTTCAAAATTCTCCAAAACCTCATTATAAAGTGAAACAATAGCATGCTGTGTCCTCTCTCTCTCTCTCTCTTTCAAAAATTTTTTTGTTGATTGAACACTTCAGAAAAACAAAATATGATCATTTTTGTGTAGAATTTATATTCGTATAATTTTATTAATAATAGCCTAAATAACAAATTATAGTGCAGCGAACGGAGAAAGAGAGCAAAATATGTAAAAATATAATTGCGAGTACTTTGATAGCCACAGTTTTACTATATGAGTCAGCAAACAATTTGTTTAAAATATTTTATTCCGGATCAAATTTATTTACAAATCTGATATATCGTATTTTTTAAATTTGGAAATAAGCACTCACACTTAACATTTTAATACGGTAATTTCATAATAAATAAAAAAGAAATAAAATGTTCTTTAACACCTGTAACTTGAAAGAACATTTTTAAAACACTATCATTTTAAATATTGCAATTTAGATCATTTGAACAATATTTTACAAGACATGAAAAGGTTTTTCACGTAAGTGCGAACAGAAGAGTAACCTTGATTGCTCCGCTAGATGATCAGTATCTACTTTGTACCTCAACATAAAACATTTGGTATTAGCTCCAACCGATATAAAGTATTTTGAACAAATCGTTTGGTAAAAAAATTGCCAAGCATTCCTGGTTAGTTTTTAATTTATTCTATTTATAAAATAAAAAAATCAAAATGATTTTTAACACCAGTAACTTGAAAGAACATTTTTAAAACACTATCATTATAAATATTGCAAATCAGATCGTTTGAACAATGTTTTACAAGACATGAAAAGGTTTTTCACATAAGTGCGACCAGAAGAGTAACCTTGGTTGCTCCGCTAGATGATCAGTATCTGCTTGGTACATCAACATAAAACATTGGGTATTAGCTCTAACCGACATAAAGTATTTTGAACAAATCGTTTGCCAACTTTCACTCTCAAATTAGTCAAATCAAAATTATTCTTAAGTATAATCAGAGTATAGTTAATAATAAAATTTTAGACGTTACTCAAAATTTCATAGCTCGGATCCAGCTTTTTCAATGCTGATAAACGGTTCTATACTAGTTTTACTAGGAAATAATAGTATTCATCTCAGCTATGACATTTGTCTCAACTAAGTAAACAATTACATCTTCTATATAGTTTAGAACGTTTTCTTCTTATTACACTCTCTCCTTTTTCTGAAGGTAGGCGATCCAAATGGCAATTGTAGTTTTAGAAACTGCAGTATGAAATATTGCTGGAGCTGAGCGGTCGAACTATCTCCTCAAATCCTTTAGCCATGAATCTTGGCATCTTTCTACTGATCTTTTACCCTGCACTTTACCCTCTATCATGAGTCGAAGTAACTCGTATCTCTCACCTCTTAGCACGTGACCCAGATATTGTATCTTTCTCTCTTTGATGGCGTTCAGCAATTCTTTTTGTGTACTCATGCGCTGGAGAACTTCGTTGTTAGTGATCCTCTTTATCCATGAAACTCGCAACATCCGTCTATATTTTATATATATATATATATATATATATATATATATATATATATATATATATATATATATATATATATATATACATCTATAAAGCCTCTACTATCTTTTCTGTTTGTGGGTCCATTGTCCAACCTTCGCACCCATATAGTAAGAGAGAGAAAACGTAACATCTGATCATCCGAGTTCTGAGCTCTAAATTAAGGTCTGATCTTGTAAAACATGTTTTCATACTCATGAGTGTTGTTCAGTCCTTGACAATAATTCTTTTTTTAGGTTACACTGGCTATTGAATGTTGACTTTAGCTAGTCTAATATATAATGATGTTATCAAGTCTGGGCATTAATTTTCATATTCTCCGATCAATTTAAGTATTTCGACGTTGATTTTGTCGGAGCCGGTAACTTTTCCATTTTTCTGTATTTTTATTGCGTGAATAACTTCTTGTTTAGTTATTTCTGGACGGTTTTCAGTTTTTAGTTTAGAACTGACCTTATTTTAATACAATTTAAACTTAAATTTTAATGTATACGGAAGGCGAGAATATCATTATAATGTTCAGGATAGATAATTATAAGATTCTGGAAAATGAAATGTCAATAAGATATATTGAATTAATATCAACATCAAACTTATTTTTCACATTCTATTTGTATATTCGTGCGACTTTAACATTAGATTAGGTATTGTACTAGTATCAGATCAAAGATAAGAATTATATATACAGCAATTTCTAATTTATCTTTAAAAAATAAAACAGGATCGTTATAAAAGAATATTATCCTTCATTGCGTATCTACCGCTTTAAGTAACTTCAGTTTGTTATAAATATGCTCTAAGCCACTCCTTTTTCACTAATATCAAGTACTCAAAAAGGTATGTGTTAAACATAACGTTAATACTTACAATAATACAGACCCTATTAGACCCAATTTACCTCAAACTTCACAGAACAGAATAAGGGATAAATCATGTTATATTCGGTCTAGGATGGATTTTGATTTTATCAGTCTTTCTCTATGTTACCCGGTACAGCGGAAAATTAACTATTTATCAAGAGGGATTTAATTTCCGTGTCCTGTAGTAAAGGGATGTAGTTTATATCTCTAAGATACGTAACATTAAAGATATAGTTAGGTGTGACAAACTTTGAAGGGTTGTCGATGAGTTTCCAACGTCAAGTTTGAGGATGATGTTTTAGAAACTTATTTAACTTCACCTAAAGTTCTTCTCCTGAAAAACTGTGGTAGATAACTGAAATGTAAAACCTTTTTCTATTTACTAGAATCGGTGGTTTTACTTCGATCAAGTTTACTTTTTAGGATTATCATTCATACGTCAAAAATGAATTGGGCAAAATAACAAATTGTTTTTGATAAAAATAAATAATTTTTGTAAAATTTTTTTTCAAATTTAGATTAGGTAATAATAAATGAAACAAATAACTACTAATATTAGGAACAGTAAAAAAACAATCACAAATAAAGTTTTTTTTAGATCATTACGTAAGCCTATGTATATGTGTTTGTATATTAAAGAGTTAGTAAGTTGTATATAGCAGCTTGTTTTGTAAGCCGATTTTTCTATAAATTAATTTAATGTCGTCTTCAAAAATTTCATAGAATTATTTTTGACTTTTTGAGCGCGTGTTTGTTAAGAGTCAGTTTAAATTTAGTTTTACAAAGATTTGTTAGCTGTTAGCGTCTTTAGTTATAAAAAAATCAGTAACGTGTGGTCTTTTTTTTCCTCATTTATATGAATTTCTTAATCAATGCTTCTGGGTTCTTATAATTGCTTAATATTTTTTTAGAGAAACTTCTAAACAGTATGTAATTTAATATATCAACCATAATTTACAAAAAAAATATATCGTTAAATTTCTACTCCCTTATTCAATAAACCCTTTATTAAAACCGTCGTTAAAAAGAATCATATTTATAGTTTATTAGCTTAAAAGATGACAACTTGAGAATTTATTGTTAAAAATAAAATACTTGTGGCAAAAAACTCTTTAAATATTTGTTTTTGGTTTTATATGGGAACTCAATTAATTTTAGGAACGTAGGTGATTAATGGCACCGTTAAAATATTCTGCGAGATTTATTGTGCTACTAGACATTTCTTTTGCGAACACAGCGTTTTTAGATGTTACGTATTAGCACAGCATATTATACTAAACCAGCAAAGAATCTCTCCGACGGTCTCTTTAACATCGCTAAATAGAAAATTTCACCTTGACGCCGGATTCAGGATTGGATTCGAATTAAAATCAGATTCAAAAAAATTGTTAAGCAGATTTGTATTCCCTGTTTTTAACCGACTTCTAGAAAGAAAACGATAATTTAAAATTATTTGAAAATTATATATTGGGTTTAAAATCTATTTTGATAACAAAAACAAATTTTTCTTTAAACAATATTTTTATTTAACGATTCGGCCACTCATTCTGGTCTTCATCCGAATAAGATAGAATAAACACATTATTTGTATTCCGAACAAAATCCTGGAAAATTATAATCCATCATTTAGAGTCGCATAAATACATATATTCCATATCCGTGTAGTAAAGATTAATACCAAACTATTTTTAAGTCTTTATAAAACCTTATACTTAGCTTTACCAAATATTTCAGTGTTTTTCTCAAAATTAAAGGCCGTGTTTATACGAAGAGAGTCTATAAAATACCACTTGTCTTCCTTAAATTCCGTTATCATAAAAGATATGAAGTCTAAGTCAATAAAACGTAAACTTTATCTGTTAATAAATTTTTCCTATAACTTATAAATTTACCCGATCATTAACTTACTCTGTACAGAAATGTTAAGATTCAATTTAAATAGAATGTTATTGAACCAGCATAAGGATTACTACTACTCATGAGAATGACAGTTGACCCGAGCCAATGGTTAGTGTTTTAAATGATCCGAATAAGTAATATACATTATAGGCGAGTATAATATTATACTTTCTTTACGACTTAACTTAATTACCAACCAATAACTTTTAACAATGAACAACATATAAATAAAAAAATACATGAACATGGACAATAATAATAATGCTACTAATAATAATGATAGAATTGATCATGGCACTATGAAGGCCGAATTGACAGCCGAATTTGTCAGGAGGGTAAGGCGGGTATTAAGAACTAATTTAAATAGTAGAAATTTGTTTAAGGCGCTCAACACGTATGCTTGCTCTGCGCTGAGCTACTCTTTTGGAATTGTAAAGTGGAGCAGGACGGACATCCAAAGCCTGCAAAGAAAAATAAGGACACTCCTAACAAAAGCACAAAAACATCACCCTCGGAGTGCCATTGAACGTACAATGCTTCCAAGACACCAAGGAGGAAGAGGATTGGTGGATATTGGTAAGCAGCTCGACCAACAAATAATAAACTTACGTTCATATTTCCACAGGTTGGCGGACTCTTCCACACTACATCGAGCAATATGCGAGGCAGACGATTCAACGCCGCTACAGTTGAGGGAACAAGATATTACTTCTCACCACCAAACAGACCAAGAGAAGTTACAAACCTGGCTACGGAAGCCACTTCATGGACGGCATCCAAATGAGGTCAATCAGGACAATGTCGACAACTCAGCGTCGAACTACTGGTTGATTTCAGGACAGATGTTTCCGGAAACGGAGGGCTTCTTGTTAGCTATGCAAGACCAGGTTATTCCGACGAAGAACTATCGGAAGTTCATCATTAGAGATCCCTCAATAGAAAATGACCAATGCAGATATGGCTGTCGAACATCGGAGACAATTCAGCACATAACTGGAGGATGCCAAGCGTTTGCCGCAACCGAATATAAGGAAAGACACGACTCAGCCGCTAAGATACTCCACCAAGAGTTAGCAGAAAAGTTGAACCTATTACAGGTACGAAAGGTGCCTTATTACAAATACAATCCAGAGCCTATTCTTGAAAACAACCAGTTCAAGTTATATTGGGACCGAACGGTTCTGACGGATCAAACAGTAGCTCATAATAGACCAGACATTGTACTAATAGATAAGATTTCTAGGCGAACTACACTAATCGACATTGCGGTGCCTAACAATAACAACCTAAGGCCAAAATCCAACGAGAAGATCGCCAAATACAGAGATCTGGAGGTCCAAATCCGAAGACAATGGGCAATGAACAGCGTCCAAACGATTCCCATAATACTGTCAACAACTGGAGTGATACCGAAGAAACTCCTGCAGAACATCAAGGGACTGGGCCTTAGTGAGCATCTTTATAAGCCGATGCAGAAAGCAATTCTCCTAGCAACCGCGCGAACCGTCCGAAAATTCATGGGAAATGCAGCAGACAACGTCACCTAGGACCCGATAACATGGAAAGGGTTCCCACAGAGCTTCATACTTTTGGCGTCTTTGTATGCCTGGTATGAGTGAATAATCCCTGGAGGGAGTGCGAAGCCGTTTGGCTTGTAAATCATGTATAATGATAGAACTGATATCATTTGAGATGCAGTACAGGTAAAACTATAGGTGCAATGGAAGCAGAACAAAAATACAGATACCTAGGTATGTAAGAGGCTAAACGAATTGACCATCACACTATGAAGGCCGAATTGACATCCGAATATGTCAGACGGGTGTTACGAACTAGTTTATATAATAGAAAATTGTTTAAGGCGCTCAACACCTATGCATGCTCTGCGCTTAACTACCCTTTTGGAATTGTAAAATGGCACAGAACGGACATCAAAAACCTGCAAAGGAAAATAAGAACACTCCTAACGAAAGCAAACAAACACCACCCTCGAAGTGTCATTGAACGTACAATGCTTCCAAAACACCAAGGAGGAAGAGGATTGGTCGATATTGGTAAGCAGCTCGATCAACAAATAATGAACCTACATTCTTATTTCCACAGGTTAGCGGACTCTTCCATGCTACATCGAGCAATATGCGAGGCAGACTATTCAATGCCGCTACAGCTGAGAGAACAGGATATTGCTTTTCACCATCGAACAGACCAATAGAAGTTACAAGCCTGGCTACAGAAATCACTTCATGGACGGCAGACAGATGTTTCCGGAAACGGAGGGCTTCTTGTTAGCTATCCAAGACCAGGTTATTCCGACGAAGAACTATCGAAAGTTCATCATTAAAGATCCCTCAATAGAAAATGACCAATGTAGGTAATGTAGATATGACTGTCGAACATCAGAGACAACCCAGCACATAACTGGAGGATGCCATGCATTTCCCGCAACCGAGTATAAGGAAAGACACGACTTAGCCGCTAAGTTACTCCACCAAGGGCTAGCAGATAAGTTAAAACTATTGCAGGTAGGAAAATTGCCTTACTGCAAATACAATCCGGAGCCTATTCTGGAAAACATCGAGTCAAGTTGGCATTATACTAACAGATAAAATTTCTAGGCGAACTACACTGATTGACATTGCTATACCTAATAACAACAACCTAAGACAAAAAAGTTTATGGGAAGTACAGACGACCACACCACCTATAACCCAATAACATGGAAAGGGTCCCCACAGAACTTCATACTTTTGGTGTTCTTGTATACCTGGTATGAGTCAATAATCCCTGGAGGGAGTGCGAAGCCGTTTTACTTGTAAATCTGATAATCATGATAACCGATTCAGAAAACAGTTCTCCTTGCAGTAGCGCGGACCGTTCGAAGGTTTGTGGAAAACACAGCAGAACACGTCACCTAGAACCGATAACATGGAAAGGGTCCCCACAGAGCTCCATACTTTTGGTATCTTTGCATACCTAGTACAAGTCAATATTCCCTGGAGGGAGTGTGAAGCAGTTTGGCTTGTAAATCTATAATGATAATCGGATATTTTCACAGGCTGTCTGAGTCTTCTGTCTTCTTCACCGGACAACATGAGAGGAAGACTATCCAATAGCGCTGACATTGAGGAACCATGATTTCGTCACCAATCTGACCAGGAGAAGCTTTAAGTCTTGCTACAGAAGCCGGTTCATAGACTATACCCAATTAAAGTCAATCAGGGAAATATCGACAAATTTGGATCGAACTACTCATTGACATCAGGGCAAATTTTTCGTGAAACCGGAAGCTTTCTACTAGCTATCCAGAATCAGGTCATCGCAACGAAAGACATATATAGAGGCATCTCGATCCAGAACGATCTATGTCGATATGAATGTCGAACATAAGAGACAATCCTACATTTAATAGGAATATGTTTATGTTAGAAAAACTTCCATACCGCCCGGAACCTATGCTGGAGGGCAATGAGTTCAAACTGTACTGACTGGGATACAACTGTGCTTACAGTTGCATATTATAAGCCAGATCTCATTTTAGTAGATAGAAGATCCAAGCGGGCAGCGCTAACAAGAGTCGCCATCACTAATAATAATCTGACAGGCAGAGAGAGAAGATTGCCAAAAACAGGAGGCACCAGTACGCAGAAAATGGGGAGTGAATAGCACTCGGACAATCTCCATAATTCTATTAACAACCAGAGTAGTACCGAAGGGCCCTCTACTTAATATCAAGTGATTGGGCTTTAGCGAATACCAAAATAAGACTATGCAAAAGGCAGTATTACTTGGGACTGTTCAAACTGTCCAGAAGTTTATGAGAAATGCAGAGGACCATAACATTGCCTAGGCCTCTACATCGTACAAAGGACCCCCCATAGAGCCCCATCTATATGATACCTGAATTTAGCTGGGGCAAGTTTCCTGGTGTGAGTGCGAGAGCCGTTTGATTAAGTCTATAGAGTAATAAGAATAATAATACAAATTTCAAAAAAAAAAATAGATTTCGGAAGGCGTTCAAAAAGATTGTCATCATTTTTTAAACATAAATAATACCTTAAAATTGTAGAATCTTAATACATTGTTTCGGATTAATTTTCGACATATCCCTAAAGTAACTAATTAATATATTGCAGGCAAATATTATAATTAGAAATAAGAAAGACATTTTATGAAAAACCTGAAGCAACATACACAGTTCATTCAAAAAGTTCCGGTACTAATTTTGTACAAAATATACTACTAGCGCTATCTGTTACCCCATGGCAAAACTATGTAACATCATGACTTAGTTACCCCCAGTGGAGATGTGAGCGTTGTAACTTCATTTATTGCCTAGCTGTATTCGTTTGAAGTAGACATATTTTTACCACTGTGTCACAATGTTCGCTATGGAGCAACGTACCACGATCAAATTTTGTTTCAAATTGGAAAAAAGTGATTCGGAAACATTTGAATTATTGAAAACCGCGTATAGTGAGGATTGTTTAGGCCACAGCAAGGTTTTCGAGTAGTATGCGCGGTTCAAGAACGGTCGACAGTTCGAGCGACAAAGTCGAAAATCAAAACAATGCTCATTTCGTTTTTCAATTCTCATGGAAATTCTTGCTCCTGGGCTAAACAGTTAATTTGTCACCCTATTCCTCAATATTCATCACACAATTTTTGGCCCAAAAGTGTGTTTCCATAATTAATCCCCCGCCCTACTGCCTAAATCGGAAATGACGATGATGAGAGGACGTTTTAAAGACGTTGAGGCGATTCAAAGAAACGTAACCAGGGCTGTGCAAGCTATTCCAGAAGAGGATATTTCTAGATCGTTCCAGCTGCTTTACGAGCGTAGAAAAATTTGTACAGAACGAGGAGGGGATTATGTTAAAAACTAAATAAAATGTTTTTTCTAATCATAAAAAAAAATAGTTCTGGAACTTTTTGATTAAACTGTGATAATATATTCTAGTAGACAGATTGGTACGTTAAAAATTTCTAAATAATACTCAAAGAAGATTCAAAATATAATTAGGACATAATGTATAAACATTGCTGAATTCAGATTAGAAATTGATTTTAAAAGTTGACATTAAAAAACTAGGACCGTATTTAAAATAATAAAGTTGATGATGGTGGAATAAAGAATTTGAGAGCTTTTGCTCTAACTTTAATATTAATCTAAAAAAAACATAATTGAAAATCCGAAGATTCCGTGTTTCTTTTATAACTCAGATAGTAAAGAATTTCTGACGGTTATAGTCTTAAACTTTTTTGCCACTTAACTAAAAACTTATCTTTTACTGTTAACGATATTACCATACAGGTCCTCCTTATTCTGAGCACCCTGGAAAAAACTTTTTTTCTATCTAACTTTTTGACACACTCTCTACAGTGTGCCCCACAACGAAAAGCATCGCTCGATTTCTTTGAAAATAGACTTTTAAAAATTTTTAAAATTTAGCAATTTACTGTAATTAATAGGGGCAATTCGGCTAAAATATTTTCGAGATGGTGGCACTTCCGGTGATACAGGAAGTCAATGCCTTCTTGCTTATTTTAAATAGAATACACTATATATTATTTTATTTCTAAATTGTATGTAAAATTATAGACATATTTCATGTATAATGTCCTCTAACTGTCAAAAATGACGTTTGCAGTCCTAAACGTAACTGTCAATTTCTACTATTTGAAAGACTTTAATATTCGAGTTTGCTCCCTTCTGAAGGGGATCTACTTTAGTGGTCTGTATTGATATTTTGATAATAAATAAATACAGGATGATTCAAAACTAACATTAAATATTTACTTGAAAAATCGTTAAAAGTCAATTTTTTTAAATATAAAATTTTTATGAAGAAAACTTAAATGGTAATTCATTAATAATTCAAAGCAAATTATGTCCCATTTTAAATTATATATTAACTTTTATAACAGAAAAATATTTAAATGTTCTAGAGTTAGGCAATCAATATTTAAGCAATTTACCTTTGACGGATGCAGATTTTTTACCAACACTATAGCGTCTTACAAGCAACATTTTATGACAAGTGGATTGCCAACAATGGACCTTTTTTGACCTTCTCGTTCTCCTGATTTAACTGCCTTAGGTAAACGATAAAAACATTGTTTATTGTAATCCAGTGACAACGATGGAAGACTATATGAACGAAAGTTGATCTCCAGATTCAATTAAACTGGTGAACTAACTCGAAGATGTGAAAAATGTTTGAAAGTTCAGGGTAGAACATTTATTAAAATAAGTTGTTTCCCTATGTAGGTAAGCCGTTCAGCATTTTTACTACAGAAAAATGTTAAATCATATAGACAATCTTATACAAAGTAACCCTATTATAAATGGTAAATGAATTAACATTATAAAAATAGGGAGTTTTTGTTTAAAAAAACTGACTTTACACGATTTTTCGAGTTAACCTTTATTGTTAATTTTTTATATGTATATATGTGCGCACAGTTGGGGGATCTGTACACTGCGACTCAGTAGATCTGTTGTACCTCCCAACTGTTGTCCAGTCGTAAGGGTTACCTTATCAGCTAGAGAAGGTCCTTCAGTCCTATTTCCCTCGGGAATCTTAGGATGTTGGACGACTTCAAGGTGGGTAGCTCTCCATCTTCGATTTGGTGTGTTCCCAAGAACCGCATCCTAGGATTTTCTAAAGCGCTGCAATCTGAAAGGATATGAATAGAGGTTTCGTTCTCCTCCTCACAGAAGCCGCACTCTTCTCTTTCTACCAGTCTGAATTTCTTGAGCTGTCCCTTCAGGTGACAATGCCCCGTCAGGACCCCTGTCAGAACTCTGAGTTAGTTTTTACTTGAGCTTATGCATTTTTTAAATCTCTTCTGGTCGTAGTTTCTCAAAAGTCTCTTCGTTTATCTCAACCCTTGCAGCTCCGTGCAATAATTGTATCTCCTGCTTTCTTCTTCCATCTTTAGTTCTTCCAACGTTACGCTGTGACTGATTCCACGAAAAGGCTCTGGCCCCAGAAATGGTATTTCAGCCTGTCTAATATTTCATTCCCCGGTATGTCCCGGTATCCACATGAGGGTGACTTTATTATTCTTACTCAAATCATCTAGTTCCTCTAGGCATTCCCATACCATCTTGGAACTGATAACTTGAGAGCTCAACGCACTGATGGCTGCTTGATTATCCAACAAGATGATAATCTCTTGAGCGTGATAGTTTTTCTCCTTGTTAAATTGAATACATATCTTAATGGCATGTATTTCTGCCTGGAAAATGCTTGGTGACTTACCCAAGCTTTCGTAGTGTTTGGTGCCGGGTCCATACACTCCTATCCCAGTTCTTTCCGTTATTTTAGAGCCATCTGTATAACATATAATGGATTTCCTGAGTTTTTTAATGGTGTTTCTATCCCATTCGCTCTTGTGACAACTTTGTGCTGAAGTTTTTTCACAAAGTTGAATTTCCTTTTCATTTGTTGATTTCTGGATAAGAGATTTGGCCTTGGTTTTATGACCTCACCTTTCATCATCATATAAATCGTCCTCTTCACCATGTTCTCTAGAAATATATGTAGAGGTGTGAGGTTTAGGATTACTTCCATGACAGCCGTTGGGCAGGTTTTCATTGCCCCGGTTATACATGCACAGGCCAGTCTTTGAACTTCCGAGAGGTTAGTTCTCGTGCTAGCCAGACTCGTACTTTTGCTCCAGATCACTGCCCCCTATGTGATGATTGATATCACTATTGCAGTGTACATCCACTGCAGGATTTTTTATAACCCTGTATTTACTTATTTATTATCAAAATATCAATACAGATCCCTTTCTAGAGGTAAACCAGCCCCAATTAAATAATAAAATCTTTTATATAGAACAAATTGATAATTGTATTTATTTAGGTCTGCAAACAAATTTAAAAATGTCAAAAAAGTTAGACTTAAAATAGAGGACATTATACATGAAATATGTCTATAATTTTGCATAAAAAAACATATAGAGTGTTCCATTTAAAATAAGCAAGAAGGCATTAACTTTCAGTATAAACAGTAAGTGATCATTTTAAAAATATTTTAGCCGAACTGTCCCATCGAAATCTTAAAAATTATCCAAAATCTATTTTTCGATTAATTCATTGCGGCTGTTTATCATGGAACACACTGTATATTTCAATTAAAATGAATACATTAAGTAGGTTTCTATTATAATAAATACAGTTTCAATTTACCACAACTACTAGTTTACCGACCCTGTACAGGCTGAAATGAAAGTAAAATTGACAATCGTTACATAATCTGTGAATCTGCCTAGTAACACGATATGCGAAAAATGTCTTCCTTCCTTTAAAATATTACAACGCGTAGCAACGAACGTACATAACCCATTTTTATCCTAAACATAAATCACGATTGACAGCATATTACTGGATTTATCAAAGTTGTAAGATTCTCAAATACTCTTTGCCAAAGCTTTTAAATTTGTGTGATAAAATGTAAACATTTATTTAAATAAAGCAACAAATATACTTTCCAATATAAAGTATGAGGATCCATTAAATTCTACTTCGTGTATATGTATAGAAGCAAAACAGAAAAATCGTTTTATAATTTATTATATGTAAGCATATCTGCGTTGAGATAAATAGTTTTTATTACGAAAAATATATAATATTGAAAAAACAGTTCTTCTTTAAAACTCTCCCATGGGGGTTTTAATTCTATAATCGGTAAAAAATTGACAAATGTATTTTAGACATTTTTTGGTAAGCTATTACCGACTATTGGCGGTTACAGGATTATCAATGACAATGTGCAAAGGATGGTTACGCTCAGTAATTAACTTACTTACTTACTTACTTACTTCGTGGCGTTACAACCCTGGGTGGGTTTTAGCCGACTTTACGACATGCCTCCATTCATTTCGATCTCTCGCAACCTCCATCCAGTGTTCGATACCCACAGTTTTGAGATCTTTTGTCACATTATCTCTCCACCGTAGTCGGGGTCGCCCCAGTGGCCTTCTCCCAGTCGGTGCTTCCTCCCAAGCTAGTCTTATTATTCTGTCGTCAGGAAGCCTTCTGATATGTCCTGCCCACTGGAGTCTTCTGGCCTTTATTTCTTTTACCACATCTGTATCTGGGAATAGTTCTTCTGGTTCCTTGTCAGTTCTTGTTCTGTATTACCGACCATTGGCGGTTACAGGATTAGCAATGACAATGTGCAAAGGATGGTTATGCTCAGTAATTAACTTACTTACTTACTTACTTACTTCGTGGCGTTACAACCCTGGGTGGGTTTTAGCTGACTTTACGACATGCCTCCATTCATTTCGATCTCTCGCAACCTCCATCTAGTGTTCGATACCCATAGTTTTGAGATCTTTTGTTACATTATCTCTCCACCGTAGTCGGGGTCGTCCCAGTGGCCTTCTCCCAGTGGGTGCTTCCTCCCAAGCTAGTCCTATTATTCTGTCGTCAGGAAGCCTTCTGATATGTCCTGCCCACTGGAGTCTTCTGGCCTTTATTTCTTTTACCACACCTGTATCTGGGAATAGTTCTTCTAGTTCCTTGTCAGTTCTTGTTCTGTATTGTCCTGTCGTTTCATCTATCGTTGGTCCCGAAATTTTCCTCAAGATTTTTCTTTCAAAGACTCGTAGTCTCTCTTCGTTCGCTACCGTTAGCTTCCATGTTTCGCAACCATATATAACTATCGATCTTATAACTATTTTGTAAAGGTCCATATTTGTTCGTCTTGTGAGGTGTTTCGATTTCATCAGATCTTCCAGTGCGTACAGGCATCTATTTCTTGCTTATATTCTGTTGTTTATTTCATGTTATCCGTTGTTATCTTCGCATTTTGTTGTTCCTAGGTATTTAAATTCTTTGACTCGTTCAAAGTTATATTCATCGATGGTGATGTTTTGACCTATTCTATCTCTGTTTCGGCCATTCCGACTCCTGAACATGTATTTAGTTTTGTCTTCGTTGATTTGAAGTCCCATCTTCTTTGCTTCCCTTTCGAACTGTATTAGAGTTTCTTTCATTTTTATTCTTCTACTACCAATCATATCGACATCATCTGCAAATGCCAACAGTAGATTTGGTTCATCTTGATGGAATATAGATGTGGGTGCTTCAATTTTCGAATTTCTGATTACATATTCCAGCGCTATGTTAAAAAGTTATGGTGAGAGCGTATCTCCCTGCTTAAGACTGTTGTTTATTTCAAACATTTCAAAGTAGTACTGTCCCACTTTCACTTTGCACTTCAGCCCCTCCATACACATCCTTATTAGGCAGACAAGTTTTTTGGGAAAGCCAAGCTCCTGCATTACTGTCCATAGTCTCGTCCTGCAAACTCTATCAAATGCCTGTTTAAAATCGATAAATATCTGATGTAGTTCACGATCGAATTCCCAGCTTTTCTCGATTATCTGTTTTATGGCAAATATCTGGTCAAGAGTTGAGCGATTAGGTCTAAATCCGCATTGGTAATCCCCTACGATTTCTTCTGTATATGTTTTGGTTCTTTCCAGCAGAATGTGTTCAGTAGAGTTACTCTCCGATAATTGCTGCATTGTTTCTTGTCGCCTTTCTTGTGGATTGGCACAATGACTCCCTCATTTCATTCATCTGGAAGAATTTCTTCCTGCCTGACTCTTTGTATTAGTTTATGGATGGATCTGTGGAGTGCATCCCCTCCGTGCTTTAGACATTCCGCTGGTATATTATCACTGCCTGCGGCTTTATTGTTTCTCAGTTTCTTGATAGCTCGCATCACCTCTTCGTATGAAGGGCATCTGTCTTCTATTTCGGCTGTATGGATCTCTGTGTTTGGCAGAGTGCTGCTAGATTTTTCGTTCAACAGGTGGCTAAGGTATTTTTTCCAGGATTCTAGTATTTCCTTCTCATTGGCGATAAGGTCTCCGTTCTCTCGTTCTAAGAAGTTTCCTGTCCTGGGCTGGTATCCTGCCTTGACACGTGATACTTCCATGAAGTGTTGTTTACTCTGTAGTTGATTCGTTAATTATTTGCGTGTGATATTCTCTCTTTTTTCTTTTTATCAATCCTCTTGCCGCTGTTCTAGCATATTTGTATTTTCCGACATTATTGTCTAATGGGTTCTGGAGCATGTTTCTTCTAGACTCATTTCTTTCCCTTATGATATCTTGGCAGTCCTGATCATACCTTTTTTTGATTATTCTTTTCTTGTTTCCCAAAGTTTCTTCCGATGCGATTATCAACGTTGTTTTTATGTTCTTCCATATTACGTCTATGTTGTCTTCATCTTTCGTTTGTTTTAGTTCTTAATGGATACTTCTTTGTAATTTTTCTCTTGCCGCGTTATCTTGTAATCTGTCTATTTCCCATCTTTTTGTTTGCGTACTCTTGAGATTCTTTTGAGCCGATATCCTTATTCTGACTTTAGCTCTCACCTGGAAATGATCCTTGTCTCCATCCGTTCCTCTTAGGCTTCGTAATTAACTACGAATATTTAAAGATGTCGAAGAGATAGTTTTTAATTCTAGACAAAAAATTAGTTAAATAATAAGATGTAGATAGTGAGAAAGCCAACAATTTAAGCTATGGAGCGATTCATTTTGTTAATTAATTACTGCTTATTACCTCCATAATGAGTTACTATTGACAGAACTTCTCAAAACAGTCTTCAAGTAAAAATAATTTTAAAAAATGAATGAATATTCTTACGCAGAGTATAATGATATTCATTTAATTTATGGTGAAGCTCTGTTTAATTATTCGAAGGCAAGACTTTATGCTGAAAGATTTCCACCTTGAACATTGTCAAGTTCAACCTTTCAAAGGGTTGATCGAAGCCTAGAGGAAACAAGTAAAAAATGATTAGAAAATAATTATTAGAGTTAACGAATTAATTTTTACTTGTTTTATTCAGGGTCATTTTTGCCGCGACATGGCGATGAGGGCCCTCCCAGGAGAGCACGAGAGTTTCACGTAGAGGCACAAATTTTGCAAGATACTGCTGACAACCCTTCAAACAGCATAAAAAAGCTCACGACACAGAACAATGTTACAAAATAGATTGTACATGAAACTTTAACAGAACAATTACTTCACCCGTACCACGTTGAAAAAGTACACGCTATGTCTCCGGATGATTATCCCACATGACTTCAATACTCCAAATAGTTTATGTAGCAACATAACCTAAATCTAAATTTTTCTAACTTTATCTTGTTTACCAAAGAGGCCAGTTTTACAAAAGATGGCCTAATAAACTTACACAATTTACATTTTTGGGCTGATGAAAACCCGCACACTATAATTCAAAACAAACTACAATAAAGGTTTATTATAAATGTGTTGACATTATTGGAAATAAGCTTATAGGTCCATTTGTTCTGGAGGAAAGACTCAATGGTGAGATTTATTTACAATTTTTGCAGCAAAGTTTAAATAAATTATTGGAAGGCGTACATCTTGAGAGAAGAATGCAAATGTGGTACATGCATGATGGTGCTCCACCTCATTTTAACAGTATAGTAAATCAACACCTCGATAGATAGGTCAAGGTGGGCGTGTTTTATGGCCACTAAAGTCTTAAACCCCTTAGACTTTTACGCCTGGGAACATCTACAGGAACTAGTTTATTCAACACCTGTAATTACTAGAGAAGAACTACTAGCGAGAACATCACAGCATTCTGACGAAGTCCATAATAATGCCGGAATATTATTTGCAGTGCTCAGGAATATATTCGAAGAATAAGAAAATGTATTGAAGTATTTGAAGCCCATATTGAACATTTGCCAAAATAACATTTAAACGTTTCCACTATTTTGGCATTTTAATAACATTGTTAATTAATTAAGCTCCGATCAATCCTTTGAAAAGTTTCTGGACTTGACAATGTCTGAGCTGGAAATCTTTCAGCATAACATCTTTTTCTTGCCTTGGAAGAGTCAGATAGCGCTTCCTCATAAATGAAAGCACATCATCACTGCCTGATATTTTATTTTTACCTGTTTGTGTTTAGCATTAATGACTATTGAGTTTTTCGCATAAAAACCAATTTATCTCGAAAACCGCCAGTTTTATCGAAATAAATTTAGTGCACTTTTTTAAAGAGGAATAACCAAGGTATTTAAAAAATCGGTTTTCAGCTCTGCCAAATGACATCTGTCAAAAATTGGACCCAACAAGTGTAGTTGCAAGTCCGTTCCCGACTTCTCTGATGATCTAAAACATTTACTGCAATACGGTTTAATGAGTCGTTATGGCCTCCATAAAATATCAAAATTAAATTAAATTATTCAAGTCGATTTAAAACTTAAAGCCGAAAAGATAAATCGCTGGCTACCCCTTTAGCGCTCTATATCTCCGGCACATTTTGAATTTTGTTTCTATGATAAAATAGGGTTATTTTGACCTCCCCTGTATGTTTCCAAGAAATTCGGAGGTACTTACGGGACACTCTGTATATGCTAATAATACAACTGGAAATATGAGTTATTTTATGATGAAACGAGCATAGATTTCTCTTTTAACATACTATACTTTGTAAAAAGTTGCTCTAATAATATATTAACCGATTTTAAAAAATCAAACTTTAATAGTCTTTATTTCAAAGCAAGAAATAAAACTTATACAAATCGTTTAACTCTTCAATCATAGACATAAAATCTTATAATCTAAAGGTTACTCTCATATTGATGTCGAACTTAGATAGCAGATTTACTGAGTTCATCTTGAGTTTCCTTCCTTTATCGTGATCCACACTTTAAAATTTGCAGGTGTTTTTAATCAACTTCTAAAAGAAGGAGGTTCTCAATTCGTCGACTACGTATTTTTTTTATGTATGTACATCGATTACTTCGAAACGGCGGCCCCGATTTGAATGAAATTTTTTACGTTATGTTCAGGAAGTTGCTGCGGTGGTCCCATATTTTTTTAGATGAAATTGGTGCAGTAAAATTCAAGCTGGCAATGACAATATGGCGACCAAAAAAATTAATTTTGTCCGATTTTCTCCAGAATTGGTATGGAGGAATTTTCGGGGTGGTACCCAACGACCCTGAAATTATTTTTAAAAAATTCAAAATGGCGGACAAAAAATTTTAATTCTGTCCGATTTTCTCCAAAATTGGTATGGAGAAGTTTTCGAGGTTTCACATAACAAATTCAAAACATTTTTTAAAAATTCAATATGGCAAATCCAATATGGCGGACAAAAAAATCAATTTTGTCCGATTTTTACCAAAATTGATACAAGAGGGTTTTAGGGGTCACACATTTTACAATTATTTTTAAAAAATTCAATATGGCGTATCCAATATAGTGGATAAAAAATTAATTTTGTCCGATTTTTTCAAAATTGATATGATAGCACATTACGAATTTGATATTATTTTTTAAAAAATTAAATATGTCGGACCTAAGATGGAGGATTAAAGATTCTACATCTCTCGATTTTGTCTAAAGTCGGTATTGGGGGATTCTTGTTAGTGTTAATTACGAAATTAAAATATTTTTTCAAAAAGTGAATCTTGTGGATTCAATATGGTGTCCTAAAAATTTTACACTTTTCGACTTCCTCCAAAACTGATAAAGAGGGTTCTTGAGGGTGTAAATTGTGAATTTAATAGTATTTTTTCTGGATTGAATATGGCAAACGCAATATAGCTAACTAAAAATTTTACATTTTTCGATTTTGTTCAAATGTGGAACTAAATCGTTTTTGAGGATGTAAATAGCGAATATAAAGTTATTTTAAGAAAATCTAATATGTCAGATGCAATATGACCGTTTAAAAATTTTAAATTTCTGGATTTCATCTAAAATTGGTACTAGGGGGCTTTGAAGGGTTTAGATTTAGATTAGATTAAGACATTAAAATTATGTTTTTTTTGAAATTCGATATGGCGGATCCAATATGGTGGGTTGAAAATTTTACCTTATTCGCATTTTTTCAGATTTGTTATTAGGGGGTTGGGGGGTGGTGTATTACGAAGTTAATTTTTAATGACTATTAGGTTGATAAGATACAATATGAGGAACTAAAAACTTCATACATTTTCCGGTTTTATCTAAAATTGATATTGCGGGATTCTTGGGGCGTATATAAACTCAATATGCAATATAAAATATATCGGACTAGGAAATTTACGTCTCAAATTCTTGAAATATCGATATTGGAAGGTTGTGGGGCCTATATTACCAATCTAAAATTAATTTGAAATTTAAGATAGTGGATTTACTATGACAGACTAAATATTTGTTTGACACAATTTAATTGGTATTTGGAGAACTCTAAGAATCAAAGAATTTTTAATGGTTCATTTTAGGGTGATTTACAATTATGGATAAAATGGATACTTTTTTGCCACCATGGTGTCATTGCGAGGTACATTAATCTCGATTAGCATTTAGTTCAAATAATTTATGAATATCATAATGAATTCAAAACCAAAAATCAAAAAATAAAATTTAAAAGAAAAAATTGAACCGACTTCTAAAAGTGCGCTAAAAAGTCGGCGCCAAATTATTTCTAAATGAAATAAATAACTACTAATTTATACAAATTATGTTAAGAAAGCAGTTACAAATAAAGTATTTTTAATCTGTTTATGCGAATCACATTTTCTCAGGTATTAGTTTGGCGCCGACTTCAAAAATTTCCATCTCATATAAAAATTTCTAGTTATTTTTCACTTTCTAGCTCACTTTTAGAAGTCGGTTTAATTTTTTTATAAAAATTTTATTTATTATATTGAGTACATACTGGATAAAAGACGATACCCTACTGATGTATATCTTAAAGTCTTAACCCTGCTCAAATAGGCCATATGACTTATGCGTATATGTACGACAATAAGAAAAAAATATTGCACTAGAAAGTATTTATAATTAATTAAAATAAAATTAATTTTAGTGTAGATTTGAGATCTACTATAAGCACATAAAAAACTAACGTTAGTAATTTAATTACCGAAAAAAAAATAACTAAGCTTCTTGGACAAATAATATATTTTATTATCATATATATCACTTTTAATAAATATCCGAATTTAAAAAAAAAAGTATAACTTTCATGGATCAAAAAGGTAAATGAAATTTTTAATTAAATATTAATTCCTTTTATAACAAGGGTTTTAAAACCATTATGGCCGTCAGAAATTGTACAATATCCAAGTGATATATTTAAACAAATAAACATATATTTTTATCAAGCTTCATATAAACCTGTAAGTTGAGAACACCCACTAAACTTTGTTTATCCTTTGTAATTACTTTTTTTTCCATCTACCCAGTATTTTGTTTTAATAAAATGCTTCGAGCAAGAAACGTATATTCATGTTGATATGTACATTTCCTCTTTCAAGTCTCAATGTTACATTTTTTTTGTTTTCTTTTTTTTACAATTATTAATATATTCCGTGCCTAAAACACAAACCTGTAAGGTCAGGACAAAAGAAATTCTTATTGTTATTTTTAATGTATAATATAAAATGGAATATTTCGCATGTGTTGCTATTATTTCTTAAAATAATGCCGTATAACTTCCACCTTAATACAATTTTTAAATATGCTTAAACTAACTTGTCAAAAATAAAGACTACATGACAACATATTATTTTATTTCAATTATCATTTATTGTCTTGTGCATAGATTGTATTGTCAACGAATAATAAATTCTTTATAGAAGCGCCATCCTTGGTTAGAAAGCGTCGCCCATCGTAAATACCAATGTTCACAAAAATTAGTTCTGGTAGCTATAAAGCTGATGGCCTCCTCTCCCAGATGATCTATCATGAAAAATTAACTATGCATATTAGATGTCTTCGTGGCTGAAAGGTGTAAATCCCAATTCCAATACATATTATTTTTTATCTTAATATTTCTATAAAAATATATTTTTAAAATTAATGTGAGTTTTTTTTTTTGAAGAAAAAGTTGCACAAATATTTTATCATCACAATAAGTTAAATTTATGTTCCAATATTTTTTTTATTTCTTGACTGAAAGGGTTCAGTTAAAAATAATAGTTATATCGTTCTTACGGAAATTTTTTTTGTACATAGGCAATAAAATTTTCTATATAAAAAAAATACATTAGACGGGATTTGAATCTATGCCATATACAACAGCAAAATGTTATCTAAAGTGGGTGACCCCTCAGCCACGAACGCATTGGAATAAAGTAGTAAGATTTCTGTCACTTGATCATCTAGAAAGGGGACTTCTGGTAAAAAAGATCTGTGAAAGAGAGATACTTATGGTGGAGGACAGTGTGAGAGAGATAGCATTAAAACAGTGAACGCTGCTCGGGACCACTAATAAAGTTTAGCGGCCATAAAATTTCAAATGCCACTTCAAACTGATCACCAAGATCATGCGATCTAACTTCATAAAATATTTTTCTCCGAGGCTATATTAAGCCTTTAGTTTATACCAATAAATGAGAAATATTAAAATACCTGAAAATAAACGTTATTGATGGTGGATTGGTGAAATAAGTGACGACGTACGTGAAAAAGTGATTTGAAATTGGTGTTCTACAATCGTTAAAGTATTTGATTTTATTTATTTGGTATTATGTTATATGGAGAACTTGTTTGAAGATCTTGAATGCTTATGGGTTTCATGGGTTATATTTTTTGGAATTATATATGAATTTTAGGATCCCACGTACAGATTTAATATAAGAAAATGATAAATTAAATTTCTCAAAATAGTCAAAGATAATATAAATATTGTACGTTTAAATATCTATTTGAGCATCACAACTTATTTCCACTAAAAAGTAAATATTTATTGAAAATACATGAACTAGAAAAAAAAATTTATGTATTATTTAAAAAATTAACTTGTTCGATTGGATTTCATAAACTATCTCAAGATTTTTGATATTTTCAGTTTCTTATTAGTTGGCATCAATAACTTAACGTCAACGAAAATGTAATCGATTATTATCTATGCACAATACAATACATGGTAATTAAAATCAAATAATATGTTGGTTCGTGATGTTTTTCTTTTACAAGTTAACTTACGCTCGGCGGAAAAATATCAATTCGGTTTACGAGATTGATTGGAATGAAAGAATTGGGAGGCTGGCGCACAACATAGAAAGAACCATAATTTCTGTGAAACTTACTTCAAGCAAGCACGAATAGAAGACGTAAAGGAGAAAATAAAAATTTCGAAAAATAAAAAAGCTCCTAAAAAAGACACTATAACTAATAAAGCCTTGAAAACCCTCCTTGAAAATACGCTTTCATCTTTACTCGGAAAAACAAATATTTGTTTTAAGTTTTTCATCAACATAGTTGTGGATGATGTCCGGGTGCAAGGGAGCGATCCTATAAAGTACATGGGAGTCACGATAGATAAAAATTTAAAAAAAAATGAATTAAATGAATCTAAACAAGCTTATGGTTGACTATATCCTCTATTAAACAGGAACAGCAAACTATCGTTAAGAATTAAAGTACTGCTATATAAATAGGTAACAAGATCTAAACCCCTGTATGGCTCTGCGGTTTGATGTATAAAAAGTATAAACTGAAAGTTCAGAATTTTAAAAAGAATAGCCAATGCACCTTTTACATTCATAATCACCATATTTACAAGGAATTGCGTAAAAAACTATCCACCAATTTTTGGTAAAGCCACAAAACAAAATTCTCTTAAAAATGCAAGTATATCCCGATCCGCTAATACAGAACGACTTTCCGAAGAATCCTATCCAAATTTGAATAGGTATAAAAATAGAAACATAAACACTCCGATTCGGCCTTCTCAACACTATGAATGTACCATAATGATAAACTATATATAGGCTATACATACACAAATAGTCACTTTAAATTTAGTGTGACAACATTTGATCATTGACTCCTGCAAACGGAATATTTTAGGTAGCATTGGCCATTCCGTCTAAAATCATACTGCTGTTCCATATTAATTTGTAGCTATTGTAAAAACCTATAAATAATTATAACAAAAACAAAGACTCCTGAGAAGATACTCATCTTCGCTTTTTCAGTTTTAGTTCCAAACAAGTACAGGCTATTTAAGCTTACCACAAGCATAACTCAGGACTTCAAAACTCAGGCAAGACTGCTAACTAGCTTGTCAGATGACATCTTTTGTTTGAGACTCTCACAGCAGTGCGTCTATGAGTTTAATCGCGTGAAGGTTTTTAACAAATGAAACAAGTTTCTCAAAACACTTAAGTCTATTAACAAAAATAAATACGAAACGGAATCATTTACCAAGAGAAAGTTAAAAATTATTAATGGATAACAATATTAAGATACTAAAATAATTGCTTCCATTGGCCATTCTATTAGTAAAAAAGTAAAACCCAGTTTAGAAAATAAATCCCTTAAATGGATTTCTAAAATATTAAAGAGAAAAAAAAAAGAATAAAAACGCAAAAAAAAAACATCAATTTATACTACTTAAACAAACTGTATTAAAGTCGCTCCTTTTACCCAGTGAAATAAATATAGGATATTTCCTTAAATTCCCCAAAAGAAATAAAAAACAAAAGAAAACGTTTATTCCCGACGAATATACACGGCACGTAATTACACTGTTCTTAAAAATCGTACCGACCGCCCTAAACGAATTCCAGATTGTAACTGAAGTTTATTATTTCTCCAAAGGCCAAACTTATACTCTCTCGGTACCCCTCGGATCCCGTTAGCACCCATATCACCCCATGGAATCCTGTAAAAGTCAATTTGATTTATGAAATGTAGAGGGCGTTAGCCATTCTATACGGAATACCTACTTCCCGAATTAATCTAGATTTAAGCATCTTAATTTTATTTTCTATACAAATTGTTAATGTAACTATTCTAGATCTTTCTATAATGAAAAGAATAATAATATAACCGCTGAAAAAAAAGCCGAAAGCCGTTTTATTAATTCAGGAAAAAACAGTAGCTGCATTAATTCTTAGTAAATGTTGTCAAACGATATATATTATAGTGAGTTTATTTGATCATTCTTTTGTTTTCTAATTATGGGAAAATCGTTCGACATTATAATACATTTTAACGGTATTTTCCTATAACACATGTTAAGACCTCCCTCGGCCTCCCAGGGTAAGATATCTTCGACAGATATACTTATAAATATTAAAAAGGGTCTTTTAATTTATGTCGTCATAACTTGACTGAGTTTACGTATTTTTAAGAAGATATTTAAACGACTCAAAAATAATAAATTGGAGATTATGCTTAAGATCGATAATTGATTTATTTACTTTTTGGGGTGGTAATAAAAAATTATATACTATCCCGTTCCCATGGATAATATCTATTCACAGAGTAATTATTTAATTACTCATTCTAGCAGAATATACTTCACGTTAAACAACATAAACTAACTAGTGTTTGTTCCATTACATTAGAGCGCCAGGATAGAAGCAAAAATAATGGGATGTAAAAAAAGAGAAAAAAAGAAAAAGTTCCAAAATAGAAAACACTGGAAAGAATAATAAAAAAGAACAAATTAAACGAGAAAAATAAAGCAAATATTTTCCAAAATATTTTTTAAAAATATTTACACGATAAAAAAATCAGAAAGCTTCTTATTTTTGTTTAGGGTAAATACAAGTAACATTATAGAGGGCTGAGCTTTTATGCTACTCACATCAGATATAAGTGAGCAAAAGTTCTAAAAGGTACTAGCTCTATTTTCGAACAGAACCGAACGGCTAAAAATGTACTAAGGTGAAAGCTGCAGAGCATTATTTTTTTAAATGTTGGTTACAGTTGGAAAATATTCCACTTTGTAGGATATATTGAAAATCACGGTAAGAATGTTTTTTTAGTCCTGACCTTATAAGCTTGTGTTTTATGCTCTGCTTGTCATTATTGTTTAAAAATAGAAAACGAAAACAATTGTAATATTGAATATTGATACAGAAATTGAATAAATTAACATGGATACTCATTTCGCGCTGTTCTATCGATCGGAGCATTTTATTAAAATAAAATATGGGGTGAATGGGGAAAAAAGTAAATACACAGGATAAATAAGGTTTAGAAGGGATTCTCAATTTACAGGTTGATACCAAACTTAATAAAAATATATGTATATTTTTTAAAAAATATCAAAATTTGGACATTATACAATTTCTGACCACCAAAAAGTCATTGAGACCCTTGCAAAAAAGGAATTATTTATATAAAAATTTCATTTACTTTTTTAATCTTTAGAAATAATAATTTTCTTAAATAAGGATTTTATTAAAAAATAAATATGGAATAATGGAATATATTATTCATCCTGGAAGCTTAGTAAGTTTTCTTTTGGCTAATTGAATTACTAAAATTATTTGTTTATATAGCATAATAATGTATCTCACAATTACACTTAAATTTATTTTATTCTGTTAATTGTAAAAAAATTTAATTATTTTTTTTCATATCATATCAATGTTAACTTTAAGATTTATGTTAAAAAAAAAATAATAAGAGTGCCAGAAAACACAAAATCGTTTGAGCTGTCAAAATTAAAATGTAATCCGCAAACGATCCTTGTATGAGGACAGCTCGTATAAGAAAAAATAGAAAGAAATAACCAAAGTTGCTCTAACTATGAACCATAAAACAAAGACAGAGAAGCCGGTTTACATGGTAGGAACTGGGTCAAAAATCGCTTTATTTTAAAGAAAAATAGAGAACTCAAACTCTGTTTTGCAAAAAAACACGTAACCTGGGATTATAAAAAATGAAAAACAGTCTTATTTTTCGTCAAAAGCCGTTTTAAATTATAAATTAGACGGAATTTCTTGGGTGAAGGCCAATTAATGAACGTTCCTATGCTAAATTCGCGAGACCGACGGCTTGGCTTGGAGGAGGTGGCGTTAGGATCTGGGGTGTTTTGGAGGGTTTGGCAAGACTGATAAAAATAGAAAACATAATGGGTCGTTTTATTTATTAAAATATTCTCGATAATTATACACAGAAGATAATGTGAATTTGAGAGGAATTTTCCAGCACAGTGATGACCCAAATCGCACTTCCAAATTCCTAAAAGCTAACTGTACTCTTAAAAATAACTTTAGATTTAATGAAAAGTTCTGTCCATTCTACATTAAATTTAAAGATCGTGAATAATTAACATTTGCTTTGAATTTAAAGCAATTTATTCAAATATCAATTCGTAGTACATTAAATTTGGATAAATGGTACTTTCAATAAAGTAACTGAAAAGACATTTCAATTTATGTACATTAAAATTAATTGACATATATCCTAATACTAAAGGAATTTACATTATTATTCAATACCCATTGCATGAGATTCCGGAAAATGGAGCAATTTGTATTAAACTTTTTGCTCAGTATGATATAAGTTGCTTAATGGACTCAACTAATGAGTTCTAAACCGGTCTAGATGGCGGACACTACCTACAGGAAAAATGTTCATCTTTTCTTGGTATTTTCAGAAGAATTTTTTGAACTCATATTAATGTTTCTGCAATAAATATGTGAGAATATATCTCAAATTAAATTATCACTGACTGTATATTAAATGTATATAGTTGCCTTAAAAAATAATGATCAAACTTTAAATTTAATATATGATTACATGAAATAAATTAATTAAGATTAATGTAAATTATTAAATTTCGTACATTACATTAAATGCATTTAATAAATATTTGTGGAATTTGCTTCCAGCAAAATCACATTAAATTTAATGCATTTCCTTTTTAGAGTGTGCTTACAATGGGAATATCAGGGCTTGAATATATATATATATATATATATATATATATATATATATATATATATATATATATATATGTCCATTCTATGGAAAATTATAGACCATATTTTTGATTCCGTTATTGAGGAAAGTGTTTGAAACAATATTAATAACAATCTAACCCGTTATTTTTAACATCACAATTTTCTGTACCCTTTTTGGTTTTCACTGGAGTTTTTCGACACTGTTCAGTAGGTTACTGCAGTTGTGAGAGGTACGGTTGAGGAGCTGGAAAGTGGGGAGCGCATGGGGCTCACCCTATGTGGTCTCAGTCTTGCTTTTGATTACGTCACTCATGATCTTCTGTGCTTTATAGATACGTTATAAGAGGCCTTCCCCTTGATTTATTTTACCCATTCCTGGTGAGAGAAATGAACGAGGCGATCTCTTGGTAGAATTCTGCCAGGAAGAGAATTTTACGGTGGCAAACACTTGGTTTAAGCTACCTAAGAGGAGATTGTACACCTGGAAATCACCGGGAGACACAGAAATTAATACAATTAGAAATCAAATCGACTACATACTGGTTGATAAACGCTATCGGAATGGATTGAAAGGGGTAAAAACTTATCCTGGAGCTGACATCGGATCCGATCACAATCCCGTCATAGGAACAGTGCACATAAAATTGAAGAAAGTCAAACATCATAAACAACAAAGACCTGATTTTGAGAAACTAAAGGACCCAGAATTCTGCAGTGAAATATCAGAACAGCTAAATAACACAATCAAACAAACAGCATTACAACAGGGACAACCGATCGAAAAAACATGGCATTTTCTACAACACACAATCGAACAAGTACAAACCGAGAAACTTAAAAAGGAGCCAACAACAGGAAGGAAACCATGGATGAACGATCAAATCCTTGATTTAATGGAAACTCGAAGGAAATACAAGAACATAAATGTTGAAAAGTATAAAGAAACCCAAAGGACAATCCAGAAATCGATTAGACACGCGAAGGAGAAATGGATGAATGAACAATGCCAAGAATTGGAAGAAATGCAGGAAAAACACGACCAGTTCAATATATATAAGAAAGTTAAAACAATCATCGGAACTGGAAAGAGTGCTATGCAAACCAATTTCCTGCAAACGGAAGACAATAAAATAATCACAAACCAAGAAGAAATCAAAGAGGAATGGGTGAGATACATACGTGAAGTGTTTGACGAAGAAAGGGGGGAAATCCAAATAGAACATAGCAACGAACCAATATTAAATATCTTAACATCAGAAGTAAATGCGGCTATAAAATCAGCTAAGAGTGGGAAATCTGTAGGACCAGATAATGTGTATATAGAAATGTTAAAATTACTAGACCAGGAAAACATTCAACTACTTACCAACTACATCAACAGAATCTACAGAACGGGAACTCTTCCCCCTGAATGGCTAGAATCAGTATTTATACCGATCCCTAAGAAAAAGGCAGCAAGGAAATGCTCAGATTTCAGACTAATCAGCCTAATGAGTCATACACTCAAGATGTTGTTAAAAATCATACACCGACGTATCTTTCTGAAATGTGAACAAAACATAAGCCCCGAACAGTTCGGATTCAGATCAGGGCTGGGAACCAGAGAGGCACTTTTTGGGTTGACCGTGTTACTTGAAAAATGTAGAGATCAATCAAAGGATCTATATCTTTGTTTCATAGATAATGAAAAAGCTTTCGATCGCATAAAACACCCAACATTAATACACTTGCTGCAGACTCAGGGCTTAGACTACGAAGATGTTAGGCTGATAAAGAATTTATATTGGATGCAAACAGGCTGTGTACGATTTGGCGATGCTACAACACCAAACACACCAATAGAGCGGGGAGTACGACAGGGTTGTGTCCTCTCACCTCTTCTGTTCAATGTATACTCCGAGTATATATTCCAACAAGCATTGGAGAATGTTAACATCGGCATTAGGGTGAACGGGAATATACTGAACAACATAAGATATGCTGACGACACCGTCATCTTTGCAGATACATCAGAAGGACTGCAAGAGCTGCTGGATAGAGTAGTGAACACAGGAGATCAGCACGGCCTGAAAATAAATACAACAAAGACAAAAGTGATGGTCATCAGCAAAAATCAAAACTTACGAGTTAACGTTCAAATATACTACCTCGGGTCTTGGATAACCCAAAACTTGGATACAGAAGTCGAAATTCGAGCAAGAATCGAAAATGCAAGAGCTGCTTTTATAAGAATGAAGAAACTACTAACAAATACTACCCTGTCACTTGATACTCGATACCGTTTTGTGAAAACATATATATACTCTATTCTTTTGTATGGAGCGGAATCTTGGACAATGGGAAAAAGAATAATGCAACGAGTGGAGGCATTCGAGATGTGGGTCTTTCGTAGAATGTTGAAGATCCCATGGACAAGACGAATGACGAACGAGAATGTCATTAGAATGATGGGGACAGATAGAGAACTCTTGCAGCAAGTGAAACGACGGAAAACGGGTTATCTGGGACATATATACAGAGGAACAAAATACCAATTTCTGCGACTTCTCATGGAAGGAAAAATAGAGGGCCGAAGAGGTCCTGGAAGACGAAAATGTTCATGGCTGAAGAACGTACGAGAGTGGACGGGATTGGACACACACACCTTACTGAGAGCAGCAATAGATAGAGAAGAGTTTGCCAACATTGTCGCCAACCTTCAGTAATGAAGAGGGCACCTAAAGAAGAAGAAGATTCCTGTCAAACAGAAGACAAGCAATTACATATGCTGAAGAGCTTTCTCAGCGTGGAACAGTACAGTGCGGAAAACCGAAGGGCTCGATATTGGTACCTCTTATTTTTATTATAAATATCAATGATCGTTTCAGGAACGTGTATCAGGGTGTGTGTGTTTGTTACTCTGACGATATTTTTGTAAATATAGCTACCAGAATGGTTGCGAGAAATGTCTGCTGTAAAGATTTCATTAGAGATTACAAAATGCGGTTTAGATTCTGACAGTTTCCCGGTAAACTAAAAACCCCTTTGTAAATAGTCATTGTCATATTTTCGTTTCTATTTTTTTTTTCACTCTGTTCTCTTATTTTTTCTTTACTTTCAGTCTGGCAAGACGGTAGCTCACTACAACTAAACTGAAGTAGAAGAAGCAATTAATTGTCAGACTTGACTAAACTACCCGTTTTTAACCAACAATCCATCATACATATACAGTGCAAACATTACGTACGCACGCGGGATTTGTAAAGCCTGGAGATTGTTTGTAATTTACTTACACAAAAAGAAATCACTAAAATGGTATACACTTCTTTGAGTATATACTATACACTAACTAGACTGTAAAAAGACTCACATTAATTTTAAGGTAATGTTCTGGAAGCTAATTTCATAAACCGTTTATTAAATGCTTTTAATGTTAATGCATTGAATTTAATAATTTTTACATTAAATCTAATGTAATTATACGTTAAATTTGGTATATTTTTAGTTACTTTATTGAAATTTAAGGTAACATTCAATTAAATTTAATATATAAAGCTTTAATTTCCAAGTACATGTAACTTTTTCACGATTTAAGTAACAAAATCATAAAGTTTGATTAAGGATTTATTTGATTGAATTTAAAATTATTTTTAATAGTGACTTTACTCATTTATCTTTTCAAAATCACTCAAGGCTTTTAGGCTCATCGTATGATTCAGTTCGACTCTACTCTTCCTTATATGTGACTGCGGCGTTTTTATATCAGCAGACATGATTTTCGTTTTTTCGTGCGCATTATGGAAAAGTCTTGGATCGCCGGAGTAGAAGTTACCTGTTCTTTCGAGAATATACTCGCATCGCCAGAGGCGTAGCGACTCGTCGCGTTACAGATGGTTGCCTTTTGCGATTGTTAATTAAAAATTCCATTAAAATATTTTTTTCGCGAACCCTTTTTATAAAGCTCGCGAACCACTGGGTGTTCGCGAACAACCGCTTGGGAACGGCTGATTTAATATATTGGAGAAAATTGTACAAAACAAAGTTGATACGTCCGAGCGATTTTTAAAAAAAAACTAGCGCTTTTTAAATAATAATAATGAATTTATTCCAAACGTCTTCATTATATATATATATATATATATATATATATATATATATATATATATATATATATTGTGACGATTTATACATAATAATAATATAATAATGACTGGAATTTTAATGTTTTTGTTAATATATTGACATAAATCTGACTATTGAGTATAACTGACCTTATAATAAATAAACTTTAGAGTTTTCTCGACATTTTGATATATGTAAAAGCCACTTTGGCACATTATTTATATATTAAAATTGATAAAAATTAACAGTTTGCACCTTAAAATTTATGACAATTTTAATCAAATTTTGTTCATAACAACTCTGAAATGTTTATTGTTGCTTTAATATTATTACCCTTTTATTTAACAAAATTTTCTTAATATTCTAGTGGTTAAAATAAGCTTAAATTTACCTTATAAACTTTTTAAATATATATATTACATTCTATAGTTTTATATAAAATATTGTTTTAATTTATACATAATTTCTTTAATAACTCTTAAAACTAAAACATTCTTATATTTCATATATTAATGTTTATTTATCACTATTCACAGTATTTTTGTGTGAATTTTGCACTAATTTTTCCACTTCACGCTCTTTTGTGTCTTATGCGTGATTGTTTTAATGGGACTAACGACGATGTATAACATTTCATTATTAGCTTTTTTAAAAGCATCCACACTCTTTATTCATTTAAATATATATATATATATATATATATATATATATATATATATATATATATATATATATATATATATATATATATATTTGTTTGTATTAACCCTTACGCTAACTAGTACAATACTTTTTACCTAGTTTTTTAATTAACCTTAGTTTTTATATAAAGAAATATGTCATATTTTTTTAAAGAATATAACAATTCTCAATTATTTTACTTATTCAAGAATTTTGGATTTTATTGTCTTTCTCTTAAGACTTTATCCGTTTATTTACACTACGATTTAAACAATACATCTTGTTCTATACTTAAATCTAATTTTATTATATTCTAAACCCAATCTACTGATATTAACCATTAAAATACATCATTTAACCTTTCTGTGTCTGATTTCTTCTCTTTTTATCTCAAATAAAACTGAGTCTGAACACTTATTTATACAATATATATATATATATATATATATATATATATATATATATATATATATATATATATATATATATATATATATATATAAATGAAATTCCAAGTAAAAAATTTGATTTGCTAAATTCTAACACATTTATTTCAATAAATATTCCAACCTTTTCAAGTAGAAGCTCGTTAAGACAATGTTATGCCCGCCTCTGTTGTAAAATATGATCACAAAAGATAAGATGTGAGACGGATGGGACTCTCTTTTTTAGATTTAGAGCAAAATGAAGGATGAATCTAATATATTTAACGGAGGGAAAATTTAGCAGGTATATTTTCACATAAATGATGGTGTGCAAATTGTCTTTTAACAAATTATCATATTTTTTGTAATAAGATGTCAAAAAAAAAACATTCGTCATATTTTTTAATATTAAATATGATATGGCAGTGTATTAAGTAAGTAATTGAAATTTTTCTGATTGAGTTCAACCACCTCCAGTGAAATATGGAAATTGATGATAAATAACACTGTTCTACATTTTGAAATTTTATGTCGCTCTCTAACATTTTTTTGTTTTTTTTGTGTCTACCGTAATGAGCTGAATTCAAATATGAGCTTGGATTTTACCTATCATCCATAAATTTTTAGAACAAAAAGTCCAAAATATGAGAAGCCCAAGCTTTAAGCAATCTAGTGAATTTTAAAAGATTTTTAAAAAATCAATTTTTTACAAAATATACTTTATTTTGTAGTGAAAAATGCACAATATAATGAAATAAATTATTTTGCTGTCTTTTTTCATTTTAATTCACCGGGTTCGGTTTCGCGTTTGAGAGTCCAGCAGTAGTTCCATAACATGTTTGGGGTCCATTTTCTATAATAACACTTTTTCATTTGAACAATTTGCTGGTAAAATCTTTCGCCGTGTTTATTTGAAACTGTATCTAAATTGTCAGGTAAAAATTCTAAACGGGAGTTAAGAAAATATAGCTTAAGTGACATGTTGCATCCCAACTAGATCTTCGTAGTTCTCCGATTTTTTGTTACCTAAGAAAGCAGTTGATGGCCTTTTTCTTTCCTAAAAAGTGTAATTTCAAAATTTTCGCTTTAGACTTTGCCGTAATTATACTCGCGAATCTTCGTCTCGAATAAAAAAAGGCATTTCTCTGTTTAAGGCTTTAACAAAATTTTTCCAAGCCCTAATTTTATGTACAGGGGAGGTAAATAAATTTTCTGCTACTCTACTAAGGGTTCATTGCGGACGTTTTTCAGACCGAGCACAATATTTTCACGTAAAAGCAATTCCTTAACGATTGTCGTATGTGCACGTCCGTCGTTTCAGGAAAATTATTCATTGAGATCGGATTTTTCGCGGAGGTCCCACCAAAACAACCCGAACAACCTATAATGCCAACCGCCTCATCAGACCGGATCGAACTGTGAGAGAAGGAATTGGGCATGTTTGAATAAATTACTTTTTTCCTCTTAAATTGGAATGTTTTTGTATAAAAATACAAAAATCGCGGAGGGCTGGGCATTAATATACGAGAAAAATTAAGTATATGGAATTTGGGTTGGATAAGAACTTGGCCAATATTTACTTTAATTATTTTTTATTAATTAGACGAGAGCTCTTATGGGATTTTTTGCAGTAAAAGTTTTTTAAGACTGGACTCTTAAGTTTTGTGTTGAAATTAAAATCTAGTGTTTGGACTCTTAATTGAATTCCCGAAATTCAATTGTTCCCAAAATTTTTTATGTTAAGCACAAACTGAGGCACGTTTAGAGTTATTAGATCCGTTAACGATGTCACTATTAGGTTGTCACTAATATTCTCTTGATAGAAAATTATTTAAGTCGCAATCGGGAATGTCGGTTTCCTTTACGCAATTTAATCTCCTCAAATTATTTTATTCGTAGAAGTAGGCGAATACTTCTTCTTCTTCTTCTACTTGTATGAGATCTGTTGATCTGTTAAATCCGGTCTTGCCTCCCTATCATTTCCTGTGATGTGGACTGCCAGCTATCTCTCCATCTTTTCGGTGGTCTTCCTGGTGGTCGGTTTCCTGCTGGTTTTCCCTCTAGTACTATGCGGGGTAGTCTGTGTTCGGACATCCTTTTTACGTGGTGATACCATTCCCGTCTTCTTTGTCTTCCCCATCTTACTATATCCTGTATCTCGCATTGTTCTCTGACGTCTATATTTCTTACACGATCTCTTCTGGTTTTACCGACTATCATCCTCATTACCCTCATTTCAGCCACCCGTAGTATACTTTTCGTTTTACTAGTGTCTTCTCTCGTCTCTATTCCATATGTCATTATGGGTCTTATGCATGTTTTATAGATCTTAATTTTGCTGTCCATTCGCATATATTTATTCTTCCATACAAATTCTCTTAGGCATCCTGTGGTTGCTGCGGCTTTGTTGACTTGGCATTTTACGTCCTTTATAGGTTCATGATTGCTGGATATATTTACGCCAAGGTATTTGAACTGCATCACTTGCTCTATGGGTCTGTCCTGGATTACTAGTTTGCATCTAATGGGTTCCTTACTGATGGTCATACTTTTCGTTTTTTCGATGGAGATATTCATATTAAGTCGTTGTCCCTCTTGGTATAATTTAAAGAGCTATCTCTGCAGATCGTCTTCGGTTTCTGCGAGGATTGCGGTATTATAGGCGAATACTCTGTATATTATTTATTTCAGTTTCCGCAAGAATTTTGAAAAAAAAAAGCGGCCTGGAAAGGTTTTTAGCGTTGAAATTTTACTAAAGTTCGCGTTTCAAAGCTTTAATTTAACTGAAGACTACTTTGAGGTTCCTCTCCTAGCACAGAATTGTTGTCAGCCACTAGAGTTCGCCTTTAACGAATTTCCGCCTAACAGACGAAGTTCCCTGGCTTTTCAAGTACCGCAATTTTCTTTTTTGAATCGAATTTGTATTATTTGAATCCTTGATAGCCTAATTAAGACAATCAAGAACCTCTAGCTCTTCTTAAGCCATCATAAGCAGAGCGACCTCCCTCGTTGCACTAGAGTAAACAGCTTAGTAATTCTCTTAATGCCGAAACAGGCACTCCAAGAAAACCTCTAGGAATTTTAAATCTCTCTACTCACGTGTTGAACTGTTTAATATTTCTGGAAGCGAAACTGACAATAATCTCTTGCAAGATTACGGACTAGTGACCACCTATTCAAGACTCCCCGTGCCTTTCTCTGACGTATTGCAAGTGCCAAACTACTAAGCAACGGTAGTGAATCTCACGTTTCGCTGAGTAAATGCTTTAAAGGTCTTAGATACTCGTGTGCGTATAAAATTTGAGAGATCTGTAAACAATCAGATTCTGCTTACGAATCGTGACATCGGGTGTTATTGATAACTTCTCGGCACTCCGTCGGGTCTTTTAGCGCGGTCCGTCAAAGCTTTGGGTCTGCGTCGCCGTCCGATTCGGTGTCTATGCGCCTTTCCCGCCAATAGCGTGCAGTTTATTTCTTGTAATTTCAACCGTTTTTATACATTTATTTTATTTTTGTGATTTTTTAAGGTCCTTGTAGATCGTTTCTACAACACGACATAATATTGGTTTCTGCCTCTGCTTTCCCATTCGCATAAAAAACAATACTATTTGGTGTAGCCACTCTGCAGTCTTGTAAAAAGTGCAATAACTTCTGTATCGGAACGGATGGTTGTTCATTTTCATTAAACAATAAAACTGCCTTTAGACTTGTCTTCGAGTGGTCAATAAATAGTCAACACCCATAGCCTAATAGGCAAGTTCGCTGATTAAACCCGAAATATCATTACAGTAAACTAACTCATTTGCTATTGAAAAAAATATTGCCAGCATATACCGCCTTTTCCGTAAAGTAGAAATTTCCACTTCTTTGTGTGAAGAAATCGAAGCAGCTGTGACTTTGTTTTGAAAAGATCCAAATCACGAATAAGATTGCTGAGTTCTTCCTCAGATATAAAATTGGGTTGTTAACTACCACTACATTCGCAATCGTCTATCTCTTAAAAACTTGGATTGACTTTTGATTCAAAATTAACTAGTTCATCCGATTACGAATCAATTTCGCATTTTTCTGGAGGCTTATGGACAGGTATGTTAGAAGCGTCATAAGGTACAGGTCACATGACTGAGGGTATATTAGAATATTCAATTTAATATTTGCTTTTACTAGAAAACATCAGGATTTTTGTTAAGCAAAAGTAGCAATCATCGACATGATTCTGAAGTTCCCGCTAAATGATTGGCACTCCAAACTTCATGGAGTTATGAGTACCCTGTAGTTATTCTGTTAAGGTTCTTGAGCAAGTGTGGCAACGAATTTTGGGGGATCAAGTTTTATCTTGATCGCCAACTTTACGACCAAAATATAGCTCGCAAGCTTTTTTTTTAAAGTGGAAGTCTTTCGTTGAGGTTTCGGTGTCACTTCACCACTTATGTGGCAGAAACTGTTCGGTTTTTTCACTTGGGGTCGCGGCAAAAATAATAGTACTACTACCACGCTATCACTACCCGTAAATCCAGTACAAATCATCGGACAACCGGCCAGCTGCTGATATACTCGTTTCGTACATGTGGAGTTTTCTAGAAACATCCAGTATCGAGAGTACCAGAGTCTCTTTTTTATCATTATATTCCCTTACCGGTTATCCATATAAAAATGTACCTACTTTTATTATTGTTTAATTCACCAGAATAGTCAATACTTAAAAAATATCAAGACTAGACACAAATTTTTTGGAAAATGTAAAATAAGAAAAACGGAAATCATTCAAAAAACATGAATTTTATGAAATACTAGAATTTTAAGATGGTTTTCCTAGTAATTTGATAATAGTAAAATAACATTCACAATCTTGATTATTAGAATTCTGAATCCAAAATGTTTTTTAGAAAAACAGACAAGAATCTTAATACTACTAACATTCCAAACTTTTTACCATTGACACCGAGAGCTATCATCTATATTTGTTAACTTAAATAATAATGTGACGTTACAGGAAAGTTTTTGAGACGTCTATCTGTTGTGTGTGTTTTTAATTTGTTGCCAGTTTTAATTGTTTATATGTTTTTGCTTCCCATTTGAATTCCACACATCTGTAAAGGTTTGCATTTTTGACATATTTTTTAAAAACAGTCATAACCCTTATAACAGGAGTTTCCAAAGGATTTCCAATCCAAATAAGACTCTCAGAAGCTATTTCATTAATGGTAAACCACTCCTCCCCTAAACTTGGCATTTTGGATAAATTAATTACATCCATCAAAACTATTGTAAGCTCTTTCGTAAGCTTTTTGAGTATATAAATTTTGCATTTGCTTTTTGCAATATCTCTATAAAATCGAAATTAATCTATTTTTTAGGGGGTGAAGCTCCTTTAGAATATAAAAAACACTTTTCAGCTTTTTCGCTCAAACGATGCTTTATGATGAGAAGAATGGTGGAAAAATTTTCATGTGTGGAAAAAATATTTTCTAGTTAGAGCGCGATTGCCTGCGATGCGCTACAGATCTGCCTCTTGTGATTCGATGCGATGCAGATACAATTTTCTAAAGTTTCATTGAGCGACCAAACAAAAAAAGTCAAATTGAACCTTGGATCAATTATAAAAAATTAAAAAGAAAAGAACTTCAATGGAGAAGATCAAATGTATGGTGCGGCTATAAAAAAATTTCTCTCGCCGAATACCTAACACTTTAAACGCGTTTTTCACGAAACCTTAGAACTTTAGAAACATAACTCAAAAAGTTTTCAAATTTAGTGCATAGCTTTGAAATAATATTACTCACGAAAGTAGGTACGGTTTTTTTGATTGCTACAAAAATTTTTTGTTATTAAATTTTCAATTTTTTTTAAATGCCCACCAGATCAAAAACAAACATTTTTTTTTAATTCCATACATACTTCCCTAGATTTTGGTATATAAAATCAGAATATTTTTCTTTTTTCATTCTAGGACGTATTTTGAATTCAAATTTTTCGAAAATATTCTTACCTAACCTTTAACTCCCACTCTCTTGTATGATTTTTTATTAAAAAAATCCTAAAATTACCTTTTGTTTCGATCTCTAAAGAAGTGTTACTCCTTAAGCTTTTCATCTCTTCATTTTCGGTACGTTGTAGTTTTTAACCGACTTCTAAAAGAAGGAGGTTCTCAATTCGTCGACTATGTATTTTTTTATGTATGTACACCGATTACTCCGGAACGGCTGCAACGATTTGAATGAAATTTTTTACGTTATATTCAGAAAGTTGCTGCGGTGGTCCCATATTTTTTTAGATGAAATGACAATATGGCGGCCAAAAAAAATCAATATTGTCCGATTTTCTCCAAAATTAGTATGGGGGAATTTTCGGGGTCGTACACAACGAACCCGAACGTATCTTTAAAAAATTTAATATGGCGGATCCATTATGGCGGACCAAAAAATTAAATTTTGTCCGATTTTCTCCAAAATTGGTATAGGGGAGTTTTTGGGATGGCGCCAAATTATTTCTAAATGAAATAAATAACTACTAATATGTACGAATTATAGTAAGAAAGCAATTACAAATAAAACATTTTTAGCCTGTTTATGCGAATCACATTTTAACAGGTATTAGTTTGGCGCTGACTTCAAAAATTTCAATTTCATATAAAAATTTATAGTTATTTTTCACTTTTTAGCGCACTTTTAGAAGTCGGTTCAATTTTTTTATAAAAATTTTTTGATAAGTATTTTGAGCAAAGAGGATATTTACTTAGCATTCTTTGTTTGTATAACATTGGTATACTTAATTGTAAAGAAACAATTTCAGCCTTTTTAAGGATCTATTAAGATATTTTCCAGATAAAACCCTCTTTTGTGACACTCATACACTTGACTCTTTCAATAAATCACTTTTGAAAACGAAATAATCGCACTGTCTAACTATTTGAGTAATTTCCCATGCAACCAGAAGTACAACATATATTAGGAATTTTCTCCTAAATACAAAAAAAAAACAAAAATATCAAACCGCGGCAGAAGTAGCGTAAGTCAGAATGAAAACCATTAAATCCAAAACAGTTGTGCAAATATGATGCAGCGATGGCAGATCCAATTTATCATTTCGCCTGTCCAGAAAATTATATTATTTTTTATTATTTTGCTTCAATGTAATAATAATGCATAGAAAATGTCTTTCTGCAATGTTTATATTATTACTGAAAAATCTATAGAAAGGAGTGCAAAGGGAGCAATAATTTTACGTCGTCCTTTTTTTAAACATTAATTCTTAACGATCTATAGCACAAATCACCGTTAAACAACAATTTCAAGAAAATACTACTATATCTTTATCTTAGGGATGTGTTATTGACTATGTTAAATAGGAATATGAAAACTTGAGATAATCTGATAGGGTCGCTTCGACAACGAGATCAAAGCAAATCTCAGCGAATGGCTGATGACTTCAGGCCGTGATGTTACGACATCAATGTCGTTTCAGCGCTATGTTTTTATAAGTGTTGTTGGTTACGCCACCCTAGGTAAAAAAAATTATTTATAGTTTATGTTATTAGAATATATGCAGTAACATGCTCAAATTTTCAGATTAATAATAAATTATCTAGGAATAGGGTTATTTTTTAAAATTTCCTATTGTATTTATTATTAAACGATAAACAGTCATATATAATAGGATATAAATCCTGATATTTGTAGTTTGTCTATTTGAGACATAGTTTTATTAATGATTCTGGTATGCAACATTTCTTAAATAGTTAGATTTTATTAAAGAAATAAATCAAAATCTTATTTTTACCAATCAAAAAATCATCTTACAACATAGAAAAAATATTCCCTTGGGAGTAACTACCTAAACTTGACCTAAGTATGGTGACTGCTGCATAGGTAAAATGTATTTTTTTTGTATAAAAAAAACTTTCTGATAATTATTGTACGCATTTTCATATCAATAATTTTTTCAAAATATTTAAAATACGGGTATGCTAAAAATGACACAAATACGTTACGAACTTATGCGGATTTTTTCTTTAGAATATAAGTAATGAATCCTGCATGTAATAAGTTTCTTATGTTTAAAAAACTTATGAATTAACAAATATAAAGTGTACATTATAATTTTGTTTTTTAGCAACAAATTTGGAATATATTCATTGTCAAAAATGAAGTCTCTATTTAGATCTTCGGTCCCAATATTTTCTTGAGGATTAGTTTGATAGTAGTGTAAAATTAAAAATTGTTTAAGCAAAACTGCTATTCTAACAAAGAAATATTTTAAGGAATAAGCTATGCTCTAATTTTCTAAAATATGTTGTTTTAAAAATATTTATCCTCCATCAAATATAAAATCATATACGATCATCGTGGCAACAATGGATCACCTTTTTTTCAAAGTTACATATCTCCAACACTAAACAAGCTGTTGACACCAAACTAAAACTGAAAGAAAAAATAGACTATTTAGTTCCATTCTTTTGTAAGAGATCATTTAATTGAATTTGATAGAATCTGAAAATCAATATTTCTTTTTAAAAAATGGATATTGACTCATTGTGTCCTTAAAGAGGTACACAATGAGTCACCTTCGGGGGCACAGTAGATCAGAGGGGGATATTAAAATAAAAAGACAATTTACTGCTGATGTTTTTAATAATTGTCATCAAAACAATCATTTAAATTACACTTAGGACATAATAAATATAGTTTTCTTAACATTAAAAAATAATAATTTTAATCTCAGGGCAAATTAATGACACTTTGGTCGGCATTAACTTTAATAGGAATGATAAGTTATGAAAATGTTTTAATCTTTAAAATAAGTCATCAAAAATTCAGAATAGAAATTTTCTGAAATAAAAGAGAGCTCTCTTAGCAAACTTAACTAATTAAATTGTTCTTAGCCCAAATATTTTGGAGAAATAAGTTACGGTGGCAATGCCCAACCAGCTGCACTGACAATGCAGCAAATTTTTGCCAGGATGCCTTTATCGCCAATTGTTACTTTTCCCATATTCTTACCTTAAGGACCAAAGAAGTGAAGAATATCGTTTATAAACTCTTTGTAAGCTTTGAAAGATGCATAAACAGCTCTAGCTGCGACTTTTCGGAAATCTTTTGTTAAACTGTAAAAGATAAAAGCGCAATTTCTATAGTACTCAGCAAATGATTGTTTTCGCTCATTCGTAAAAACTTTATTAATGTCATAGCGCGGCACTTGTGGATATCCTTATCTTGGCTACATATCGTTGAAGCGTTGAAAATGGAAATTTATTTTTCCTTTCTACAGCACGTATATTCTTTTCAGCTCGGATTTCTCGGAAATTGTAATCATCTTGGATTATCCTAAAAAATAGAACCTGCTGGTAGGTACGTCATGGATTGACTCACTATGCCTGCTTTGGAAATGATCCACTGCTCACCACCCTCGTCATTTTTATTTTATGACGCAATAAAAGAGGCTTTTCCTTTGGTGGCAATCCTTAATTTACTGTCAAAAATACTCATTTCGTAAAAATGGTTACTCAGTAGATAAAATGAAAAACTACAGAAGGAGAAAACACTAAAATTTAAGTGATTATTTTCCTTTCGCCGCCTCAAAGGTCAAATTATTTTTGTACTGTACAATACACTGTTGAGTGGCGCACTGTCTCGAATTTAAGTCGTCATGACCGCTCACAAATCTACTAGGAAAATGACGCAGCTATTGATTTACTCTTTCTGCCCAATATGGAGCTGACTCGATGTGCTCCCCTGACTCGCATATTTTATACTCAGGCTAGATTTACGGTAGAGTGTTCTACGAAAACCGTTCATCGGAAATTTCACGGCTTTCCAGCTACTTAAGTCCATAGAAACAAGCAGATTTACCAAAATAAATCAGAAACATTTCAAAATTTACATATAAGTCCTTCTGAATCTACTGCTCGTTTTTAAAGTTTTTAATTATTGTTACGAGAGAAAATTTGTCTGAAGGTTAGGTAAAGATAATTATAATATATATATATATATATATATATATATATATATATATATATACAATTATCGAAATTATTAGTAAAACTTTTTATATATATTGTGAATTTTTCTTAATTACAATACATATTTATAACTTCAGTAAATTTTACAAAAAGAAAAATTATGTATATCATACTCTTAAAAATTATGTTAAGAGATATCCATTCGTCCATAGTCAACAGAAAAATAAAGGTTACGAACAAATAACATAAGCTAATCTAAAGTAAATACCACTCATTACTTTAATTATGAATAGTAATAAACATTATCACTATATCTGTGTACTTTTTTCTAAAAGGTCAGACATTTCAAAAACAACATTTCGTTTTTACCTTTTCTGTATTTTAATATATTTTTACATTATGTAGGAACATAATTATTTTCGTCTGCCGCCAAATTGAACGTTTTCTCCCTTTTTCAGTTAACATGTCAAAATGCCTAAGTACATCCTCCCGGAAACCCTGTTTTGCCCGCCTCTGAAGGGAAATAAAATCATAAAAGATAAGATGTGGGACGGAATGGACTCCCCTTTTTGGATTTGGAGCAAAATGAGGGATGAATCTAATATATTTAACAGACAGAAGATGTAGCGGAAGTATTTTCACATGAAGCATGATGTGTGGATTGTCTTTTAACAAATTGTTGGCGTTTCCTCTTCAAACGAAACTTAGACAGACATTTATTTTTTATAACCTAGACTTTTTAAATTAAAAATATTAAAAATGAACATAATATATACAATTATGTATATTTAAGTTTTTTTACTCTCGAACTGATGAAAATTTGAAGCGAAAACAAGTAATGGTCAAAAAATACCTTTAATAATCCCCCACGGTTCGTAATTCCAAAACTTAAAAATTATTTCTTTATTAGATTACTGGTATGTTAAAGGTATTATAACAACGTTTTTCCAGAAGATAGAAATTAATTCATTTTCAGATACTCGTTATTGAAAGCATTTATTGACCTGTTTTATACAATTTTTTAATATCGTTAATTCCTATTATACAGGGTGTCCGGGAAAATGTGAGAAATCTCCCGAATATGAAAAAACACGTGAAAGAAATAATTCATATAAACTTTTTTCGTATAGGCCTCCTAACCGTTTTCGAAAAAAACGTAATTTTATCATGTAATTGGCGTATTTCGATAAAAGATAAATCGTTGCTTGTATCAAATGTTCAACCTTCAACCTTATGATAAAAAAGTTTCGATCCAAAATTAGAGTTTACTTCTTTAGATACAAACGTCTAATTCTGTAAATTGCAGTTCGACCTAGGTTCGAAAAAAATGTGCGTTTTATTTTACCGGCGCTAGAAAAAAAGTATTGTTATTGCAGACGTTGCTAGGTACGAAAGAAATAAATATTCTTCATTTTAGAACTTGTCAACTTTCACATTGCTGACACATTGGTTCTTTACTTGATCTTGCATCTTGCAATGCTTTGTAAGCTAGAAGATTATATACTCTTCCAGATCAGAAAACATTTGCATGAGTTAACCAACGTCTAAGGGAGAATGGTACTTACCATTAATTACTTATTAATCACCTGATTAATAAGGTAATATTATTAAATTTCTTCATAATTTTAGCAAATTTTGGAAAAAGAAGTACTGATGCTGGTCAGGGAAGAACAGTACGTACTCTGCAATTAGAGAAAAATGTTTTAAATACTGTAGGTGACACTTCTTCAATGAGCACTCAAAAAACATTAGCGCAGTTTAATACTTCGGAAAAAATAATACATGAAGTTCTTCAAGAACAGCAGTTATATCCATATCATTTGAAAAAAGTGCATGAACTGATTCCTGCAGATTTTCCTCGTAGAATGCAGTTTGCAAACTGGCTATTAGATCAACAACGAAATATTGTAAACTTCATTAGTACTATTCTCTTCACGGTTGAAGCAAGGTTTACCAAAAATGAAATCATAAATTTTCACAACTCGGATTCAACTATGGTTTCGCATCATCAACATCAGTTTCAATCAATTAGTAGATTGAATCATTCATATTACCAGTACGGCTGACGAAGAACCTTATTTGAGGTTCCTCGAGAACGCTTTTCACAATTTAGTAGAGCACTTACCACTTGAAACATACTGAAACATGTACTACACCTCATTTCAGCGTTACTGTGAGGAAACACCTTAATAACGTCTATCCAGACCGTTGGATAGATAGAGGAAGACCTACTGCATAGCCTTCTCGATCTCCCGACCTAACACCGCTGGATTTTTACCTGTGGGGACACCTCGAACCTTGATGTATTCCAATCCGGTCGATTCTACGGAGAATCACTTTTCATTGTGAAGTTAATTTGAGTTTTTATTGAAACTATGGTAACAGGGAAAAATTCCTCTTTTTCATATTTAACCCGACAGAAGTTAGAGTACTAACAGTGAAAATAAAATGAGGTTTTTTTCGAAAACGGTTAGGATTAGCGATATAAATAAAGAGAACTTAATTTTTAGTCTATAGTTAAAGATATATAAAAACGTTGTCCAAAGTTCTTATCGTACAGGGTGTAAAAAAAAATGTGGTCATGAGTGCCACAGCTAGTCCGTCTCTGCAGCTGTGAGTAATTCACAATACTTACTTGGATAGTAATTAAAAGAGTCTACACTGTATTCTTTATATGATATTACCTTTTTAGTTTCTTCGATTTAAAAACATTTTTTGCAAACAATTATATAGGTATTTTAAAAATATATTTGACCATAATAGCAAATAAAATTTTGATTTGCAACAAATTTTAAGTACGTACCTATTCCCCAGTTAAACAAACAAAAGTTATCTTTATACATTATATTCATTACTATTTTTAGACAAAATTGAATCTAACATATTAACACACTCTGTGTTGATGGGGCAAATATGAATCATTTTGATGAAAAGAGGTCCTTTTAATGACACTTCTTCTTAATTAGCTTGTTATCATCCACTTCAGAACATAGACTTTTCGCATTTATTTCCACCTTGTTCTATCGTGGGCCAATCTGCTCCAATTTAAACCAGCTATCAATATAACATTGTCTCTCTATTGCAGTATTGGAAGTCCTCTTTTTCTTTTACCTAGCTAGTGTCTCTATTTCATGATTTCGTTGTTTCATTGATCATTTCCATATCATACGTTATGGCCTGCCTTATCTCCACTTTATTTTGGCTACATATCCTCTTACAAAATTACCTCTGTAATGTTTCGAACTTGGCTCACTGGCATATTAAGTCCTAAACACACTCGGAGCCTAGAACTCTCCATGGCTCGTTACACTTTTGGTATGATGTATATGTTCTTTTTAGTAAATATCCATGTTTGGGCCTTATACCTTAGTATAGGTAACACGACTCATCTAAAATGGTTTAACATTTTGCGATTGATGTTGATTCTTTTCTTCGACCAGTGTTTTGGAAATATATTGAAGAGCTAGTGTAAATAGTTCGGGGGAGATGGTATTCAGTTATCTAACTTTCCTTTCTATCGGGATTGTGTTTAAGTCTTCTTTCAGTTTTATTGTAATTGTGGCATTTTCATAGACGTGAATTAGATTTCTATATTTATAGTCAATTCTAACTTTGCTGAGCCATACTTAAAATTGATTCATCAAAATAATTACAAAAGATTTGAACTAAAAGGTTTCAAGAGTGGTATGGAAGAAACAACTATATAAAATTAATTAAAATTATTATTGAGAAAATAGTAGAATTCAATATATTACTAGTTCTAGATTTCATGAATTTTAAAAAGCCTTTTGGCACTCTAGAGTCACTAGCAATAATGTCAACCTTAGAGTAATATCAAATAGACTATAGATATGTAATACTAATAAAATACATATGCAATAACGCAACAGCATGTGTCAAATTCCATGATTACGCTACCAAATAAAAAAAATGAAAAAATAATTAGAAAAGGTGACACTACATCTCCTAAACTTTTCATAGCAGTGCTGGAGCACGCATTTAAATACCTACACTAGGACAAAATGGGCATTATTATTGACTGTGAATATCTTAGTCACCTAAGAAAATATTTTTATTACAGTCGATAATCTCACCAATGCACAACAAATTTTTAGAAAACAAGATGCATGGCCCACCAAGTTTCTAATAGTTCCATTAAAATTGAAGAAAACAAAATAGAGCAGATTTATGACTTCAAATATTGAGATCGTGAAGTTGGGACATGTAAATATAATTAAACCTGCTAGAACCACCGTATAGTGTTGGAATGGGCAGCATTTGGCAAAATGCGCAACGTTGTGGAAGAAAACATGCCAATTTAATTCATAAGAAAAGTCTTTGAACAATGTCACCTATCGGTGGTTGCGAATAGTTCTGAAATGCTTTCTTTGACAAAACAAACTACAAATGAAGTAACAGTTACTCAAAGGAGAATTTTGGGAGTATTGAGAAGAGATAGAGTTTATATATAGTAATAACAGAAAGAACCAACGTAAAGAATGTCATCCAAAGTATTGTACAGGCTATATGGAGATGGGTCGGTCAAACTTGTATTAGATCGACTAAGAGATTAAGGATAAGAGAAAAAAAAATAATACGGAATTATTAAGAACCACGCTAAAAACAATGCTTGTGCATCAATCTGAAAAGAGGGGTTAAGAAATACTAACATTAAAGAGAACGTCCAATGATGTTATTAAAAGCAATAGAAGTGATGCTGGGTAGGCAGCATTGCAAGAAAACCTCAAAAAAAGTGGTTCTTTAAAATTATTCTGTGCTGTCGACAAGTAATAAAGTAAAGTATTGGCAGAATCCAACAAAGTTGATTACACGAGGTGGAAACAATAGCTGGAAGAAACTGGAACACATTCATTGATGTTTATATCAAACAGTGGATGACAAATGACTGTGAAGATGAAGAAGACCAAATTAAAAGCAAATATGTTAAAAAGGTATAATATTTGAAGCAGCTAAATCCTGCATTAAGACAGACAACATATTAGGCTGACCACAGGTCTAACAACCGATCACTGCAGCTTAAAAAAATATCTATCCACAATGGGCATCTATAATGAAGAAACGACATGTAGACTATATGACGAGGAGGACGAAATAACCTTACACATCAACTTTAAATGCAAAGCTCTAACATACTGGAGACATCTTCAAGGATCAATTAGTCCGGAGGGCTTATACTCAGAGGATAACCTAGTGAAAGAACTGCTAAGCTTGATTAGAGAAACAAACTTATTCATCTAGAACATATATAACAGGCGACACAGTAAGTCACTAGGATCTCAACCTGTTATATCATTCATTCAATCAATCAGTCAAGATATAATTAAATAATCGTAAAAGTACTTTATTTTACAATATATTATTTCTGGTTAGATAACAATTGGAACAAACTCAAAGTTAAAATAATTTCCCCAAAGATAGCATTAAAGAAGTTTGGTCAGTAAAAGTGGCCGCAATATCTTTATGGAAAATTGATTTCAGTTAAATTGGCTAAATTTCTGATATGTTGTGTATATTGCCTTGCTGATTAAATGCCTCAATGGACATAGAGCACCAAATCTTCAGGATTTCAAGATAAAGCTTGCTAAAGTATGCATCATCGTATATTTTCATTGCTTAGGACTGGATTCCTATAGTACTATTATTCTATTTCTAGGGGCTTAAATAGGTTCCAAAATATCTAATAACTCTCATGGTTAATAAACTGGAATGTTTTTTTATAACACAAAAAATTATGCCATATCATAAAACGTGATACACAGATAAAACCATGTCACAAAACGTCAGAAACCAAATGATATTCTTTTCATTGATTCTCAGGGGCTCGGAGTTGTTTACCCCTGACAAATATCGTATGTATTATCAACATATGGTATATATTAAGTCATACTGTCATATAACTTCATATCTGATCATTTCGAGTCACATAATGTTAGAGTGGTTAAATTTTTTGCAATATTTTGCCTTCTACTGCGACTCATCATATTATTCATTGCTAAATAACTAATGCTTGTCATATCACAAGCATTCACAACATATCAGTTCAAGCCACAGTGTGTCATAGAAGTAATTGCTTGTCACTTCTTGTTCGAACATATTACCCTTTGACTTATCTTGTTATTTCAGCTTTGGTTGTATTAGTTGATCATTGAATATTGAAGCGATGCGCTTATATGCATCAATCCTTTTCTCAGTGAGAGCTGTTGCTACTAGAATTAGCTTTTTCCACAGTTTACGACGTGGGCTTCCTAATGGAGTTCCAACTTCTCAGTCACGGTCCGTCTATAATTTTTGTAGTTATCCAGTTACTCAGTTGCGCAGCAAGGTTAGGAATAATGAATGCACAGAAGGGTTAGGAAAGATGCACAAGAAACCCATAAGGCTAAGATCGACTGCATACATGCACATAAAAGTTAGGGATATGCGCACAAATTAAAGATAGATTGCGTATATACAGAGCCTGCGGGATAATGTTGGTACGCCCACAAAGTATGCTGATGAGTATACAGTGCCTTCATTTCAAAACGAACCATCCTTAATAACTTTGTTAAATAGAAAAATTTAAAAAAAAGAAAAAACACGTCAATTTAGATATACAGGGGGAAGTTTAATTTTGCATTTGTTAAAAGTCTGTCAATCACCTCCTCACCTCCAGCTAACCTCACTTTGATATGTCAAATGGGAACCCCCACCTTGTGACACATCATTGTAAGCAGCATAAAATTGTCTATCCAACCGTATAAAAAAAATTAAATCGGTTGACGTACAAGCGAATAGTGTGCAAAAATGTCTTGTAATAATGCATAATATATCGGCCTCGAACTTTGGTATGTCAAATGATTACCCTATAGTGTGATACATCATTTTAAAGGACGTACGATCTGCTATCCAACGATGTCAAAAAAAATAAGTTAATAGACGTTATAGGCAATTAGGATGCAAAAATGTGTGTTAAATATAAGCAGTTTATTCAGTTTAATTCGGTTGAAGAAAATTATTTTATTAAATGTTCAAAATGTGCGCCGTTATTAGCGAGACAATAAAAAAGCCTATTTTGAAATTCCCCACGAACATTGGCAAGGGTTTCTCTGCTAATTCCTCTACATTCCCGAACAATTCGATCTTTTAAATCGTCAATATTTTCAGGTGGGGTTTTATAAACCTTGCTTTTTAAATACCCCCAAAGAAAAAAGTCTAGAGGGGTTAGGTCTGGAGACCGTGCTGGCCATTCAATTGCACCACGTCTGCCAATCCACGTCCCTGGAAAATGTTCATCAAGCCACTCTCGAATTGCCAAAGCGTAGTGCGGGGGAGCTCCATCTTGCTGGAAATGCAAATTATTTTCATTTAGTACCATAACAGCATTTTCATCCACTTGATTTTCTAAAGATTGCACAATGGCAGGGTATATTGTGTTTTCTAAAAGGTTTAAATAAATTTGCCCAGTTAAATTATCTTCCAAAAAAAATGGCCCGATGATTTCATTGCCATAAATTCCTGCCCACACGTTAATTTTTTCGGGATATTGAGTATGCCCTTCTCGGAAAAGGTGCGGATTTTCATTATCCCAGTATCTGCAGTTATGTCTGTTAACCAGTCCATTTAGAAAAAAAGTTGATTCATCACTAAAGCAGATATTCTTAGGTAAATGGGGGTCCTCGTCAATTCGTTGGCACATTAATTCGCAAAATTGAATTCTCCTATCAAAATCGTCTTCTCCGAGTTCTTGAAGAATTTGAATTTTGTAGGGAAAAAACTTATTTTGTTTTAAAACTTTATGCACAGAGCCAGCAGAAATGTTGGTTAAATCTGCGACCTTTGAGATGGATAAAGTTGGATCTATTGCAAACTGTCCTAGTACCTCGATTTGGCAAGCTTCATCTACAACCCTTTTCTCAATATATTTTTTATTACAAACGGATCCCGTTTCTTCAAACTTTCGTACCAATTCGAGTACATATTTATGGCCCACGTTTTTGTCTTGATGCCTCTCGTTAAATGCTCTGGCGGTTCTACGAGCGCACCGATCTTCAGCTCCATAGAGAAAAATTATTTCTATTCTTTCGGCTAGCGTATACACCATTTATATTCACGTTTCAACTAGGCGTCACAATGACAATTTTAACAATAATAAACAACTGGTGTTTAAAGATCTTAAAAATTTTATTTATTGCAGTGATTTTTTGTACCTATCAGGTACCGCAAAAAATATCATTGAAATAAATACACTAGATTGATTAGACTGCAATGAATTTTGCGATGAATTTTAAAACAGGCTTAGTTTTTTTCTCGCAAATATTTTAACTGTTTATTATTTTAAAAAAATATTTATTTTAAATTTTAAATAATATTTTACTCTATGAAGTAGCCATTTGACATAATAAAGTTTAATGTGATAAGGTGTCTATTATTACCACACATCTTTTCTTACTATTCGCTTGTACATCAACAGATTTTGTTTTTTTTTTATTGGCTAAATAGCAGATAGTATGCCCTTTAAAATGATGTATCACACTATAGAGTAATCATTTGACATACTAAAGTTCGAGGCCGATATATTATGCATTATTACAAGACATTTTTGCACACTGTTCGCTTGTACGTCAACCGATTTAATTTTTTTTATACGGTTGGATAGACAATTTTATGCTGCTTACAATGATGTGTCACAAGGTGGGGGTTCCCATTTGACATATCAAAGTGAGGTTAGCTGGAGGTGAGGAGGTGATTGACAGACTTTTAACAAATGCAAAATTAAACTTCCCCCTGTATATCTAAATTGACGTGTTTTTTCTTTTTTTTTAATTTTTCTATTTAACAAAGTTATTAAGGATGGTTCGTTTTGAAATGAAGGCACTGTATATTCAATGGATGTCTAACTTGTGCGCATTCCTACATCTTTCCTAAAGCTTTTACTCATGTGTGCGGTCGATCTCTAACTTTTGCCCTCGATAATATCTTTCCTAATCCCTCTCCACATGGATACTGTCAATTTCTAATATGTGCTCACGACTACATCGTCTCTGACTCTTTTGCACACGTATGTATCCGACTTGTGACTCGACGTGCATTAGTTATTGAGTAATAAATAACATGACGATTCGCACTCGCGTAATATGAACTATATCATAAAACAATCCAAATTAACGCTATGACATTCAGCGACCTGAAATGACTTGATATGACGTCATATGAAATGTTGCATGACATAATATCATATTACGATGATATAACGAAAGTTGTTTGTGGTAAGTAAACCACTCTGAGTCCCTGTAAGTAAAAATATATCAACTGGATCATGAAGTTTTGTGACACAATTTCACTTGCGAAGTAGTAGATATTTGTTTGACTTCCATTGTCTTTATTTTCGTTGAATATCACGACGTTTCAGCTAGTAGTTATCTTTAGCCATTTTCAAATGAAACTAATAAATCCCTTAGCTACATGACATTTATACTAAAAGTAAATGCAGTGGAGTGTGACTGAGATGGGTGCAGTCATGCCTGCTATGGCAAAATCCCATTTTTTATGCTGTATTTAATTTTAATTTACAATTATTAAGAAGTAGTTTCCACACTTCTCTTATATCTAAGGATGGTTTACTAAAACAACTCGGGTTCTGATGTATAACCGCGGCTTCTTTGAATTTTCGTTTTCTCCAATGTTGTTCTCGGTGTAGTATTTTAGCTTCAGACCATTTTATGTGATGTTCATGAGCCCAGACATGGTTGGCGGCACCAGATTTTTCTGTTTCTCCTCGAGATGTGCATTTTTGGTGTTCTTTGATCTTTACGTAAAGAGGTCTCTTTGTTTTGCCAACGTAGGAATTGTCACATTCACATGGTATCTGATATACACAGTTCTTTATGTCCCTTTCGGTTGTTGGTTTGACACTAGTGAGCCGACTTCTTAGAAAGTTATTTGAATTGAAAACAACGTTGATTTTATATCGTTTTGCTATCCTTCTAACTTTTTCTGAAATGCCTTTAACATAGGGGATGTCCAATACTGGTTTTCGTTCTTCATCCGTTGTCGATATTGTCCTATTTCTGCGTTGTTGTAGAAATTTATCCACTAGATATACTGGGTATTTGTTGGTTGTCAGGTCATTTTTAATGTAATCTATCTCTTTCATCAAGTTCTCGTTGGAGTTGCAGAGAGTTAAGGCTCTATCTACGAGATTTCTTATAATTCCTTGTTTGGTGTTGTTGGCGTGATTAGATGAATAATTAAGGTATTGTCCTGTGTGCGTGGCTTTTCTGTAAACCGAAGTTCGAATTTGTTTGCCATTTCTTTCAGCCAAGACATCTAAGAATGGCAATTTATTTTCTACTTCTTTCTCCATGGTGAGTTTGATTGCTGGGCTGATATTGTTGAGATGAAAAAGAAAGTTTCGAAGTTCTTCGTCGCTTCCACTTCAAATAATATAAGTATCGTCTACGTTTCTGAGCCATAACTTTGGTTTCTTAGTTGTGGAATGAATTGCAAACGTCTCGAACTATTCTATGAAAATATTTGCGACCACCTGTGAGAGTGAAGATCCCATCGGTAGTCCATCATCCTGGATGTAGAATTTTTCCTGTTCTTGAAAATATGAATTAGTCAAACAACTTTCCAACAAGTCCATAATAGCGTGCGGTGGTAAAGATGTTCTTTCTGCTAAGGTTTAATCTTCTTTAAGGTTCTTTCTTATGATTTTTAGTGATTCCTTAACTGGAACATTTGTGTATAGGCTAAAGCTAATAAAATGGTCTTCCGGTTGTACTTCTATTTCAAGTATAATTTCTACGAAATGTTGCGAGTTCTTAACCCAAGACGATGTATTTCCTTGTAATGATCTCAGGATTAGAAGAAGAAATTTGGCAAGTTCAGAAGTCGGAGTTGATGCCATACCATAGCAAAACTCCAAATCTTTATGGACTCCCGAAAGTACATAAGCAAGACATGCCCTTACGACCTATCATGAGTTCCCGGAACTCCAGTTAAGGAATCACTAAAAATTATAAGAAAGAAACTTGAAGAAGATCAGACCTTAGCAGAAAGAACATCTTTACCACGGCATGCCATTATGGACTTGTTGGAAAGTTGTTTGACTAATTCCTATTTTCAAGAAAAGGAAAAATTCTATATCCAGGATGATGGACTACCGATGGGATCTTCACTCTCACCGATGGTCGCAAATATTTTCATGGAATGGTTCGAGACGTTTGCAATTCAATTCACAACTAAGAAACCAAACTTATGGCTCAGATACGTAGACGATACTTTTATTATTTGGAGTGGAAACGACGAAGAACTTCGAAACTTCCTTTTTCATCGTAACAATATCAGCCCAACAATTAAACTCACCATGGAGAAAGACGTAGAAAATAAATTACCATTCTTAGATGTCTTGGTTGAAAAAAATGACAAACAAATTCGAACTTCGGTTTACAGAAAAGCCACACATACAGGACAATCCCATAATTATTCATCCAATCACTCCAATAACACCAAATAAGGAATTATAAGAAATCTCGTAGATAGAGCCTTAATTCTCTGCAACTCCAACGAGAACTTGATGAAAAAGATAGATTACATTAAAAATGATCTGACAGCTAACGGATACCCAGTATATCTAGTGGATAAATTTCTACAACAACGCAGAAATAGGACAATATCGACAACGAAGGAAAAACGAAAACCAGTATTGAACATCCCCTATGTCAAAGGCATTTCAGAAAAAGTTAGAAGGATAGGAAAACAATACAAAATCAACGTTGTTTTCAATTCAAATAACTTTCTGAGAAGTGGGCTCACTAGGGTCAAACCAACAACTGAAAGGAACATGAGGAACTGTGTATATCAGATATCATGTAAATGTGGCAATTCCTACGTTGGCGAAACAAAGAGACCTCTTGACGTAAGGATCAAAGAACACTAAAAATGCACATCTCGAGGAGAAACAGAAAAATCTGGTGCCGCCAACCATGCCTGGATTCATGGACACCACATAAAATGGTCTGAAGCTAAAATACTACACCGAGAACAACATTGGAGAAAACGGAAATTCAAAGAAGCCGCGGTTATACATCAGAACCCGAGTTGTTTTAGTAAACCATCTTTAGATATAAGAGAAGTGTGGAAACCACTTCTTAATAATTGTATACTAAAACTAAATGCAGCATAAAAAAATCGGATTGCATAGCAGGCATGACTGCACCCACCTCAGTCACACTCCACTGCATTTACTTTTAGTATAAATAGCCATGTAGCTATGGGATTTATTTAGTTTCACTTCAAAACGGCTAGAGATAACTACTAGCCGAAACGTCGTGATGTTCAATAAAAATAAAGACAATGGAAGTCCAACAGATATCTACTACTTCGCAAGAAACATCGTTGTCTATGACCTTCAAACAAGTACAGTTTCACTTGCTATGACTACTTATGCCACGGCATCATTTGACATCATATAATATATCATTTCAGTTGTTTAGACAGACATTAGGTATTTTGGAACCTATTTTAATCAGTAGAAGCAAATTAAAACGTACTATAATAATCATGTCCTAATCAATTCTAACACATGATAATTGGTTCTTCGACAAGCTCTATCTCGAAAACCTGGAAGTTTGGGGTCTTGCACCCATAGAGATATTTTGTCAGAGGGGCGAGGTATACAAAGAATTTTTCATTCAGCCATTTTAACGGAAGTTAATTTTTCATAAGGAAAGTGCGAGGTTCTTTTCCTTACACTCAAAATATTTTGTGATAGTTGAGCTTTTTCAAAATAAAATGTACTTCCTTTATATCCGTGTTAGTTTATCAAGTTAGCCTATAAAATCAAGTTTATAGTGAAAGAAATGGTAGAATTTTTAAGCCCTCATGTATGCATAATCATTTTAATTTATATACTATAATATGTAATTTTGAAAAATTGCAAATTATTTATAATTGTCTAGCTGTAAATAATTTGCGAATAATATAAGAAGCATTATAAAGCAAATTAATCAAGTAGTTATAAATAGCCTGGAAAATTCCAACCCATTATTTCGCTTACACTTTCCTACGCATATCTTAAGCTTAAGCCTACACATTTGTTTAGAAAATCATCTGTCCGAAAGTGAAGCTTCCCAGCTTTAGAGTAATAGAACGAAGCGGCTACGCATCGAGCAAAAAAAGGTTAAGCGGTAACGGTTTTATGTTTGAGTTGTAAGTGATGGAAATCTAAAGACCTGTCAGATAAAACACAATTTATTTTTGTTAAGGCGAAAGAAAATTAAGCGGTGGGCATTCCCCCTGTTCTCTTTCATATTTATGCTTTTTTGGAAGATTAATAAGATCATTTTTGTTTACAATTAATCAAAGATAATTTGCTTTTTAACTGAAAGGTAAAACATTTAGCTGGAGTTTTTTAATTTTAAATTAATGATAACATGTTTAAAATGATAAACGTTTTTATAAACTACCTGAAATGAAAAACATAATTCTTGATTATGAAATATGTCAAAAATAGAAATATTATTGAGGTAAGAAGGTTTTTAGGAAGAAATAAAAGTGGAACATTATAAATTATTCTGAATAAATTTATATTCCAACATTTTTTGAATGCCGGTCTTGTTCATGAGTAAATTGGTTGTCATATCTTATGAATAATTTAGATATTGAAGAAATATACGACAACAATAAAACAGAAAGTTTAAAAAAGTTCATAACACAAGCATTTCTCGTTCAGCTATTCGACCTTTTAATAACTAGAATGGTTATAGTGTAGGCAAGATAATAATTTTCATGAGGGGGGCTGGTTTTTTATTGGAATAGGTCATAAATAACATGTTGAAAATGAATATCGTTTTTTTTTTTGCGAAGAAATTGTGCTAAACTTCTTATTAAACGCTTATGCCCAGTTCCCACTATGCTAGTATTTTAGTCTAGTAGCGAGTAATTTAGTAACTAGACGTGTCTGAAAAACAAAAATTTAGTCGAGTAGATTAGTAAGTAGTTAAGTCGAGTCGATCCATTGTATTCTATTTTTTTCGTGCGAGTAGCACCTCCCACCATGCATCCGTGCTCACTGGTTCACCGGCTAAACAAGTCCGAACCGGTCGAATTAGTCGATTTCATTAGTTGCCGCAAAAATGTCGTTTCGCTGGATCGAAGAAACTACTTTAGAATTCGTTTCCAGATATTTAGAACATAAATGCTTGTGGAATATTAAGTCCCCGTATTATAAAAACAAAAAATGAAACAATCCGCATACTTGGATTTAGAAAATACAATGAATATACCCGGATTTGGTGAAAAGGAAATTAAATTGAAAATTGGAAACATCAGGTTAGTGCATAATTTTATTATTTTATTTCAAAAGCATATTTATTGCTATGATACAATAAGCTCTTAATTATTATTACTATTATTGTTTTTAGAAGTAGTTTTACCTAACAAGATCCATTCCTTTTTAGATCGACCTACTCTCAGGACTTAAAAAAAATAAAAGACTCCAAAAATTCAGGCGCTAGGACTGACACGGTTTATATTCCTTCAGTAAAATGGTTCAGTTTATTGGATGCATCCCAGCGAAACTTAACCTCAATTCTGACACAAAGTGAAAGTAATTTGGTAAGTAAGTACCTACCCATCTACTTATACCCATTATTACAATACAATAATTATAATATATTCATCTGTCCGTCAGTCTGTCTATTATAATCTAGTATTGGTGGGCCGGTAGTTTTCAATGTATCATTCGTGCCTGCCAAGGGACAGATCCGCTTCCAACGAAATAATCTATATACCTCTCCCGGCGATCTGTAGACCTTTAGGATGAACGATTACTTAAAGGAATTGGTAGCGGTTGCATTCCGAGAGACTCTGGCTCATTCCTCCAATTACCAGGAACTATAGTTCCTGCTGCATAGTTTTCTGTGTCTACTGTGTATTCATACTGTTTATTCTGTAATTTTGTTTGGCGGAGCCAATTATGTAAAGCGCAACAGGTCTTTACTATCCTTACAACTTTCTCAGGACTATAGGGCATCGGTTTCTCAAACACTCTGAATCTGGCAGCTAGTATACCAAAAGCATTTTCGACTATTCTTCTAACCCGAGACAAACGATAATTAAAAATTTTTTGCTTTAACGTTAATCGATTTCCTGGAAAAGGTTTTAATAAATATTCTTTCAGGGTAAATGCATTATCGGCAACTAGGACATAATCATCTGGTAAAACACCGTTTTCTAGTTCTTCGGACAAACTATAGTTACGAAATACGCCACCATCAGAAACCCTTCCATTACACCCAACGTCTATATAACTAAAGCAATATTTATGAACTACAACAGCCATTAAGACAATGCTGTTTGTCTCTTTGTAATTATAGTACAAACTTCCTGATTCAGTGGGTGCCTTAATGACGATATGTTTGCCGTCGATTGCTCCACAGCACCCTGGAAAGTTCAGCTGTTTTCGAAAACCATTTTCAATTATTTTCCAGTCTGTAGTAGCAGGAATCTGAAAAAAAATATTAATGTTCATGAATACTTTGATACTAATCACATTTTGTTTGTTTCAGGCTTCCAATAGTTCACACACTGATGATACAGATACTGAGCAAAATACTACTTTAGTGGATTCTTTTCGAGAACCTACACCTCCTCCTCCACTGCTAACAAAAAAGAAGAAAATCGCCCAGCTCTCGAGCATGGTTACCCAATTAAAAGAGATAGCTGATACTACTAACTCTACAGTCAATGAAAATGAGTTTGAGGTCTTCGGAAACACGTCGGTCTTCAACTGAAGTCTTTGCCCTTACTATTTGCATTAGAAACACAAGATCACATTCAACTTTACATAAATAGAATTTAACGTCAGCACCTTCAAAACGCAACTGAACAAAACAGAATCATCAGGACGCCACAGTCATCGGATGCTGCAAAATCACCATTTAGCGATTCTTCAATATATTATAATGACATTAGTAACTATGATTTGGAAGAGCAAGCAACTGAATGTATTTCTTCGACCATTTTACCTAAACATCATTCTGAACATGTTGCGGATTACAAGATTTCCTCAAATATGTTTCCATCTGGCCATATAAACAATAATGAAACGCAGAGGAATGTTACAATTATAGCTAATGTTGATAATTAAAAGTGATGGGAGCAAACAAAACACTTATAACTAAAGTAATACCTAACAATGTTGAAAATGATTATATTAATAAATAAATGTTTCATAATAAATCTGTTATAATTATTTAATCGTACCTTGATAAATTCCATTAATGATTCATAGATTGCTTCACAAACTTCGATGATAAATTTGGAAATTGTTGCTTTTCCGAGTCTAAATATATGTGTGAATGTCCTTAAACTACATCCTGTAGCAACAAAGTATAGAACTGCTAGTAATTTTGTAATTGCAGGAATCGCACTTCTTAAAAGGGTCTTTCCGCTGAATTTGAGAGTGTATTTTCATTAACAGAAAATTTACACAACTTTCGGACATTCTAAAACTATCGAAGTATTCTTTGGGATCTTGCAATGCTAATTCCTTCAGAAGACAATTAGTAGCTCCTAGTTTATCTCTTCTATCGATCCATTTTCGTATCCATAGCTTCTTGTTATTAATTTATTAATTACACAAATTTCATCATCCACCTCTTCTAAAATAGCCGTTACGATTAGCTTAATCAGTTTATTTACTTTATTGCGTTGTATGCTCTTCATCTTGCAAAACACAACTCACTTGTGAACTGTACTTGAACAAAGTGCGAAGGATTTTTGGACAGTAGTGAGTATTTTAGTTACTAAATTACTCGCTACTAGAGTAAAATACTAGCATAGTGCGAATTAGGCGTTGGTGTGAAAAAATCGAGCTGTTCAATGGAAAAGCTTAAAAAGCTCAGAAAATAAATCTCAGATAACAAGATTTTCTGATTATTTACTATTCTTGTTATAATTTTACATAAGAAAGAGATATTATAAAGTGTCTTATTTTCTGAGGCAAATTTTATGGAAATTACAGAATTTATATAAGTTTAGCAGCAATTGTTGCAGTTTTCGAAAATTTATGTACCTTAAAATTTCTTATAGTATTTGGCGTAACAATTATTATTTTTCAAAAATACTGATATCTCAAAAAGTTCGAAACAAATGGAAATAACTTCGATAATTTAAACCAAAAATTTTCGAAAATAGGAAAAAGGAAGGCGTGTTTTTTTTAATAGATCCACAGCATCCAGAAGAATAAGAATATATTTTTCGTATTTGCAAAAAGATTGTGCTAAACTTTTTATTAAACAATTTGTGTAAGAAACCGAGCTCTTTAAGAAAAAAAGCGAAATAGCCCAGAAAGTACACTTCGGAACAAAAATGTTTTTACGATTTATTACACAGACACACACCAACGTTAAAGTTGAATATACTTTTCATGCGATATATGTTGTCGGTAGTATTTTTGCTTTGTCACTATTTTTTCTTACCTCAAATAAACCGGTAAAAAATGGAAAAAATGAACGAAAATACCTAAGGAAGGAATCAGAAATTTTTTTAGTTCATATCCAACTGTAAGTAGATGGATCTGTTAAATCCAAATCCGTCAACAGAACTAAAATAGTCTGTCTCATATTTTTCTTACCTCAAAAATCCAGCCAAAAATCGTTATTTTCAAACAATTACCTGATTCATACAAAATTTGGTGTAAAGGCGTTTTTTGGGTCGCTAGTCACGAATCTAAAGTCAAATTTGCAAAATTCAAGATGGCAAATCCAATATGGCGAAATAAACGGATTCTTGCCAAATTTGGTATAAGAGAGGTTTTAGATTACTTTGACAATTTTTATAAAAATTGATTCTCAGAGTCTTAATTACATCCTTCTTGGTCCTGCATCTAGGGCACCTTCCAGTGGTAATGGTAGGCAACGGAGTTATTTCACTATCTAGCAAAGTCCCTGGATAACGGCTTCCATGCCGTCACGGCAAGCCCCAATAAGAGACTTACGATCGAAATCGGAAAACCCAGTATCGGCGATCGGACAGGGCGGGAAAGCGGGCTCGCGATCATCATCATCATGCTACCTTAACTCTACATGGGTAGGCAACTTAGCTCATCTAGAGTATAATGCTACAAGTAATGAATTTTACGATACTAGACGATTTCATAATTGTGATAAAAACTGCAATTTATTTTATTATATTTGTTGTATGTACGTAGTGATTAAGATGGGAATGGCTACAACTGACAGTAATATACAAAAATTGATTTGGTTTTGAGGTACTTCATCAGGGTTCCTCACATTATCTGCAGTTCTTACAAAATAATATTGTATCGCTGGGATAAGGAGAAGATCATCAAATATTCCACATCAACATTATGGAATAGACCGCATAACAAAAGTGACTGCTATTTTTGTATGAATGATATAAAAGAGTAGAACCGCAATAATTAACATAATATTTTTTATATAGATGTTTCAACGGTAACAAAACCAATTTAAGCAAATCCTTAATCCAAACCACTTAATGCTGATGCTATAGAAATTGATGACTGCACCTTATCAGATGATGCCGAAAACGCAGAATACGAGTTTATTGGACAAGATTCAAACAATGGTGATATATAAAACGAAAAAAAATTATCGATGGCGCTGGGAGTAGTGACAACAATAAAGATAAAGAATTCCTTCCACATAATTGTAAACTAGAACCAAAAATTAGTATTAGAGCCAACAGTTAATAATCTTGTTCGAGATTTAGGCTTACCTAAGAAAGATGTTCAATATCTAGCTTCATTTTTGAAAAAGAGGCACCTACTTCAGCCAGAAACAAGAGTTTCATTTTAAAGGGGCAGAGACAAAGAATTCCGACAATATTTCACAATAGACTATACACTGTCACCTGCATATTGTCCCGATATAAAGACTTATTCGATTAATTTCACAGTGAAGATTGTTTTTAGATCCTTCCAAACGTAGCATAAAGGCAGTTTTACTGCTCAACACCAACGTTTATGTCCGTATTCCAATACCTCATTCAGTTGCCAAGTAAGAGAAATACGAAAAAATGAAAGATGTTATGGGAAAAATAAAATATGCTGATTATAAATTGTAACAATATTGCTTGGGCAACAATCTGGTTATACACGTTGTCACTGCTATTCATGTCTTTGAAATAGTAGAGATAGAGAACGACATTATAAAAAGAAGATTTGGCCAGCAAGAGAGTCATTCAGTCTTGGCCTAAATAACTTATTATCTGATCCCTTAGTAGATCCAAGAAAAATTCTTATCACTCCGCTTCATATAAAACTTGGGCTTATAAACCAATCTACAAAAGTTTTGAACAAGGAACGCCGATATTTCCAGTACTTATACGAGAAATTTTCAAAATACTGTAAGCTAAAACTAAAGAAGGAGTATTTTTTCAAGATACAATATTTATCACTAAAACGAACAACGTTGAGAAAGCGGCTTGGCTTAGTTTTAAAGAACTGGAACAAACTTCTTGGGAAATGAAAAAAGGCCCAAATACCAAGAAATTGTTAAGAGAATGGTTAAAAATTTTCAAAACTTAGGCTGCTTAATGAACTTAAAACTACATTTGTTAGACTCTCAAATCGATGAATTCCCAAATAACCTTGGCGCTTGTAGTGAGGAACAAGGTTAACGCTTTCATCAAGACTTAAAATTCATGAAAAATGGATACCACTTAAGCGAGATGCAAAAAAATCGATTGGAGAGAAAATCTGTAAATAGGTCGTATGCAGAAAAAAAAACAAGATATAGCCGAAGGTAGGTTAAAAGCCACTAGGGGGCCTAAAGGAGGTAGGTTACCGAAATGAGAAGTTAGTGAGGTAGCTAGTCAGATACTAACGTAATTTAATAGGAAATTTGTAAGATAATGAGAAAGGGAGATGGTGAGATAGGGAGTTAGTTAGATGGGAAGCTACTGAGACAGGGAGTAAATGAAATGGTGAATTAAGTGGGTGTGAAATAGAGAGATGTAGAGTGAAAATGACCCCTGTACCAAATTTTTTCAAGAATCCGCTGATTTTCTAAAATTTTTTCCTCCATATTGGATCTACCATCTTGAATTTTGCAAATCTAATGTCAGATTCGTGATCAGCGACTTAAAAAACGCCCCTATACCAAATTTTAAAGCAGGTAATTGTTTGAAAATACGATTTTTGGCTGAATTTTTGAGGTTAGAAAAAAGTTTTAGTGATGGATTTAGATTTAACGAGTCCATTTATTTATTAATAAATAATTAGATATGAGCCAAAAAATTTTCTGATTTTTTCCTTGCGCATTTTCGTTCCTTTTCTCTATTTTTTTACCGGTTTCTTGAGATTAAGAAAAAATGATGATAGCCAAATTCTAACACCGGATGCGTGATCAAGAGGTAAATATACTACAGATAATATATATCGTATGAAAAGTATATACAATTTTTACTTTTCTACGTACCTGTGTTATTCCTGATGTAATCTGACATATGAATGAGCCGTTCCAAAGTATGTAATTTTTCCTACTGGAAAACCAGGTGGAAAGTAACAAGAGTTGCTACATCCGCAGTTCTAATTTGCTGATAAATTTCATTTGTAATAAATAACAAAAAAGGTTAAAAAAAAATTTAACATAAACTAGAAATTAATTAAAATGCTCTGGTATTCAATTAATTGACTCATTTATACAATTATATATTGTTTAAAAAATTAAATTACAAAGTCATGGAAGAGATTAAGATTCACATTAAGAACACCGTGAAAGAGCTATATTTTTTAGACGAGAGAGAAAACGAAGTATACTTTTATAATGCTCCTTCATTTTCCAACGAGTGTTATTCGGACCACTCGTACTCACCGTAACGTATGCGCGTACTTGAAACAGTATAGTTATTGAAGTAATAATCAATATGATTGTGTACTTAATCATGATTTTATACCGATTTAACGACCAGGATAGCCATTCAAGCACACAATGCGTACGACAGCTCCTATCAGCGGAGGCCAGAAAATCGTGTCTAATAGTCATTTTGCTTTACCCAAAGGGTCATAAAATAAAAACCTATAAACTGGAGAGTTACAAAACAATTCAGAAAAATATGTCATAATACTAACAAAATGTAAGTACTCTAAAGAGTGTGTAAGCGATCATATAAGTAAGTATCCGACATGCATTAGATTAGGATTCCGTGGCAGTTATTAGCTATTTTTTAACAATTTCGTTTTCGCGTCTGTCTTTGAATTATATTTAAAAAATTTAGTTTTAGTAATATATTTTTAATTTTTCAAAATTTTTCTAGTAACAGGATTTTCTTGATTTAATTTGGTAGAATAAGAAAATAAAACTTTATATATTGAATTACGGTCTAGTTTTTAAAACTGTGGAACAAAAGAAACAAACCATTTTATTTTTAATTTAAAGCACTGATTCCAGAAATAATTTCATGCAGCAATATTTATAAGCGAAACTTTTTAAATCATATTGCTATGATGTACAGTTGACATATAAGTATGTAGTTTACATTCAGAGTGATTTAGAAAAAAAAAATAAAAAAATCTAAAGGAACATTTGGTATATTTCGTAGCCTAATATCGAGATGATAAAGAAAACCAAATTATTCTCAAACGAATTTTGAGAAATAATAAAACATTTCCTAAGAATTAGTCTTGGCCTGATGTTTTAGCGATCCATTGCCAGCTATGACTCGATATAATTTTGTCATATCCATCCGTAACCTCAGCATTATAACTTCGTCGATTTTTAATCATTTGCAATAAAATTTTGTAAACACGTGCTTTCCATTAACCCAAAAAGTGACCTGAGGCAAAATTGGGGAACTAAAGTGAGGGAATCTCTCTCGGTATAAAAAATATGGATGGAAATATAAATTTTCATTCACCTGATCGAATGGATCATCATTGGATAAATCTTTAAAAGTACAAATAAATGTTTTATATGGTATTTTTTATTTTATCGCTTCATTCGCGAAATATGAGGCCCGAAAGTGGCGTTTCAAAAGTTGCCCCCTCTAATTTTGCAACGGTAGATTTTAAAATTAACTCTTACTAATTATATGCAACAAAAATTATACGAATATGTTACGTCTGCAAATTTATGAGATTAGGAAAAAAAATTAATTTTGTTTTACATTTTACTGATTCGATTGAGGAGTGTACCGTTGTTAATATTTTTCTGTTTTGGACACTATCTTTTAAATATGTGGCTTTTGGTAGAGACAGAAAGACAGTGGGTAGATCAAATATAGTGTAAGTTTGATTGCGTACTAATTATATGAATCGTTAGTTGTTAGCACAGTTTTTCCAGTGGTTTGTAATTGATATTTCAGTTTAATATTTATAACAACCTTTTTGTCGGTTTACATTTAAACGTTTTTATATAAAATGATCATTTTTTATTAAACCTAAATCTGAAATTTTACTATACAGGGTGTCTGGAAAAGAAATGTATTTTTGATGACACTCTTAACGTCAAAATAGATCAATTTAATGGCTTAAATCGTTGGTACTTAGTTATATCCGATACGGCTTGATTTAGACGGTAGAAATTTTTAGAAAATAATGATTTTTTCCAAATTCCTTAAAAACATGGCAACTGAATTTAATAATTTTTTGTGTATTGTCTAACATCATAATATAACGTTTTCTAGTGGTATACCGACCGGCTATAAATTAAGTAAGTATTATAAAAAGGAAATCTCTTGTAAACATCACTCCTGATTTTTCATGTCAACATCGTTATGACAATCAGATATTCTATCGGATCTTCGCATGTATTTGGAAACTTTTCTACCTCTTAAAAAATATTCATTGGATGAGCGGTTTGAAAAAAAAATGTTTTGTAATTACTGGGATACACTAATTAGATGTAATAATAAAAAATATCTGTAACCATAATTTGGCGAGTGACTTTGTGGCTATGACATTTAGTAATTTCACTATTAACATATTGCCATCACTTTCTAAGAAGTCGACTAAAGTGACATCAACATTCTAAATTTCTAAACCTATTTTACTATTAAACATGGAAAACTACACGTACTTCGAGAAGATTGACATGCTCCTGGTGTATGGCTTTTGTGAAGAAAATGAGCGTCAAAGTATTAAAGTTTACGTGGAGAGATATCCTAACCGTCGAATATCAAACCATCAAACATTTGCGAATATTGAGAGTCATCTCCGAAAAACGGGCAGGTTTGATAAAAAATTGGAAAGTATAGATCATGTTCGAAGTACTCGAGCACTCGAAAAGAAGAGGTAATTTTCGAAAGAGTTAATGAAGAACCAAGTACCGACCGTTTAGAAAGTGAGTTGAATATCCCTAAAACTATTTTACATGATATTTTTTGAAAGAACAGTTTTTTACATCCATATCACCTCCAAAAGTTTCAGGAACTTTTACCCCATATGCTTTACATTTTCTGAATTTATTCGAAACAGAAGACCTCGTAGTCCAAATATTGCTTGCAAAATTTTGTTTATTTACGAGGAGTACTTTACAAGATCTGGAGTCGTTAACCTGCCCAACCAACATATTTATGCGGATGAAAATCCATATTCCATTAAAGTCACACACCATCAGCATAACTTTAAATAAATGTTTGTGCAGGTGTTATTGTGTCCTGTTGTGATTCCAGACAAGATAAATGTAAATATATATCTAAAGCAAAACACAATACCAGTTCTTGATGCGCATTTTAAACGCTGGCAACCTTTCTAATAATCCTGAGATATTAGATAGAGTCAAATTTCATTTTGTACAAAGTGTTACTAAGTGTATTCAGCAAAATGGCGGCCACTTTGCAAATATGTTTAATTCATGTTTTCTCTTTGATTAGTTTTTTTTAATATTTTTAAAATACATACAAGTACTACCAACATTTATTTTAAAAATTGTTTATTTATAACGACAAATTGGTGCATGCATGTAATCGAAAATAAGTTTTTTCTCGCAAGACCACTCATCCAACGAAAATTTTTGACGAGCATAATTGTTTAAATAAATTAGAGGTATATGATTTTGATGACAAAAAAAATTGTATTTGTGGCGCATTGAAAACTGAGCCATCTTGAATATCGGATTTCTGAATGAGCAGCAGTGGTTTTATGTTTCCTTACTAGGCATATTGGATCCAATATTTTAAATAAAGAAATTCTTCTCTTTCCAGAAAAGAAAGGGACTACTTTTGGAAACTTTCTGATCTGTAAAATCATTTCGATACTGAAAAAAGTGATAGCTAGTGATTTGCCTTTCCGGGCATCGTACTGGATCTGCTAACTTCAGTTTGGAAGTCTCTTCCCATAAATTCCCATTAAAATAATTTCGATACTAAAATGGGTCATAGCAAGTGACTTTGAAAGTGAAGAGAAATGTAAGGCTTTTCCAGAGCCATATTTGAGCCGCTATTCTGTATTTTCTCAAAAGTCCTCCTAAATATATAAAAGCTTAAGCCCTAACGCACATTCGGAGAGCCCATAAGTGAAATTTAATTGCGTCAATTTTTGGACTCGAAGTGGAACAGTTGACATGAAATATATCTTATATATTTTTTAATGAACTAAATTAAATCAAGAAAATCATTTTATTAGAAAAATTTTAAAGAATTAAAATTGAATCAGATTTTTTTAATAATTATCAAATTCATGTAGTACTAAGATAATTATCTAAAAACTTGCATATTTATTTTTACAATCCATCCATATTTTTAATATAATTGTTTTAAAATTATTGAATATATTTATAATGCATAAAAAAATAAAAAATAATTTAGTGTCATATAAAGTATCAGTGTGATTCTCATAAATTGATCTAAAAGACAAAAAGTACTACTAGAAACTATATTTATTAAAAAATTAAAGAATTATATTTACAAATTCGCAAAAATCAAATATAAGTAAATATCATACATACCCTCTCCCGCAGCAAGTTTGAGTATAAAGTTTTTGATTGCTTGTTCGTTTGCATTATTTGTATGCTTGTAAAAGCATGTATCGTCTTCTACTTTTTTCCGGACCACTTTTAGTTGATAATTATAAATAATATTTCCTATGGTAAATAATTCATTAATAATAAGAGCTAGAAGAGTTCTGGGCAGACCAACTTTCCACACCAGCCAATTGTAACATTGCAGCCAGCTGGATCAATGAAGAACACGAAATCTGCCAGGACTACAGCCACATGCAGTTTGAGCTATTTACCACTGAGAAAATTTCAGGAATAATCGAGGAATTCCGTAACTGGAAATCTTCAGGTCTGGAGGGGATCCAGAACTACTAGCTCAAAAAGTTCTAGTGTACTCACCAGCAACTACTTAATCTTATTAATGGTGATTTTCTAAACCCAGCAAAAATGCCATGGTTTCTGACAGAAGGTATTACGTATCTCTTACCAAAAGACCAACATAACATACATGATCCATCTAAGTATAGGTCAATTACCTGCTTTCTCACACTGTATAAGGTAATCACCTCCTGCTTGACCCAATGCATCTATGCACATTGTGAACAAAATAACATCATCGCAACTCAACAGATAGGATGAACCAGAGGAGCAATGGGATGCAAGGAACAATTAATTATTGACTCTGTCATATGTAACCAAGCCTGTACCAACCGAAGAGACCTCTTTACTGCCTACGTGGATTATAAGAAGGCCCACATGAATGACTCAAAACTATATTGAGAATGTATAGGGTTGATAATCATTTTGTTTCCTTTTTAGAACGCATCATGTTAACTTGGAGAACTAGGATCCAATTGCAAGTGTCATTCAGCGATACCATCGAAACTAATACAATCCCAATACGAAGGGAAATTTTTCAAGGCAATTCACTAAGCCCATTGTGGTTCCACCAAATACGGCTTTAGTATTAGAAATAACTACGAAGAGGTAGTAAGATTAAATCATCTTCTATACATTGATGATCTTAAACTGATGGCTGTTATCAGAAAACAGCTGAAACAAATACTTAAAATTGTAAAGGAGTTTTCCAGGAATATCGAAATGCAGTTTGGACTTGACAAGTATCGTATTTTGAACATCGGTAAAGGAAAGATACCACCGGGAGCATTTGAGATGCAGAACAGTAAAACTATAGCTGCAATGGAAGCAGAACAAAGATACAAATACCTAGGTATGAAACAGGCTAAACGAATTGACCATCGCGCTATGAAGGCCGAATTGACAACCGAATTTGTCAGAAAGGTAAGACGTGTGTTACGAACTAGTCTAAATTGTAGAAATTTGCTTAAGGCGCTCAACAAGTACACATGCTCTGCGTTTAGCTACTCTTTTGGAATTGTAAAATTGAGCAGGACACACATCGAGAACCTGCAAAGGAAAATAAGAACACTCCAAGACACTAAGGAGGAGGTCGATATTGGTATGTAGCTCGATCAACAAATAATAAAATTACGTTCATATTTCCACAGGTTAGCGGACTCCTCCAGACCATATCGAGCAATATGCGAGGCAGACGATTCAACGCCGCTACAGTTGAGAGAACGTGTTATTGCTTCTTACCACCGAACAGACCTAGAGAATTTTCAAGCCTGGCTACAGAAACCACTTCATGGACGGCATTCCAATGAGGTCATCCAGGACAATGTCGACAACTCAGAGTCGAACTACTGGTTAAGTTCAGAACAGATGTTTCCGGAAATGCTATCTAAGACCAGGTTATTCCGACGAAGAACTATCGGAAGTTCATCATCAGAGATCCCTCAATAGAAAACGACCAATGTTGATATGGTTGTCGAATATCAAAGACAATCCAGCACATAACTGGAGGATACCAAGCCTTTGCCGCAACCGAATATAAGGGAAGACATCACTCCCGGACATTATACTAACAGATAAAATTTCTAGGCGAATTTTACGGATTGACATTGGTATAACTAGTAACAACATCCCAAGACCAAAATACAATGAGAAGATCTCCAAATACAGAGATCTGGAGGTGCAAATCCGCAGACAGTGGGCAACAAACAGCGTCCACATGATTCCCATAATACTATCAACAAGTGGCGTGATACCAAAGAACCTCCTGCAGAACATCATGGGACTAGGCCTTAGTGAGCATCTGTATAAACCGATACAGAAATCAGTTCTTCTTGCAACCGCGCGGGCCGTCCAAAAGTTTGTAGGAAGTACAGAAGACCACGCCACCTAGGACCCGATAACATGAAAAAGGTCTCCACAGAGCTTCATACTTTTGGTATCTTTATATACCTGGTATGAGTCAATAGTACCTGGAGGGAGCGCCAAGCCGTTTGGCTTGTAAATCTGATGGAGCTTTGTTATAGAATACTACAAAATAAATGATAATGCATAAGTAATATAATCATCAAGAGTTTTTATTTATAGAAAGTTTGTAGGAATTACAGAAGACTACGCCACCTAGGACTCGAACATGGAATGAGTTTCCACAGAGCTTCATATTTTTGGTATCTTTGTATATCAATAATCCCTGGAGAGAGTGCAAAGTCGTTTGGCTGGTAAATCTGATGGAGGTTCGTAATAAAATACTGCGAAATAAATGTACAATGCATAGGTACCATAATCATCAAGAGTTTTTATATAAAGAGATATAAAATCTTTATGAATATAACAAGTTTTAAACTAAATGAAGGTAACTTTTGCTATATTTTGAAACGATCAATTTTGTTAATGTTATATTAAAAGGTACCTACATGTTTACTGAAGAAATGTTATTTATATTCCCATTTAAAGATTGTTAAATTATTGAACAACATTCGAACTCGATAACTGAAGCCACTCTTCTGTTTCAACCATTTTCCTAAATAATTTTGAATAAGATAGACCATCTGTTCTTTCTCGTATTCTATCTATAATCCTTTTATGTTTGGTGGTGTATTTGATGTAGATGTTATTAACCTTACGTGCCTGACGACATTTTATTATACTGTAAAAGTTTTAAAATTAGAAATAAATACTACAAAAAAAATACATAAATTCGCATGTAGAACCTCCTTCTTTTAATGAAGTTGCCCACTGAAAATAAAAATAAAATCCTATATGCGTTAATAAATCGTTATTCGATGCTAAAATAGGTCATAGCAGCTGACTTTGAAAGTGAAGAGAAATATTGGGCCTTATGGGAGCCATATTAGAGCCGCCATTCTGTAATATGTCAATAGTCCTCTAAATATATAAAAGCTTAAGACTTAACGCACATTCTAAGAACCCATAGGTATAATCTGATTGCGTCATTTTTTGGACTCGAGGTAGGAACAGTTGACATGAAATGTCTCTTGTATATTTCTTAATGAGTTAAATTAAATTAAGACAATCCTATTATTCGAAAAATTCTGAAGATATAAAATTGAAATCAATTTTTTTTAAATAATTATGAAATTACTCTAGAACTAAGATTATCCAAAAACCTTCATATTTGGTTTTTCAATCCATCCATTGAAAAATTTAATAAAAATTACTCTGTCATATGAAACTAGGGTATTACATAATACTTCAGAGTATTGAGACTTCAGTTCTAATATGCAATTTGCATTTGTTAAGGTTTGTAAATTGGAAATTAAACTAAATATTCTATTAAAACCACGTTTTTTTTAGATAAGAATTTAGTTTCTTTAAAACTACGATGATTTTCCGTAAACATCAACCCATTTTTTAAAATCGACTCATAGGCCGGTCTAAAAAAAAATTATAAAATTATAACAATCACGTAACTCACTAAAAATTTCAGTTTTATTCACTAGCTATAAAGAAACTAGGGTAATTACATCAAACCACAATACCTTAGGACCATAAAATTCACCCTAATATGCTATTTTGTATTCGGTAAGATATTTAGGTCTAAAACTGAAATATAAATATACTTGATATTCCAGCAGTGTGGTTGTATTATTTCTAAGCCACCAATTTAAAGATAAATACTTTTTATTTTTCAATAACCAAAGTTTTTAGTTATTTATCTAGTAGCAGCTGTATAAAATCTACATATAATTAAACTTGTGAAGATTACTGTTTGAGCTCTCGTATCCTTATTTTCCAGGTATTAGGTACACATTGACCCGTTTTCTTGTTTCCCGAGCGGCATGTGATGAAATGATAATAAGTAAGATTACGTTAAAGGGTCCTGTTATCTTTGCATGAAGCTTAGTATTATTTTGCGGGGTTTTGGGGATATAAGCAACTGTGTTAATTACACAAAACTCCAGAATTCACGACGTAAATTATTCTGATAAAAAATTACCTTGCTGTTTTCACTTTGATATTATTATTTTTACAATTTCTAAACTTTACACTCTGCATACAAATCATAGTATATTTCTGTTGTTTATTTTGAATTTTTCTATTACTTTCGTCCAATATCATCATTTTCTTTACATGTTAAAACTTACCAACACCCTTTATAGAAGAAAGATAGAAAAATATATTACAGTGTTTAAAAAAATATATTGAATTAGTTTTGCCATCAGATAATAGAGATATTATAGATAGAATATGGGAGATATGGGACAATTAAATATTTGCAAATATACACTGACAAAACTATGAAACCAATCTAAACCATGATTAAGCCCAAGTCACTGAATTCCAGATCACACATATGTACAAATTCCAAATACATATTAGCTAAAATCACAATACATATCTGAATGAATAAGGTTTTCGTTTCACAGTCATTAACCGAGTTCAAACCTTCGCATGATTACTTTTTTTATATGTAATTTTACATAATGTAAAGTAGATTTAACTTAATTTTTTTCATTTGTTGAGAAACATATTTTTAACATAATTTTTTTAAAATTATTGAATATGTTTATAATACATAAAAAGATGAGAAATAATTTAGTCTCATATATATCAAAAGTATATTGTGTAAAATATGTTTATTAAGAAATTAAAGAACTATATTTACAAATTCGAAAACGATCAAATATAATTAAATGTCATATATACCCTCTCCAGCAGCAAGTTTGAGTATAAAATTTTTGATTAATTGTTTTTTATATTTTGCTCCGGACCTTTTTTTATTGATAATTGGAAATATTTTCAATGGTAAATAATTCATTAATAATAATATGTAAGGATGCACTAGAAGAGCATTAGGATATAAGGACTCTGTCACATGTAACCAAGCCTGTACCAACCGAGAAAACCTCTTTGCTGCGTGGATTATAAGCAGGCCTTAGACTAGTGCAACATGAGCGGCTCACAACTATATTGAGAATATATAGTGTCTATAATCATTTTGCTTTCTTTTTAGAACGCATGATGTCAACCTGCAGAACTAGGATCTAATTGCAGGTGTCATCCAGTGATATCATCGAAACTAATACAATTTCAATACGAAGGAGAATATTTCAAGGCGACTCACTAAGCCCATTGTGATTCTGCCTTGCAATGAATCCACTACCGCGCCGTCTAAACTCTTCCAGATATGGGTTTAGTATTAGAAATAACAGCTATGAGATAGTAAGAATGAATCATCTTCTATACATGGATGATCTTACACTCATGGTTGCTACCAGAAACCAGTTGGAACAAATGCTTAATCGGGGATATCGGAATGCAATTTGGACCTGACAAGTGCCGTACTTTGAACATCGTTAAAGAAAAAACCTAGCTTCAATTGAAGCAGAACAAACATACAAATATCTAGGTATGAAAAAAATTGACCATCACACTGTCAAGGCTGAATTGACAACCGAATTTGTTAGAAGAGGAAGGAGAGTTTTACGGCCTAACTTAAATAGTAGAAATTTGTTTAAGGCGCTGAACATGTACGCATGTTCTGCACGTAGCTATGGAGCAAGACAGATATCGAAAACCTGCAAAGAAAAATAAGAACACTCTTAACAAAGGCACTCAAACACAATCTTCGGAGTTCTTTTGAACGTACAAGGGTTCTAAGACACTAAGGAGGAAGAGGATTGGTGGATATTGATCGAGCTGTTGATCAACAAATAATAAACTTACATTCATATTTCCATAGGTTAATGGACTCTTCTACACTACATCGAGCAATAGGCGAGGCAGACGATTCAACGCCGCTCCAGCTGAGAGAATGGGATATTGCTTCTCACCACCAAGCAGATCAGGAGAAGTTACAAGCCTGACTACGGAAGCTACTTCGTGGATGGCATCCAAATGAGTTTAATCAGGACAATGTCGACAACTCAGCGTCGAACTACTGATTGATTTCAGGACAGATGTCTCCGGAAACGGAGGGCTTTTTGTTAGCTATCCAAAACCAGGTTATGTCAACAAAAAGTTATCAGATGTTTATCATCAGAGATGCTGAAAAATTTCCAGCTAAGGCATTGTCAAGTCCAGAGACCTTTCAAAGGGTTGGTCGGAGCTCAATTAATTTACAATGTTAATAAAATGTAAAAATACTGAAAACGTTTAAACGTTATTTGGGCAAATGTTCAATATGGGATACACATACCTCAATACATTTTCGATTTCTTCGAATATTTTCCTGTTGCACTGCAAATAATATTCTAGCATTATTACGGACTTCATTAAAATGCTGTGCTATTTTCGCTAGTAGTTCTTCTCTAGTATTTACTGGTGTTGAATAGACTAGTTCTTTCAGATGTACCCAGAAGTAAAAGTCTAAAGTATGTAGGTCTGGAGACGTACTATATGGTAAAAATGAGGTGCAGCACCATCATGCATGTACCACATTTACATTCTTCTATTAAGAAATACGTTTTCCAATAAATTATTTAAATTTTGCTGCAGAAATTGCAAATAAATCTCAGCATTGAGTCTTCCTTCCAAAACAAATGGACCTATAAGTTTATTTCCACTGATGCCAGCCCACCAATTCAAATAAACGGTTGCTGGTGTTTGTTTTGAATTATGGCGTGCGGGTTTTCATCAGCCCAAAAATGTAAATTGTGTCAGTTTATTATGCCAGCTCTTGTAAAATCGGCCTCATCGATAAACACAATAAGGTTAGAAAAATTTAGATTTAGGTTATATTGATGTATACACCCGTTGGAAGATTGAAGTTTGGTGGGATAATCATCTTTTACCTGTTTCTTTTAAGCTTCGATCAACCCTTTGAACGGTTTTTGGACTTGGCAATGTTCGCGCTGGAAATCTTTCAGCATAACATCTTCTTGCCTTCGAAGAATGAGTGAGTTTTATCGAAACAAATTAAGAGTACCTTTTTTGAAGAGAAATGACCAAAATATTTAAAAAATCACTTTTCAGCTCTACCAAATGACACCTGTCAAAAATTAGACACAACGAATGTGATTGCAAGTCCGTTCCTGATTTCCCTGATAATTTAAAACATTTACTGTAGTATAGTTAACAGTTTCTATAAAATATTAAAATTTTCTTAAGTTGTACAAGTCAGTTCAAAACTTAGAGCCGATAAGATAAATCTCTGGGTACCCCTTTAGGGCTCTGTATCTCCGTTAAGGGGTATTTTAGGAATTTTTTTTCTATGACCAAGTAGGGTTATTTTGACTTTCCCTGTATGCTTCCGAGAAATTAGGTGGTACTTACCGGACACCCTATGTTTATATTTTGCTATTATTCGTTTTGCCATTTCACATAATATAGACAAATGACAACTGCTCCTTATTTATAGATTTTTTATTAACAACTTTAGGTCTTGGATAATCAATACTACCATTAACTTTCGAAAAATAAGCGGATTAGGTGGGCGTCGCTTGGGGATACTTCATCTTGTATATGCTCTCAGTCAGAAACCAATTTTTTCAGCTTTTCCTAATACATAAATCATGTTTTTCAACTTCTTGAAAGAAATTATTTCAAAATAATAATATGAACGTTATAAAAAAACGGCTTTACAACAATAAGTGCTAGAAAAATGTAAAATGACACAATAAAAAATATTTATGATTTGGGAATTTATAAATTGCAATTGTTATAAGAATAGTGTAGTAGTCCGAATCATATAACTTTACTAATTGATAAGGGACTCATATAATAATATAATCGCACAGAATTTAAATCTATAAATAAAACGGCAAAGTATTAAAATATATTAAAAGAGTGTTTTTATACACAGCCCATTTTATGGACTCTCTGAATACTTCAATAAATGAGTTTTTTATATTGTCACGCTTCAAATTTCCGATTAAGTTCACTATGGCTAATCTGGTTAATTATAACTTTTTTGCGAATACTCACGTTATGGGTAACACATTTTCTTTCAATATATCTCATAAATTCTTTAAATAAAAGCATTTTACTGATATTTTACTACACTGTACTTGATTGTTTTCCTATCGATACTGAATTTGCTGCTGGCTTTTTTTTCAGATAGATCTCGATTTTCCTGCTGTTAGTTTTACTAACTAGTGTTGGCAGCAACCCTTGTACTAACCAGTTGTTTTTATGATAGTTAATACTCAACACATTATCTATTACAACCTATGGAAAAGCAATTATACGGGATTGTTATCATTATTAGCGGCAACCATAAAAATAATTACAATAAGTACAACCACTCTACTATACATAAATATAGAGGGTTACTGCCAACATTAGTTAGTAAAACTAACATTGGTCCTTCGAGCCGGATCATTGGTCCTTTGAGCGAAACAAGGAATATTGGTCCTTCAACGTTTCTTCGTTTGCTCGAAGGACCAATATTTTTGGCTTCCTTTTTTCTTCTTGGCTGGAAGGCCCAACATTTCTTTTTTTTTCTTCTTTGATCGCTCCTTTTTCTTTTCTTTTCTTGGTGGACCAATATTAGTTTTATTAACTAATGTTGGCAGCAACCCTATAAATTTATGTATAGTAGAGTGGTTGTACTAACCAATTGTTTTTGTGGTAGTTGCTAATAATGATAACAACCCCTTATAATTGCTACTCCATAGGTTGTAATAGAAAACGTAGTGAGTATTATACCAAAAGGGTTTTACTCACCACATTATCTGTTACAAAATATGGAGTAATAATCATAAGGGTTGCTACCACTTTTAGCAGCTACCACAAAAACAATTGGTTAGTACAACAACTCTGCTATTACTAAATATAGAGGGTTGCTGCCACCATTATCTAATAACGCTAACACCTGCCAATTAATATTTGAAAGATTATTTTTGAGTTGTCTAAGTTTCTGTGGCTTCAAATGTATTGCTTTAATTTAAAAATAAGTATTGGGCTATTTATTTAATTTTTGTGCGAAAAATGGCTGTATGTATGTAACAAATATATTTCAGCCGATTGTTGTTGCCCAGGGTCATTTTTAAGCCGTCATTTCTTTCAACATATCAACTGAACAAACCTAAAAGAAGTAGTGTTGTGCGCAAGCAAGGATCTTGGTTATAAATGGAGGCCATTTTGTCTTGACTTTGACTCTTTCCTGTTCGACTCATTTCCAGTTATTTGAACCATCCTTTGGGATTTCAGCTGGAAAATCGTTTAAATTATCCCGGTAATTGTGAGTTATGGGGTTATTGTATCTTTTGCCTGTTTGGCTAAACCTGGAAACAGAAATTTTTGAAGTTTCGAAAAGAATTCTGTTAGTCCCCAATAACAACGGATTCCTTCCTACTGGTTATTCTACATACAGGTTATCCTCCCTACTAGTTATTTTACAAGTGGTATTCTCCCTACTGATTATTTCACGACAGGTATCCACCCTCCTAGTTACTTTATGACTAGTGCTCTCCCTACTAGATACCTCATTACTGATTGTTTTTGGTTTATATTCTGCATGTACCTAACTTCGCCTGTGGTGTGTGATGGGTGAATTGAGTAGCTCAGAAGGCACCGCTGCCGGTCCCAAGCCCGGGTAAAGAAGGAGGGTTATCGAGTGAGGCTAGCTACCTGCTCGATGTAAAAGAAACATGGAGCTCACAGAACCGAAGACGCCGCCTCGGAACCAGGACTGATCAATACGATAACGACACACGCTATGAAAAGGAATAAACGATCATGGAAATCAAAACGCAATGTCACTAGGTTAGGATGCTGGAATATAACCTCATGGAATGGGAAAGATCAAGAATTAATCATGGAAATGGAAAAACATAAAATAGACATATGCGGACTATCAGAAACAAAACGAAAAGGAAAAGGAACATCTTAATTTGGCCGATACATCCTAATTCACAGTGGGAAAGCCAAACATGAAAGAGCCCATTCGGGAGTCGGTATACTGCTCCACGAGAATTATAAACAATGCATTGAGGACATACAATATATCAACGATAGAATACTTAAAGTATCCCTAACATTAAAACAAACCATAATACATCTTATTAGCACATACGCCCCGGACATATCAAGACCTATAGAGGAATCAGAAAACTTCTACCAAAAACTGCAAGACTCTATAGAAAACATAAACAAGAATGAAAAAATAATAATATTCGGAGATCTGAATGCCCGAATAGGAGATGAAATCATTCCAGGCGTTAAACAGAAATACAATGAACCTATAACTAACGAAAACGGAGAGCTCTTAATAGATTTCTGTGCTAGAAACGAAATGAGAATTACTAATACTTTTTTCCCACACAAAGATCAACATAAGTACACATTTATGAATACCAGAGGTCAAAAGTCAATGATTGACTTCATAATTACCAATAAAGGAATAATGCCAACGCAAATACTTGACGTAAGGACCCTGACTTCCGCTAACCTGAGAACAGACCACAATCTCGTACTGTGCAGGTTAGTCTTGGAACGACCGCACAAAGTCCGAAAAGCACCAGTCTTTATCGAAAAGTACAACATAGAATCTCTAGAGTCGGATAGCACACGAAAACTGTATGAAAACAGACTAACAGGCAAACTGAATGAGTTCGACTGTAACGCATATGACGTGGAGACCTGCTGGACAAAAATTAAAAATACCATACATCAAGCGGCTGAAGAATCCATTGGAAAGAGAAAAATAAACATAAATTCAACAAACAACACCAAACCATGGTTTTGCCAGGAAGTAAAGGACCTCGCAGAATTAAAAAGAAGAAGCTACTTAACATACAAAAGCACACCAAACCAACAAAAACACGCAGAATATATAGAAACTAGAAACCGAGTCAATTCACGTATTAAGGCCATCAAAAGGGAGCATTGGAATAAATTCACAAGCGATATGGATCATGATATACATGGCGCCCAAAGAAAGGTGTGGAAAATGTTAAAGAACAGAAAGAAGCCGGTGAATGAGTATGTTCAAAGTAAGGGAGTCGCAATAGAAACTTGGGAAGAATACTTTGGTACACTATATAACGCTGAAGAAATACAAGAAATAGAATACCGGACAGCATCAAACGCAACCGTCTCAGAGACGGAATCAAGAGAAAGACTAGGAAAGCTAAAGAACAGAAAAGCACCTGGGACAGATGGAATACCTAACGAACTATTAAAATATGGAGGCCCGGAACTTGTAACAAAACTTACCACTTTATTTAACAAAATCCTGAGTACAGCGAAAACTCCAAACGACTGGCACACGAGCATAACAATTCCTATATTAAAAAAGGGACAAAAGACATTGCCCGAAAATTACAGAGGAATAACTTTACTATGCACAACTATGAAACTGTTCACAGGAATAATAAAAGAGAAGCTAGAAAAGCTAATAGTTAATAGGGAAGAGCAACAAGGGTTCAGAAAAGGCAGATCGACTACGGACGCAATATTTATCATGAAACAAATTAAAGAAAAGGCCATAGAATATAACACACCAGCATTCGTCTGTTTCGTCGACCTCACTAAAGCATTCGACAAAGTCCAACTAGGCGACGTCATTCGAATGCTTATTGATAAACAAATACCCGCCAATATAGTAAAGACAATTTGCAATCTGAACACTGCCAATACAACACAAATTAAAACAGAACAACACACCTCAGGTAGCATACCAACGCCCGGAGGAATCAGACAGGGAGATAGTCTCAGCCCCTTCCTGTTTAACCTCATTATGGATAAAATCATAGAAGAAGTGGCAACATTAAACATCGGGTACAGAATAAATAACACACGTATCAGCTTGGTGGGCTATGCCGATGATACCGCAATCCTCGCAGAAACCGAAGACGATCTGCAGAGACAGCTCTTTAAATTATACCAAGTGGGATAACGACTTAATATGAATATCTCCATCGAAAAAACGAAAAGTATGACCATCAGTAAGGAACCCATTAGATGCAAACTAGTAATCCAGGACAGACCCATAGAGCAAGTGATGCAGTTCAAATACCTTGGCGTAAATATATCCAGCAGTCATGAACCTATAAAGGACGTAAAATGCCAAGTCAACAAAGCCGCAGCAACCACAGGATGTCTAAGAGAATTTGTATGGAAAAATCAATATATGCGAATGGACAGCAAAATTAAGATCTATAAAACATGCATAAGACCCATAATGACATATGGAATAGAGACGAGAGAAGACACTAGTAAAACGAAAAGTATACTACGGGTGGCTGAAATGAGGGTAATGAGGATGATAGTCGGTAAAACCAGAAGAGATCGTGTAAGAAATATAGACGTCAGAGAACAATGCGAGATACAGGATATAGTAAGATGGGGAAGACAAAGAAGACGGGAATGGTATCACCACGTAAAAAGGATGTCCGAACACAGACTACCCCGCATAGTACTAGAGGGAAAACCAGCAGGAAACCGACCACCAGGAAGACCACCGAAAAGATCGAGAGATAGCTGGCAGTCCACATCACAGGAAATGATAGGGAGGCGCGACCGGAATTAACAGATCAACAGATCTCATACAAGTAGAAGAAGAAGAAGAAGATGTACCTATTACTAGTGCCTACGCCGTAAAGCGGAGAAACCATTCCACCAGCAGTTACACCAACTGATAGACAAACTTTATTACTATCTTTTAAGGTTTTAATAACGACCTATAACTTGGTAATAAGTAGGGTATGGCGTTGCACAATATTATCCTATGATCATATGTTACTGCGAAGCTTTGGCCTACTGGAGACACCTTCAGGGATCAATCTATCCTAAAGGCTTATACCTAGAGGATAAACTAGTGAGCAGGCTGGTAAACATGATCAGAGCAACAAACCTGTTCGCCTCGAATGGATAGGGCAGGCAATACAATAAGTCTGAATGCTGCAGTGTAAGGGCTTTTCAAACCTGGCCTACTATGTCATATAATCAATCAATCAAACAATCAAGACGATTATTTTTGTTTTTAGAGACCAGTATTACTCCATCGTCGTAACCATAGCGTTATTCGAATATAGTAGACTTGTGTTCCTCGAATATAGTAAAACAATGCTACTTCAGTGTAGTCGTTAAACTTTTTTTTAAGTATAGTAGCTTCACCCATCCATATTAGAACTACAATATATTTCTCCAATATTAACTAAGTTTGCTGGCGAACGTGTTGCGTCTGTTTTCCTTTTCACCACATTTATCAATTTCCTAGAAGAAAAGTGCATGATTCCCGAGGCTATCTTTTTGTGACTGTAGAGTCCAAGAACGAGTACCTTCAAGCAAATAAGTAACAGAATTGTTTAAATTGAAAAAAAACGCATTAAAATAAACTTGTTTTAATTATATTAATTTACAATACCAATATAATGTGGAGGAAATTACAATTTTCGCTGACAAATGATCTAACTTTTGCTTTATTGCTTTTCTGCGAAAAGAAATTGTTTTTTTAAATTAAATTTCATAGTTGAGAACACGTATCTCGAGTTCAGTAGGAGTAACTTCAGGAAGCGCTGTTTTACATTTTGCAGCACGTATATTATTAAACACTGCCCATTGATTATTGCTACGACAAAAGAGCTAGCTGACTCAGGCACTGTGAAGTTTTCAAATAGAAATTAACACCATTACTTAATCCACTTTATTAAATCATTGCCTTTCAAATTGGGTTAAGTAGGATTATAAGTTGATCTATAAATGATCGAGTTTAACAGAATCGGTAATTCGGAGGTGAGCCATCTTGTGGCAACCACATTGTCGCTCGTTCGTCTAATTCACGTCCTCAAACAGTTGATAAATTAAAGGAATGTGGTTCAATAATTATATTGTGATACGACATCAAATATTAAGTCATCAGTGGGTTTGTATTTACACCCAAAATAAATTTTCTTTAGCATGTAATATCGATTCACGAATCCATTTTTTTAAAAGTTGCACACAAGAGAAAACTATATTAAACAAAAAGCCTGAGTTAAGTTCAACATGTCAAAACTTCATACGGCTTTCAAAATCGTCGTAGCGTAATTGCTGAGACAATTCCATGTTGTAAGACTGATATTTATATTTTCTTGTTCGATTTGCCGTTAATCAAATAAAATGTATCTGTCCTTAATCTCATTGTTAGCTTTTCTATTAACAACTTTACGCTTTGAATAATCAACACTACCACTAGAATCGAATCTTTCCATTAAGTTTCGAATTAGTTGGCGTCGCTCGGGATACTTTGTCTTATATATTCTCTCAGCGAGAAGGCAATTTGTTTCAGTTTCGTGTAAATCAGGTCATTAACTCATGCTTAGAAAAATTGATTTCAGACATTGAGTTGAACGCTATAAAAAAGAAACTTACTTGAAATAAAATGTCTCAATAACATTCATTTATATTGTGACACTTCAAATCATAGGCCTGTAAATAGACTAAAAGACAAAAGCATTACAAAAATTTAAGTTTTTTTATTCTTATCTTAAATATTTTTTAAACTAAGACACAAAAGCTTACATTTTATCCAAGAAGTGTTGGGGTTTTTTAGCAGAATTAAGGGTAACATTTATAAAAAAAATATAATGTTTAGGTCCTTACAGCAACACATTTTTAGGATTACACGGAGATACAAAAAATAAAGTGCTGTACAGAGTATTTCATTAAAAAATATATATAACTTAATGTTTTTAAGGTACCTTGTATGATCCTAAACATTTTTGAAATATGTACATTTCGTATCTGTATTTTGTAGACGTACTCTAAAGGGTGATTCTCAGCGAAATTTATCGATCGATTGTGGGAAAACTCTAACTAGGAAAAATCTGAAAATTTGACAGTGTACTAACGTGCATGGAGTGCAGCAGGCTAAAATATTTCAAGATGGCGGCACTTCCGGTTATACCAAAAGTAGATGTCAACTTGCTTATTTTAAATGAAACCTCCTACATATTATTACATTTTTATTTCTACGTAAAATTCTAGACATATTTCATATATAATATTTTATACTTAAGTCTCATTGTTTTGGACATATTTAAATTTTTATGTCAAAAATGACGTTTGCGGACCCAAACTTAACTATAAATTTTTCTTATAAGAAAGTCTTTATTATTTAATTTGGGTTAATTTTTTTGTAGACTTATTTTGAAAATTATTAGTACAGAATGGTCAAAAAGAAGAATAAAAATTATATTTAAAAAATCGTCAAAAGTCAATTTTTTCAAACACAAAGCACCTATTTTTATAATTTTATCATATTAAGCATTAAAAATAAGGGTAACTTTGCATAAGGTGGTCTATTCCAAAAATTTGTAGTTTTCAAAATATTGACAATTCAACATTTTTCTATTGTAAAAATGCTATACGGCTTTTAAGTTTTGTTATTAGTTGGCCATAACAGCGAGACGTGACGAAAATGAAACAATCGAACCTTACAAAATTGTCCCTATTTCTTGCCATTTGACATTCTTTAATAATAATCGTGCCGGGCGAGTAAACTACAGGCACGAAGATTATTTAAACGTATTTATTATTTATGGAGAATGTGATAGAGTTATTTCAAGAACATGCTATATAGTCGCGATCCGATATCCGAAGAAACAGAAACCACCACTACCAACTGTTAAAAATATTATAAAAAACTTCACGAACTTTGGATCTATAAAAGCTAAAAGAAGTTGAAATAAACCAGTTGTTAATAAAATAAAGTTATAAAAATCATTTGAGTAACTGTTCAAATTGATGCCCTTGAACTTCCAAACATTTTTCGCACCTAAGCAGGAACCCTTCATGGGTGGCTCTTCTTATTGACCGAGGATTAAGTTTTTCAAATGCTATTCTGACGCGCTGCATGCAATCTTCCATAGTGGTTAATGTGGTGTTGTATACTTTATTTTTGATTGTCCTCCAAATAAAAAAATCAAGTACTGTTAGGTCGGAGGAGCGACGTGGCCACAGATGTGGCCCATTCTTGGCTATCCATTGATCATAAAACAAGTTTTACAGATCATTGTCAACTAAATGACTGTTTTGTGTAGGCACTCCATCATGTTAATAAAATAAATTTCTATGATCAGCTAGCGGCAAGTTATCTAAATTGTTTACTTCCAAATTTCTCAAGATGTCGAAGTAGCGCTCATCTATAAGTTAAAAAACGTATTTTGTATCTAGAAATCTTTAAAAATAGCTACTTATCATTCAGATTATCTTGGTAGAATTCTTGGACTACGACGCCGTCATTTCTTTTAGCATAATACACGTTAAACTGTCAAGAGGCTTGAAAATTTAATTTTCTAAACGGATGTACGTTTGAGTCGCTCAGATAGTGGAAATTGTGTCTATTAAACAATCCATTTTTTGTGAATTTGGCTTCACCCGACCAACTAATATTATCCAAAAAACCAATATTTTCTTGTGACCGAAGTAAAATAAATTGACAGAAATCTACTTTTCGAGGAAAATCAGTGCCTTTTAAATGTTGTACTATGGAATATACGTAGGGTGAAAATTGTTTTTCCATAAAATCATTAAAATTGATGTTTGAGATAATCCAGACTCTAATGCTACTTGCCTTGTAGATATTGTCGGATATGCGGCAAAATATCCTAAAACTGTGGTTTCAATATTTTCAATTATTAACAACTGGTCTATTTCATTTCTTTTTGCTTTTATGGATCTAAAGTTCTTGAAGTTGGTGGTGTTAGTGTTTGTTTCAGTGGATATCGAATCGGGAATGTATCTCATGTTCTTGAAATATTCTCCATAAATAATAAATAAGTTTAAATAATCTTCATGAGTGTAATTTAATCGCCCGGCATGATTATTATTAATGAATGTCAAATGGCAAGAAATAGTGACAATTCTGTAAGGTTCGATTTTTTTCTTTTCGCCACGTCTCGCCGTCATGGCCAACTAACAACAAAACTTAAAAACCGTATAGCATTTTTACAATAGAAAATTGTTGAATTGCCAATAATTTGAAAAATACAAATTTTTGGAATAGACAACCTAATACAAAGTTACCCTTATTATTAATGCTTAATATGATAAAATTATAAAAATAGGTGCTTTCTATTTGAAAAAATTGACTTTTGACGATTTTTTAAATATAATTTTTATTTCCTTTTTTGACCACTCTGTACTAATAATTATCAAAATATCATAGAAAGAGTACTAGAGTCGATCTTCGTCTACAACAAGTACTAACCCAAATTAAATAATAAGGACTTTTTATAGGAAAAATTTATAGTTAAGTTTTGGTCCTCAAACATCATTTTTAACATAAAAATTTAAATATGTCCAAAACGGTGCGACTAAAGCATAGAACATTATACATAAAATATGTCTAGAATTTTACGTAGAAATCAAAAATGCAATAATATATAGGGGTTTCATTTAAAATAACCAAGTTGACATCTACTTCCCCCATGCTCGTTAGTACACTGTCAAATTTTCAGATTCTTTCTACTTATAGTTTTCCCACAATCAATCGATACATTTCCCGGAAAATAACCCTGTATAGAATCATTGACTCACTCTATATAAATGTTGAAACTAGCACTTTTTAGGCGGGTTGCACAATATACTTTTGGTAAGTGTAATTTTAACTTTAATTTAGCTTTCTCGTGAAATTTCTGTTTAATATTTCATTTTTAAATACCACGTCTCATGTGTTATTAAAAACAGTTTAAAATGATCGAAGGTTTCATTTCTTTGATTGGTTAAAAAATGAAAGCCGCTTCCTAGATTTCGAGCATCTTCGTGCTATTTTTGGCCTAAATGCTTCAAAAAATAGCAACAACAAAACGATATTATCGTTACTACCATCATAGCTTTAAACACACTGAAAATCAAAAATATATTTCCACAAAATTAAATGCAATATGATAAAATATATAACAAAATAAAACATATTTTTGAAGAAAAAATGTAAGGCTTGAAACTCTGCCACACGTGTATTTTGTGGAGTTATATAAGTAAATTTTCTAAAGCTATATTTAGATTATAAATCATGTATGGGTAAAAAACAGATCCCTAGGCACAAAACATGTTTGTTCCTGTGTTACATTTTTTGCAATGTGCGGAAACTGTACCAGTTTTATTGTTTCATTTGTAAATTTATACGGGTCTGAAATATAATATAAAAAACATGTGTTATAATTTGAAACTTAATTCTGGAATTGAACAAAACTTTTCCATTTAAGAGTTGTAAAAATTAACCTAATACAATAATTTTAATGTGAACGCGGTGCATTTGGGTTGAGACGGATCTTGGATAAAAAAAAACTAAAGTAAAGATTCAAATAAAAATAATAAAAGATTGATGAAAAAATATGTGCAATACAAATAATAAACCCAAGTTTTACGTTGTTTCTGTGGCATTTCATCTTCAGAACTTAAAAATCATTCATATCATCATTCTCATTCTCAAGAGGGGGCATAGCCATAACAATGAAACAACAACAGATTCAAATCATAATTTGAATCACGTTTAAATAAAACATTTTTAAATATACACAAAAATTTATTTGAAATATAAATAAATACATGTATCCGTTAATTTTTTATTTATCCATTTATAGGTCCACTAGCATTTTACCCGTAGCGGATTCGCCCGCAAAATATTTGTTTTATCGTATAAATGAATGGATTATAGATTGTAGAAAAACTATCACTCATATATTCAGGATTTAGTTATGTTTAAAATTATAAAAACAATTACTCATCGCGGCTTCGCCCGCAAAATATTTGTTCTGTCGTATAACTGTAAGGGAATAAAGTTTATTGTGATTTTTACTAATTTTAACGTTTATTAACTCTAAATTAAATTCTACTAAATGGAAGAATTTACTTGAGTCCCCCTCTGTATAAAGATTTGGACCGTTAAATTGTATATCTTATGTCTGGCCAAAAATAGTCACATATCAGGGAAATATAAATCCCTTAACGAACTTAAGCCCAGTTTTATTACTTTTGGGGTAGTTAATTTTTCTGAAAAAAACAACATAAACTTAGTGAAGTTATGTAACACAAAAATTAAACTATCCCACCCTCTTGAAGTTTTTGATATAAATCTATCAAAGTAACTTAATAATCTTAAAAATCACATCGTTAAGGGTCTAAGGTTAAGTTGTAAAGTGATAACCACATGTGGCGACCGTGAGAGAGCTTTCTTTTAATTAAACTGAGCAAATTTTCCCATCATAAGAAAACAAAAGAATATTTAAATAAAATCGCTAAAATGCAATATTAGTATTTGTTATTATGTACAAAGATTGCGACCGTTACCCATTTTTCCCCAAATGACGAAAATAAGAATAAGAAAGTGAGAAAATGGTTAAAACCTTGGGGTTTTTTCATGAGTTATTTCACGATCTTTTAGTGTAATTGTAGAATAGATATTGATCACCTTTGTACAAAGTAATTATTAGTTTTGAGCTCTGGTCAGTTTTAATATTAAATTAAATTAAATTAAATTAAATTCGACGCATGGATAATATATGCCATCTATGAACCAGGGGACCGAAAACATACCGACGCTCGGGTACGAAAACTACCTTTTGCACGCGGAGATGCATCGCGTAAGGGTTCTATTGGTGGAAAAGCACGCATGACGGAACCAACGCATCTAATAGGGAGAAGGGAGGTTCTAAGGGATGAAAGTTGAGTTTGATTTTGACAAATTAATTAAAGGCAGTTACAATTTAGAACTCGTCTAAGTCAGTTTGGCTTGTGTTTTAGTGTTTTACCAGTGTAAGAAGGTTTTTCTCTGCTGTCTTTTCTGCTATTTTTTGTCTTATACTTTTTTTTATTCTTCCAGACAGCATTTCAAATAGTAAAGGGAAATTTACTTTATTTTCTACCGGAGAAGGGAGTCCACCATCCCTTCATCTTTTAATTAAACAATTTAATTTGGGATATTTCTTTTATTTCTAAAAGGGTGTTTTATTTTTTTGGATTCATCAAAATTTATTGATATTATCAGTTCAAATTTGGGTTTATTTCATTAAGGGGAATATCAGAACGGCCTAGAGAGCTTGTAGTTCTAAGTTTTTTTAATTATACTCCAAATTTACTCTTAAGTTTCTCGTTTGTAAATACTGTTTTATTTTGTTAAATAGAGATAAGTGTTTTGAGAAACTAGTTGTTCTTTTGTCGATAAAAACCTTTTTGTGGGTAAACACACGGGCGTGCACTTGGGTACCAAGAAACATAAGAAGAATCCTGCTTTGGTCAGCTGACAGCCGTTTTCCTGAAACCTGCAGTTGTGTTCCTGGTATTGGTAAGCAATAACTAACGGTAAACCTTTAGAACCAAACTTCAAGATCGACCAGACTATAAGAGTGCCCTTGTCGCAGCGGATTCGTCTAATCTATTTTTTTTTCTTTCTCTTAGGTTTTAGGATAGTTACTAAATAATATGGACTGTAGTAAATTGTGAGCGGAACGGCCACACGCTACCTAGAACAATCCGTTTGCAGTAGTCCACAATTGAATACTGTCACATAACTAAATGGATTAAAGATTGTGGAAAAAGTTTCGCTCATATATTTAGGACTTAATTATGTTTAGAATAATGAAAACAATTATTCGAATGAATTAGTTCAGTGCTATGTAATACCACCCCGAAAATCATGTAATTTTACACATTTTTTATTATTTTCACTCTTTCTAATAAATATATCGCAAAATCTTTTTTTATTTTTAACCTATACCATATCGCGAATGTGTGTGCGAAATTTCAAGTCAATATCTTCAATTGTTTAGGCTGTACGTTCATCGATCAGTCAGTCAGCCAGTACCAGGTTGTAAGGGAAATTACTCAAACAGTCAGACAGTACAAGCGATTTAAAAAAAAAAAAACCGAAAGTTCATCGTGAAAGTTTTGTATTCAGTGATAATAACAGAGTTTGTGTCTGAAAGTGAAATAAATAAAGGTGATCTTAACGGGACTCCAAAAAGTGATATTGTTTCTGTAAAACTGAATATGTCAAGATTAAATAAACACAGGGTAGCAGGTAAATTTAGCATTTGTCCAAAATACTTATCCATCTAGCTTGAAATGACCAATTGCAAAATTGGGACAGAAATTTGTTAATCCGTTTGTGATTGGAGGCTTATAACCTGAACGGGACAAACAGGATAGTACTGATGACTTTCCTAATTAAATTGAGCAAATACTAAAAAATATTTGTCGTAAAAAATATGATATGGGTAACCTAAAACCATTGCTTTCAAGAAACTGAAAAGTAATTACTGCGAAAATTCATTGATAGGCGATAAAGAACTTATTGTTGAACATTATTTTAATCTTATAACTTGAGCAGAGGAGCACTGCAATATTCTGTTGATCAGTGGCGGATTTAAGGGGGAGCGATCGCCCTCCCCAAAAACTTCGAATTCAGGAAAACAAACCTGACTCTACTCTCTTACACTAAAAATATGAATGATGTGAGCATGTTGATTTCTCCCCCCCCCCTCCCGTCGACAACCCGTGTTCGCTTGTGATCTCCCCCCTCGAAAACTTTGAATTCAGAAAAATAGACCCGATCCTGCCTCGTACCTAGGAATGTGAATGTTGTTCGCATTTCCCCTCCCCTCGACTACTCGCACAACCTTGCTATCGCCCCCCCCCCAAGAGCTTTGGATTTAGAAAAATAGACCCGACCCTGCCTCTCACCTAGGAATGTTGATGTTGTTATCATCTACCACCCCCCCCACCCCCTTTTCAAAAACTCGCTTTCACTTGCGATCACCTCCCCCAGAGTTTCAAATTCAGAACTGCTGGAGTGTTCCCTCTCGTCAACAACTTACTTTTACTTGCCATACTGTATTTTTATGATATTACCCCCCCCCCTCCCAAAGAGAGACTGGGTCCGCCGCTGCTGTTGATCTTGTAGTTGAAATAGTTTTTTATATTTAATTAATTTTACTCCACAAAATACTTAGTGTAAATGAGGATAAACTATTGAACATTTTTTTATCAAGTATCATTTTTGACTAATTTTACGTACTCATATAACTGTACATACTGTATTATAAAAATGTCTGAATAAAGTTGTGAAAAAATGCAAGCACTTTTTCTCGGTACTTAGTTACTCATAAATCTTCAAGTACCTAAATCATTGAGAAATATTGAAATTTGAGAATACACAAAATTTTTAGGATTTTATGTTTAATATTTGGTACTATTCTATAAAATTTAAATTAATTATCACCTTAACATATTTATCTAAAAAAAACTACTGTAAAACATTGTAGATAATGCACTGTATTTTCAAATTATTAGGTTATATTTTTGCTCACCCATGTAAGTACCCTTGTTAACACATAATTTACTTAAATATTAGTTTCAAATATTTAAATAACGATCATTTAAAGATAAGTAAATTTGAAAGTAGAATGTTCGCTGGGATATGACACAACTCATCAACACTGTGCCTTTTTACTAGGAATTGTTGCGAAGGCACATTTCAAAATGCAACTGAATGAGTAATAACTTCTGTCGGGTAAAACGAATGCCATTTTTTTCCAGAATTATTAAATAATATATTCATTAAAATGTAATTTGTTAATAAGTAACATGTTAACATAAATATTTCAAAAAGTTTTCATTACGCAGCATTGTCTGACGAACCACTAAGCAATCCTTTCTTTATTCAATAATTCGATCAATATCACAAAACTTTATTTAAGATAAACAAATAAATAAAAATTTCTATCAAAATTTGATTTACCCTGTAGATGTTAAAATTATGGTTTAATTTCTTAGTAAAGACACGGTTCTATTTACAGCTGAACCCGATTTTTCAGTGGGTATATCAACTAACTGATTCCAAGCAGGCGCGGATCTAAGGGGGGGCGGTGGGGGCGATCGCCCCCCCAAGAGCTTTGAGGTCAGGAAAATATACCCGATTTTGCATCTTATACTATAGCTTATTCAAAAACTAGAGAGAGTAATAAATCATTTGTGACCATTTTTTTCTTTGCAAATTTCCTGTGTTCTTTAGTCCGGTGTGGAAAAATCTGTTAGACATATATATTTTTCATAGGAATGGATTAGAAATTTTATAATAAAAAATACAGATCTAAAATAATGGCCTATTTTGGGTTGGATAACAATAGATATTTGGAAGTGTAAAGCGTTAAAAAGGATTTTATAGGCGTCGGAAATAGGTTTATTTTATGGCGTAGAATATTATTTCGGTAACAAACTTAAAATAAAAAATTTTTATTATTTTATTTCTTATGATTTCTTAATAATTCACATACATTACAAAATATAGATAATTTTGACATATTTAACACAAATCACAACTGTATTTTTATTATTTTTAATTTTGGCATAAAAACCGTTTTAGGCACATTCAGACTAAAACATACCCTTATTTTCTCAAAAAATTCTAAGTTATAATTTAAATACTTACAAAATACCCATTGTCAAAAATACAAAAAGTTAAACATATATAAAAAGATAAATTCGTCCATATAATATTAAAATTTTTTTGCGGCTTTCGGTCATTTTATTATCAATTAAAACCATTTTTAGGACATTTGACGTTTCAGTTTACTTATTTTTTAAACCATCTGCACAATTACGATTAAACACTAAAAAGGGATTCAAATGTAATTTATTTTTATATATTACAGTTAAAATTATACCTACATATTTTTATTTCTATTGCACTAACATTTTAATTTAATTTACTTTATTATATGGAAATCCGATAGCCCCAAAAAAATAAAATAAACGTGTTAATTTTACACGCTTAAGAAAAAGACAAATAAAATAATAAAATAATAAAAAAATTATGGTTAATTGGAATTAAATATATATAAAATTAAAGAGTGGGACACACTAAAATAAAAATATATAAAAAATAAAAAAATATATAAACATTAAACAATAAAATACAACAAGAACAAAAATTTGAATAATAAATTGTGTTTACACTTGTAAACATTAAGTATTTAATTCGTAATCAAAGTCAGTGAAACTATCTTCGCTCAAATTAATTAAAATTGATTCCTCTATTTCACTGATCATGAGATCGAGTTTCCACATTTTTATTTATTCTTTTATTATATGGATTTTTCCCAATTTTCCACAGTAACTTTATTCAAAAAAATCTTTCAGAAGTTTAGTTGAATTACTAATTTTGTAAATTGTGTTATTTCTAGCAACTCTACCTTTTACTTGAGAGAGATATTTCCTTCTCCAACGGACAGTTTCCGGACGATCTATAAGAACAGATTTCTTATCTGGGTTTTCCCAGCAAAAATTAAGTTCTCTGAGCAATTTCCAAAGCTCAGTTCTTTTAATTTCAGGTAAATCTGATCTTTATTGATTTTAGTTAGAATTTTGTCGACGGTTAGGATCTGCTTCTCAGAATAAAATATATGTACAACTTCTTTAATTGCAGTTTTCATCTCTTCTTTCGTCTGCCTATGATCGAGTGTGGCTTGGGAGTACTAACAATTCCAGTCGTTTTTTCCTCCTTCAGTATTCGGTAGATAGTAGATTTTCCAACTCCTGTCATGTTGGAACACATCTCAACATTATTATCTAGATATTGATATCTTAAGGTATCATAAACATTCATCGTAATAAGTTTTTCGTTGAGGAAAAAATGCCTTGGTTTAACGATTTTGGAGTAAATATAGAGGTGGAAACCATATCTTTTGGGCATCTTATTAATCTCAAATAATATATAAAAACCAGCGCAAACAAGATAAATCACTAAGGATACACAGTAAGGTGTACTTTGCTCACTGACAGAAATTAAATTGAACTTTCAGAAATTTTATTGTTGGAGTAAATTTATGAAAGCTTATAATATTTAAATATAATTAGATTTTCTGTGGTCCTCAGTTACCTGCGGCACTGGTACAGGTACGTTGAAGGTTTCGGTAACACGTTTATTACTCTCTTTAGTTTTTGAATGGAGTATAGGAATGTGTATGCTAGCGATCGCCCCCCCCCCCTCTCAAGAGCTCAGAAGTAAGATTCTGCTTTTTATATTAGGAATGTGTATGCTGCTTGCACTCCCCTCCTCGTTGTTTTTCTTGCGATAGCCGCCCCCCAAGAACACTGAGTTCCGGAAAATAGACCCTATTCTGCCTCTTATACTAAGAATGTGTATGTTGCTGGCATCCCCCTCCCCCTCTTCAAGAGCTTTAAATTCAGAAAAATAGACTCGACCCTACCTTTTACACTAAAAATGGGAATGTTTCCGGTGTCCCCCCCCCCCGTCGACAACTTGCTTTCGCTTGCCATACTGTACTTTTGTAATATCACCGCCCCCCCCCCCCAAAGAGGGAGGCTGGATCCGCCCCTGATTCCAAGTCACCCTATCAGAAGCTACATGTGTAACTTTGCATCTCAAACTGTATATTGTGTACCTTATTTTCACAAATAAAACTCAAATATTTCAGTTGTTCTACGAGATGCACGTGGGATAGAAAATCTCAATAATACAATTTTGTAAGACCATTGAGTATAAAAAATCACTTGAAGTAAGTAAAAGCCTGACTTTTTAATTTACCGTCCCATTAAAAACGCTATAACCTAATTTAGTTAATGTTGTAAACACAGTTTCTTTCACAACTTCGGCTTTCTAAGAAAATCGATTTTACCCACTGAAGTGAAAAGCCTGTCGTTCATTTTGAAGTTTCTAGTCCTTCTCCATAATAACTTCATGGTTTAAAGGATTTAGTGGGTATGAAAGCGTCGAGAGCCGATAAACACCTTCGTTGACACTGTGAATGGATCTTTATGCCATTTAATCTAAATTATATTATACAAGGATTAAACATAAACTTAGAATTATACTTTGAGCATTAGAGGAGTTTGTTGCTATATGAGTGACTTAATTATATATATTTGTAAGGTATTTTTTAAAATAAAATAGCGAAAATACAATTTATTTTAAACGCTTGATATGGAGTTTGATTAATTATATAGGTCCATAAATTTTAAAATTGAAATATACAGGTTTTGCAACAATGCATACAGGGTACCTGGTAAGTATCTCCTAGTTTCTGGAAAGCATACAAGGAAGGTCAAAATAACGTTACCGTGTCATAGAAAAATATCCGACTTGTATAATTTAAGGAAATTTAAATATCTTATAGAGATTATTAACCATAGTACAGTAGATGTTTTAAATTATCAGAGAAGTCAGGAAAGAACTTGCGGTCTTGCATTGAGCCTAATTTTTGACAAGTGTCATTTTATAGAACGGAAAACTAATTTTTTAAATATTTCAGTCATTCCTTTTCAAAAAAGGACTCTTAGTTTATCTCGATAAAATTGGCGGTGTTCGAGATAAATCGGTTTATATGCGAAAAACTCAAAAGTTAGTAAGGCTATATACAAACAGATCGAAATAAAATATGAAGGGTATACTGATGCGCTTTAATTTATGTGGAAGCGCTGTCTAACTCTTCGAAGGCGAGACGATGTTAGGCTGAAAGATTTCCAGCTCAGGCATTGTCAAGTCCAGAAACCTTTCAAAGGGTTGATCAGGGCTCAATTAATTTACAATGTTATTAAAATGTAAAAACAGTGAAAACGTTCAAATATTGTTTTGGCAAATATTCAATATGGGCTCCACGTATTTCAATACATTTTCTTATTCTTCGAATATTTTCCCGCTGCACTGCAAATAATATTCCGGCATTAATACAAACTTCGTTAGAATACTGTGCCATTCTCGCTAGTAGTTCTTCTCTAGTATTTACTGGTGTTGAATAACTAGCTCTTTTAGACGTCCCCAGAAGTAAAAGTCTAAGGGATTTAGGTCTGGAGACCTTAGTGACCATTAAACAGGCCCATCTCGACCTATACATTGAGGGCCAAAAACGTTTCCTAAGTGTTGACATACTATGCGGTTAAAATGAGGTGGAGCATCATCATACATGTACCACATTTGCATTCTTCTATCAAGAGATACGTCTTTCAATAAATTATTTGAATTTTTTTGCAAAAATTATAACTAACCATTGATTTTTCGTTCCAAAACAAATGAATCAATAAGATTATTTCAGATTATGTCAGTCCACACATTTACAGTAAACCTTTATTGGTGTTTGTTTTGGATTATAACGTGCGAGTTTTCATAAGCCCAAAAATGTAAATTGTGTGAGTTTATTATGCCATCCCTTTTAAAACCGACCTCATCGGTAAACAAAATAATGTTAGAAAAATTTAAAATTAGGTTATGTTGCTATATAAACCAGCTGGAGTATTAAAGCCTTGAAGGGTAATCATCCGGAGACATACCGTGTACTTTTTCAACGTAGTATGGGTGAAGTAACTGTTGAGTTTCATGTCCAATCCATTTTGTAACTTTGTTTTGTGTCGCGAGCTTTCCGATGCTGTTTGAAGGATTGTCAGCAATATCTTGCAAAGTTTGTCTCGTTCTTTCCTGAGAGGGCCCTCACCCCCACATCGCGTCAAAAATGACCTAGAATAAGATATGGAAAAAATTAATTCGTTAACTCTAATAATTATATTCTAATCATCTTTTACCTCTTTCCGTTAGGCTTCGATCAACCCTTTGAAAGGGTTTTGTACTTGGCAATGTTCGAGCTGGAAATCTTTCAGCATAAAGTCATCTTACCTTCCAAGAATTTGATAGCGCTTCACCATAAATTAAATGCATGTCAGAGTACTCTGCGTAAGAATATTCTTCCATTTTTTAAAATCATATTTACTTGAAGGCAATGTTGACAAGTTCTGTCAATAGATATTCATTATGAAGGCATTAATAATAACGACCTGATTTTTATTTGTTTTTGTTTAGCTTTAGTAACTTTTGAGTTTTTCGCATAAAACTAATTTATCTCTAAAACCGCTAGTTTTGTCAAAATAAACTAAGAGTTTCTTTTGTGAAGAGGAATGACCAAAGTGTTTAAGAAATCAGTTTACAACTCTGTAAATTGACACCTGTCAAAAATTAGGCTCAACGAGTGTGGCTGCTGACTTCTCTGATTATCTAAAACATATACTATAGTTTGGTTTAATGAGCCTTTATGGCCCCTATGAAATATTAAAATTTCATTAAATTATACAAATCAGTTCAAAACTTAGAGCCGATAAGGTAAATCGTTGGGTATCCCTTTAGGGCTCTCCATTTCCGATAGGTGGCATTTTAGGAATTTTTTTTCTATAATTTTGTAGGATTACTTTGACCTCCCCTGTTTGCTCTCGAGAAATTAGGAGGTCCTTATCGGATACCTGTATAAGGAGTTAGGCAAATTTGCAGGCATTGCTTAATTAATGGGGGACGGAAAGTGACAGCAGAACCGGGTTTTCTTCAACCTTCAGAACTTCAATTCTTCTATTTGATTTTGCATTTCATATACCAATGATCTCATCAACTGATAACAGTGATTATATTTTTTTAAATGCAACATCCTATATCTTATCAATCCTTTTAAATTTCCAAGAAATTTAGAATATTTTTTGTATAACAGACCCTATGGGTAAATTCTATTGTATCGAACGTATTGACAATTTAATTTAACGAGCTTATAATATATTTTATCCTTATCATACCCTTTTGACCTTCCTACTGATTAAAAATTTCAGTTCCTATGATTAGTAGGTCTTCTCCTTCTTTCTCTTTTATTTAAGACGACGTGTTGTTTTTCTGCTATATTAAGCCTCCTGTGATGTTGATTCGTGCCATTGTTTTGGAGGTCGACCAGTGTGTCTTCTAGTATTTGGTATCTCGTTCTTAGCCCATTTTGCCCATCGACCGTCGCCCCTTTTGTCCACATGGTCCCTCCAACATCTGCGCCTTGACCTTACGAACCGTACCACATCAGGCACCTTGAGCTCTTCCCTTATTTCGGAACTTCTTATTTGATCTCTTAGGGTTACTCCTTTGATTGTTCTTAACGTTTTCATTTCAGCCGTTCGTAGCATACTTTTTGTTTTAGATGTTTCGGCTCGAGTATTTTATGCATAAGTTAGTACTGGTCTTATCAAAGTTCTGTAGATGCGTACTTTGCTCTTTGTGAACATATACTTATTTTTCCAGATTATGTCTCTCAGGCATCTTGATATCCTTGTTAGCCTATGCTCTGACTTCCTGGTATAGATTTTTTTTTTAGTTGGTATTTACCTAAATAAGTTTTCATGGTTTATCTGAGTTTTTCCTGAGATTAGATTCTGATCAGTGCACTACAGTCTGAAAAGCCGAAAATCCAGAATTAGCAAGAAAAATGAACGCGACATATTTAGTATTTTTTTTTTTGGTTGAGAGGGCTAGATTATTAGCTGATGCTGACGGAGCGATTGGCAGGTATCTGACGTGCACCTGTTCTCAATTATATGTGCTCTCCTGTTATGTGCGCAATTGCAGTTTAGTTCGAAGAAGAGAATAGTAGGGAGTATGCATCTTTTGAATAGTGTCAAACCCAAAGCATTTCACCTATTGATTCCAAGAAAGGTAAGTAAATTGAATCAATGCAACATAAAACTCGATATCATGACATGATAATTCGCATTGTTATTTGCTTGTCTTTTTTTTACGAAGAATAAAAAATTAGTAGAAAATAATGAAAAAGTTATAATGCACCAAGATGTGCAGCATGGAAAACTGTTGTAACTTATAGAATAAACTATTGAATACCAAAAAATCTATCATTTGTAACCGAGTTGATCCGAATTTAGTTTTTATTAATAAATAATCAGCAAATTTCGTATTTGATCGCTAACTCATCATTTAGATCCTCTTATTTCTAGTAAAAGAAGAGTTAAGGTCATTATCATAGGAAATGTCGTATTAACAGGGTACGAATATACATATTTTTTAATTTTCGCAACGCCAGTAACAATCAAGTCCCTTTTCGGATTCCATGTTGTATTAACGATTTTATTTACCGAATTTTAGTTAATTTTTTCCAAGAGTCTCTTTCAACTACCTTTCGCGATTTTAACTATTTTTCGATTTTAGCGAGACGTCAACGCATCCCGTCATCATTTGGTATTTTTATACTCATCTCCGAGAATATGGACCTATTTACGCATTTATCCGGCTTATTGAATTAATTTGCTCCTTCAGGAACCGTGGAAGTTCGTTTCCGTTGAGACTAATTTATTTTAAGAATTTTCAAATATTTATGTAAAAGTTTTAAGGGTTGTTGGTGAAGTCCCGCCAAACCCCCCGACTAGAATGAAAATTCTAGCCGCCTCACCTTTCTTCTCGCCCACCAGGATAGAAGGGGAATGAGTGGAGCTTAGAGTTAACGAAGATTAATTAAGTTTTAATTTTGTTTAGGAGCATTTCTAGGGAATGAGTTATTTAGGAAAAGTTTATCAAGTAACACTTATCCTCGACTCTTAGTTAACCTTTTGTTCACTCTTTTCAATTCAGTACTATTTTCCGCAAATCAAGTTCGGGATTATTTTACGTTCCACTCACGTTCCGGATTTATTTGTCAAGATCGGTATTCATAACTTTATAACCAACACGAAGTTGACTATTAGTCGCAATGTCAATATCAGATTATCTCCACTTTGTCACCTTCTGTTAATTATTTTAAAGTCAAGACTGGTAGGTTGAGTAACTCGTACGCGCCGCTGACCTCGCCTCTTTATCAACAGTATCAATTTCAAGAAATAAAACATGAACACGATCTTTAGTGTCTGTAGAATATTATGTTGTCAAAGACAACCCACTTTAAGAACCACGAGCTGCCTAAAAAATAGAACAGTCAACATGGCTAGTGAGAACTAAGCTCAATTGGAAAAAAGACAAGTTTATAAAAGAACAACCCGTAATATCTTTAATTACGCCGCTACCTTTTCGCTCTCATAGCAGTAGTAACGTCGCACTCTGAGATCGAGGAAGCACCGAGTCAAGGTGCCGTCACCGCACCGTTTAATGTCTGGGTTTCATCTGTTTCGGCAATCGAAGAATTGTAGTTTTAGCACTGTATGCCGTATTATTTAATTTATTTTATTTATTTAGGGAGCTTTTAGCACATTAAATCTGAAATTTAATATTTTGTCGTAAAATAAGCGTATATTCACAACAGAAACAAGAAAAATATTCCTCTCTACAAATCTGAATAATGAAGAAGAAAAAGATCGAAGTGAGATTGATGAGGATGTTACTTGAAAATGCATTTTTCAACGATATGTACCATAAACTTTCCGATTTGAACATTTTCTGATATTCTGTTTTTTAATTATTTTATTTAATTAAAATATATTTTGGGATGTTTAAAGACGTATTACAATGGTAATGGTAAATTGAAAAGTATAGACTAGTAAAAAATAATTATTTAATAATAAAAAGTTATTTTATAAAATATATACATATACATATTTAGAAAAATTGAAGTTCTTTTATTTTCATCAATCTTTTCTCATATAATTTTTAATTTGACAATGGCAACATTAAAAACTTGGTAAATGAACGAAATGGAGAATTTTTAATTTAAATTTCTGTCGGAACAGGAAATCTATTTTACATTTAAACAGAAAAAACGAATTTGTTATAAAATTTTATAATATGTTTAGAATACTAAAGAATACTAAAATAATAAAAAGAAACTACAGAAACGAACAGAATGTGGTTAAATATGATGAAATACATTATTCGGTATATTACAACGGCAATAGTTTAATTAAACAAAATTAACACAGCAATAACGACAAGGCAAATACATATTTACTTTTATACTAAATTGAAACAAAAAAATTACCTATTAAATACTGAGATTAATTATTTCTTTTTAATAAGCGTTCAAATAAACGACCCTCTTGTGCAATGCACAAATTTAGTTTTTTTTGCAGATTTTCTCGGACCCTGGACAAAATTAGTGGCGTTATTGTTCTACAGGTATCCCTAATCCTGTTTCGCATATCTTCCACTGTTGTTGGTGGATTAACATACACCTTATTTTAAATATAACCCCATAGGAAGAAATCTAATGGGGTGATGTCGCAAGACCTTGGTGGCCACTCAATGAAACCCCCACGTCCAATCCATTTTTGCGGATATCGTTGGTCCAAAAACGCACGAACTTCACGATGGTAATGCGGAGGCGCACCATCGTGCTGGAACCACATACTGTCGAGCTCATCCCTATCGAGACCTTGAAGCAGTTGGGGTAGTTCTTCTTGTAGAAAGTTCAGGTAACTATGGCCATTTAGTGGTTAATTAAAAAAGTGGGGTCCAATAATTCGATTATGATGAATACCACACCAAACATTTAATGACCAGTGGTTTTGATGTTGCACCTCTCTAATCCAAAATGGGTTTTCTGTGGCATAATAATGCATGTTGCGTCTATTTACGGCACCGTTACTTCTAAAAGTAGCTTCATCACTAAACATTACCTTGCATAATAAATTTGGATGTCCATGCAATTCTTGGTGTAATTCCATGTGATATGGATGATACCTATATTTCTTGGTAGTACGATTAGCGGTGGATTGTGATGTTTCACATAATGCTGCTAACTGACGGCTACCAATATAATGATTTTCCTGAACATTTAACAATACTTGTAGTTCTTTTTCTTCATTAGTTACTGGTTTGTTGACCACTTTACGTTTTGGATAATCAACAGTACCAGAAGAATCAAATCTTTGCATTAAGTTTTGAAAAGTATGGGTATTAGGCTGGCGTCGATCAGGATACTTCATTTTATAAATTCTTTGAGCAAGAAGGCAATTTTTTTGAGCCTCTCCTATTGTATAAATCATATTTATTAACTCATTCTTTGGAAAATTCATTTTACAATATAAGATGAATGCAAAAAAAACCAAACTACACTACATAAAAACCTAAAGAAGCGATTGCGGTTATAAATTTGACACAGAAAAATGTTCTTTTACATTGTTTTTGCCATGGCTACTATGATAATGAAGACTATTTCTGTAAAAAAGTATGGAAAATAAGAAAAACTGAAATATCTCAAAAACTATTATAAATAGGTATAGGATATATTGAACAAAACTTTTAGGGTTTTTATTACTCTATTAAATAACATGAAAATATACAGGGTGTACCATTTAAAAAAAAGATATTTATTCATTTAAACTTGTTCAAATTTGAGCCGATGTGTTCAACACCCTGTAGCTTTTATTGCAAATATTAGGTAAAAATTATGTTAACTTGTCCTTGACCTTGCTAAATTCCAAATTTGAATATATTTGTCACAAAATTGAAAACGTTATTTAGGATTGAATTGATGCTTGAAAATGTGACTTTTTTTCTTTAAACTTAATTATCTCAGAAACTATAAAGTTTTGTTATAGTAAACGCTTAATAAAAAAGATTTAAAATTATAAGCTAAATCGAAAATACGATTCGTATATAGGGTGTTCTATTTAAAAAAATACAACTTTATGCTGTCCTAGTTTTTTGGCTCACCCTGTAGAGTCCTAAATATTTTTAAAACCTGCGTAAAAATAAACTGTATCAAACAATAAATATAGTTTCTTTGTTAATTTCACCGAAAAGGCACAAACCTACTTCATCCAATCGTTGACTCACCCTGTACAATCATTTGTCATACTTATTGTTAATAATTTGTTTATTGTTCTTTCTGTCCCTGAGCTTTACTATTAATAATTAGTAGGGAACGGAAATTTAAAAATAATGTTCTTCACACGGTTCTTTGGTAGAAATAAAGTTGGAACAAATAATCGCACGAACGTTACCAAAATTATAAATTATAAAGTAGCATGGTAGCATATTATTATATTTAAAAATACGGATATATCGAAAATTTGATATTTTTATTAAAAGCCCCAACAAGAAATTTCATATCAGTCTTCTGTTCTTCATCTGAAAGTTGTTGATTCATCTTGATATAAATTGTATTGAGAGTGAGACCACACGAAAAGAAAATTCTGGATGTAAGCGTAGCGTAATAAGACATATGTCAAATTTCAAGCATTGTGATTTGTTAGATTTAAAAAAAGACAAAGATCGAAGATTTCCCGCCTAAATCCTCCTTTTCCAACGTCATTACGCCAAATGGTGTTGAACTTTTCAGCGGACTGCTTTAAAAATGGTGGAAACTGTTTATTTTCAATATTTTGTATGAAAACATAACCTATGTTTTTTTCAGAAGTTTGTTTATATTTTTTATTTTGTGAATTTTGAAATAATGAATATTTATTAACTATGTTAAATTGTTTTAATTGATTAAAAATTCTTATAACCGAAGATCATTACTGCTTGGTCCTCAAAAAAAAAATAATTCTTGTTTTTTTTTATTAATTTTATAACAATTGCAACAATACAGTTGTTCGTTATATAAATTAAAGCTTATGAAATAAAGGCCGTTATATAATACAATTTCTATTCAACGACAATCTCTGATATCGAGACGCTAATCCACAGACATGCCCTTAGCTATGGTTACCAGATCAAATAATGAGATTCCCTGACAATATCCCTAACGTTTCAGTAAATATCCGGACATTTTATCTGAATGTTGTATGTTAAGACAGTGAGATTTTCTAAATTTTTGCAATTGAAGCATCAAATGCCAATATCGAGTGAGTCTTCTCATTAATGGGGGCGTAATGGACTAAGGAGAGACATAGGCTATCTATATTGTTATAAGCTTTGCTTTTCGCTGCCACCAATGTTATAACTTTGCTGGTTCTGCTTTTAGTTTATCACTGGTTTCGATGAATTCAAATAAATCTTCTAATATTACTTTTAATATTTTATTAAAATGTTCACTAAATCATGATATAACAACAGTTTTTCTTCTTACTTACTAATTTAATGTCACTATTACAGTTTTTTAATTTTAGTTCCTCTTGTCTCTATGTTCATGTCCTAGTTATATTCTATTTCTATATTTAAATTATTATATTAGTCATAGGCGTACTAACAAATATAACTTATAACTATTTTTTACATGATTACTGAAATGAAAAAGGATGTATTTATGGGACAATGACAATATGAACAAAGCTAATGGTCTCTGTAAAAGTTTTAGAGTTTCAGAGATTAAGGCATGCTTTTGTTTGAGCCTATTAGAATATAAATGTACTTAAGATATAACTTCTTAAGAGAGTATTAAATATTAGACTATAATTATCGATTAATCCATAAGAATAACTTAAAAATATTTATATATAGTAATGTAATAATTAATAATTTGTAGTAATACTTGACCTACATCAATATATTCTGTTAAGGTTGTACTCTAGACACAATTTAACTTAAAGAACATATCATATGAAGAATGTCATGAAATGGTTATAAAAGTCCAACAAAAGAAACATCAAGCAATAAAAAGTATGAAACTAAATTTATTAATATACTAAATTAACAATTCACTCATTTTGTTAACGTTTAATTAATTTATTTTTTCTTACTAGAATGATTAATAAATAGTTTTTTATTACTTATATTTTTCTCTTTTAATTTCAAAAAAATACTGAGAATTGCAGCTTTTTCCTGTTTCTTCCTAACAGGGGGCTAAAATTTTAGACATGACAGAAAAATTCCTGTCGTCTGGTAACCCTACCCTTAGGAAACGTTATATAAACCTATTATAAACAATTAAATAGAAAAAATTAACATTGATGGAAATTTAATAACGGATATCCAGTTAGTGTCATATGTAATGTATTCTTCTAAAAACTACAAACAATTGTAATTATTAAAACGATCGTTAAATTGAAATTCTCGTCTTTGAACTCCTTAGCAATTCTTTACCAGGTAAAAGTGGTAAATTTTGGAAATAAAACTTCTTTTAAAGAATCCCATATTACCGCCCAAGTAACCTGAATAGTTTCAGAAACACTGTTTACCGATTCAAAATTCGCACTGTTGCTTTCACATGCTGATTTCATCAGCTAAATATCACAATGTTATTCCCAACCTAGTAATAAGGGTATATCTGTACACATTTCCATATTGTGTTTCCTAATTATTGGCCCAACAACAGCGAAGAGCTCTTCAAATTCACCAATAGTAACAGGAAAATATTTTTAAAAAACCAGGATCATTTTCTCACATTTCTTGAATTAAATTAGTACTATGTCCAAGTCTTTCTCCAATGTTTTCCTCAAATACAGACCGGACCCAGTAGCGACGATTTTCCTGTTTTTTTAATAAAGAATGTATCAATATTCTCCTTACATTTTGAAACTTTTTTCCTAGATTAAAATACTGCCGCAATTAACGTTTTATTTTGCTTCATTTTAATTTTTAGATAAAATATAAACAAAAATCCTGATAAAAGTTAGGTTAAGACAAAAAAAACATACCCCTTACGACCGCGTAACGAAAAGTTCCGTGTGGACCATAGATAAAATATTTATAGATCCGCAAAGCTTAATCCCAAAAACGGCAAATTTACGACAATAAAATGTAAACATCCTAGAACAGATGTCGGCATGCGCACTACAAAATGATCAGGTGACCATCGACAGGACCGAACTTCGAAAATCTATTTAGTTAGTTCAATTAGTCATAAATGGTGTCTAAATGAAGCAAGTTATCAAAGTTGCAATCTTTGGTAAAGAAGTCGGTCTCATATAACTTTCTTGTTCTGAGAGTTATATCATATGGGCACAAATAATATCTGAAGCAGAAGGGAATAATCCGATCAGTGTACCAATGGGAGTTAGTTTAGTCATTTCTTATACTGTGAAAGTAAAATTGTGAAAAAAATGTATCTTACTATTTCTCTAATCTATTGTTTCCGTCTGTGTACGTTAACTTTCTTGTTGTGGGGTGAGAGTGAATAATTAAGATTTTTAAGGTTCGGCAATTTATTCTCTAATTATGAAAAAATAATTACCATCTTTTCCTTATCTTTTTTTTTTAATTTTTTAAGAAAATGTTGATACGAAATGGGTTTTTTAACGGATATGCAGGATTTGAAAATAATTTTATATAATAATATTTTTCTGCCGTAATGGTGAACGGAGCATATATTTTCTTATCTCATTAATTTTTTCGACAAAATGATGAAAATGTTATTTCAAATAAAATAAGTGAACAAGGTCATTGCTGGGGGTGAATAAAAAAAATATACCAACAAAAGAAATTCACATTTGTCTAACTTATTTCGTAATATTTTGCTTCTGTTAACATATTAATGAATTTTTTATTTGACGATTTCAAAGTGAGGATTTCCATGACAACATGATTCATGACAATGTCATAAAATGAGTACGGACATAACTAATCTGAATTTACTTCCAAAACCAGTATTAATAATGAACAACGCTTTTTAACGTCATGTCCTCAATCTTCAGACATACAAAATTATAAATCAGATTGGCTGCAGAACAAAAAAAAACATTTGAGCTGGTTGGAAACATCGGTTAAATATAAGGTAGATGAAGTTATGCAAGAATATGGACATTGTGCAAATTAGTAACTGGAAAAAAGTCGTTGGCAAGAAAAATAATTCAAACAGAGCTTAGAAATTATAGAGCCAATAGCCGATTCTGGATAAAATATAAACCTTGTACTGAAATATTTTATGTATATAACAAAATAATAATGCATTATAATTATTGTAAGTTATATATGTATGTTTTAAAATATTCCAACTTTATTTTGAGAATGTATGTTTTTATTTATGTAAGTGATGGAATAGATGGAGAAATTGTACCATTTCTTGACATATTGATGAATGTACTTTTTCATATGATAGAATAAACTATTTTATGGTTTAGAGCGAATTTTCAGATTTTTTTTAAGAATTGATTGCTTAAAAGTTCAGTTTATCTTTTAGTAATCTTTTGGAAAGTGCTAAAAATATATCATACTACATGTTTTGGAAATTTAATGTTATACGAAAACACTATAAATCCAAAAACGTTGTAAAGCAACACTATTTTTTACCCTATAGAGAAAAAGGAAAATAAAACAAAAAAAAATATGTACACATTCCATTATATTAAATAAAAACACAAAAACAAATGAAATAAATCACTTAAAACGCTATAAATCCGTTTAAATCGCACGTAACTTACAAAGCAAAAATAAACACAAAAATGGCGTTAAGCCGATACTGTGCTGTTTACGGATGGCACTACGAAACAACCGATCGATAACAGGAAGTCACTTATGCGCATGCCCTTATCTGGTCAGTATTCAAAAATATGACTGCCGCCCGATGTGCAGAAACGCATTTTTTCGCCCATGGTTTGCCATTTTTTGGCTTTAGCAGCCGACAAGAGTAGGGTCCATAGTAGAGGCCAGTGGTGTGGACGAGACATTTTTAACACAAAAGCGCGTAATACGCCTACGCCTAAATTTTTCTTATCGTGTAGACTCACTCTGAGACGAAACAAACTAAGATCAAAATGAAACAAAACTTGTTTTTAGACAACGAAAGAGTTTAATATGACGAGAACAATTTTTGTCGATGTACTAATAAGCCACTTTCTGTTCAGAATTAAAAACCTATGCACCATTTTCCTAAAGTCGATCTAAAACATATTTTTGTTAAATATTTGCTGAAATTAAACGTAAAAAATGAATATGCATTCTTTTTTAATGTTATAATAAAAAATTCTAATCCAATCACATTAGTTATTTTTGTCGATTCGTATAAAATGGGCAAAAGTTCACGGTCAATTTGTGGAACCGAACGTGGTAGAGGAAAAATTACAAAAGTTCGATACCTAATTTTTTATCTTCAACCGGAGGCGTGATAGGCATAACTTTTATGAGTGCTTCGCTTTCGAAAGTTAAATTAGGGAAAAAGAATTTGATGGTTGTCATTTGCATAGCCCTGTTTTTATCAGGCAGCAGTTGGAGCTGGAAAGATTGTTATGAAAGTATAAAAAGTGCTTTTGTACCTTTTTTGTAATATTTACTTTCTCGTCACCATATACTGCACGCTTAGCCTGTAGGCTTTTGTCCTTTTTTACTTAATTTAATGCATAATTTTCCTTTATAAATATTTAAATATATTTTTGTATTCAACGCGTATTTAGCAAATTGATTTTTAACAAGAAAAATTCATATCTTTCTTAATTTACATAACAATCACTTGAGCCTTTTTAAATATTATTTAGATGTGGCTACTTAGCAACGCTGCTCTATAATTAGTACAAGCGCAGATGTCTATACGAAAGCATTCTAAATAATCTGTATTAACAAACATCGATGGTATTGTGAAAGTGAGTGATTATTTTGAACAATGTTAATATAAGGGAATAATTACAGAAATAGGAAAAAGTACAATAATAGAATAATTAAAATGAAAAAGATATACTACAATTTTTATTTTTCTACTAAGAAAAAGTAAAAATAAGTCCCTTTTTTTTTGCAAAAGAGTTGAATATTCAGAATGATTTAAAATAACTATTTACGTGATAAATTTTTAGAACTAATTAGTAATTACGGCATTCTTTATAAATATGTACCATAAAATTAAATTAAATAACTTCATGTCTTTCATTTTTCTGTCAGTTATATAGGAGAATGTTTTCACCCGTGTGTGTGCTGAGTCCCTTTCAGGACTGTAAGGCAGCTGACGTTTCGGTGAAATCTCATTCACCATTTTCAAAGCTCACTGTATGGCGTCTATGAGCGAACTGACGCCTGCAACTCCGGTGTTGTCGGTACCGTATGCGCGTCGGACGCGTTCGTTTTCCGAATGGTTCCGGACCATCAGGTGGCGAGACCTGCTGCGTATATATATATATATATATATATATATATATATATATATATATATATATATATATATATATATATATATGGGTGCAGTTTTATGTAATATTTATAAATCACCTTATCTATTTCTAATTAAAATTATCAATATTATTTAATGTGCACTGTCTATTTTTTATTGGATTTAAAATTATTAAATCTGGCAATATTGTATAAATGTCTGAACGGTTAAAAATGACTAGTGTCTTATTATATATAATTTTATTTTAAACAATCTAAAAATATTTTTGTGTGCCGTTAATATAAAGAGTGATATTGTTAAAGTGCAAATTAAACAATTTATTTTATTACTAACTACAAATATTCATTATAAGGCTAGTATATATCTATTTCATCAATCTATTTTCAGGCAAGTCTAAAATTTCTATTTCTTACACGTTAAATCTCTTTTAAACTCCATAATTTTTTTATCCACGTTCTAGATTTCTTCCTTTTTTTTAAACTTAAAAATCCCTTTTCCTTTGCTAACTATTGTTACTTTTCTTCTTATATATATCACCAATTTGTTAAATATTTTTTAGAGCTGCTTCCTTAGTGATATTATTTATTTATTAACTTAGTAAACTTCTTTTCCTTTTTTTTTAAATTGTCTTTTAATCTCCAGAAACTTTTTATCCACGCTCTATGTTTCTTGCCTTTTTAAAATTTTAATAAATGAGACTAGCGATGTTAACTCTACCACAGATCAATCTGCACTGTCTTCTTTTATTTTTTTTATAAAATAACAAATGAAAATTTTGAGGTTATGTTACTGTTCATGAAAAAGACTAACGATGTTTACTCTACACCCGATTAATATACACTCCTTCTTTTATTTTATTAAAAATAACAAATGAAAATTTTGATGTCATGTTACTTTTCACGAATAAGACTAACGATGTTTACTGTACAACTGATTGACCTGCACTTCATTAAAAAAAATGAATTTTCACTTTTATAGTTAGTGGTGACGTAATATAAATTTTTGTTTTATTTTTTTTCTGATTGGTCGACCATCTGACGTGAACTGGCAACTAAATGAAATTTTAAGCTTTGAAATACAAAACCAAAACGGATTCCTACTTGTCATTTTATGAAAAAATTTTGGTCTTTTATTGATATTATGAACTAAATATTATATTTGGTGAAAATAAATTATAATTTATGTAAATTTTGGACTTTTCCTGACATTTTGATATATCTACAATTTACTGTTGGTTATTATTTAGCACATAAAATTGATAAATAAAATTTGATTACATCTAAAATAATTTTACATATGCATTTAAATTTTAATTGTAATTTGCTGAAATTGATAATTCTTTCTTTATTAATATTATAGTCATATTTAACAATGTTTTACCTATAATTAGGTACTATTTTATTCTGATTTCTTTTTAAAATTAACTTATAATCTACATTTTCTTATAATATTCTTGCAGATTTACAATATTTTTTAACAACATTTTTATAAATATTGTTTTTGGAATAAGTTGAAGCTAAAATATTTTAAATAATTATTAATAAATAGTGTCTGTTTTTCACTAAATGATTATTATTTGTACTTTATTCTCACTAATATTATCTTTACCCGCACTATTTATAAAATAGGTGTTCAAGATTCTCTTTTTTGTGGATTTAACTATACTGTGTTAAAATTCCTTTTTTAGTCATTGTCTCTGATCAATAACACTTCACACATTATTAAAAATATCTATTGTTTATTAGTTTATTTGATTCATGTCTTTTATGGTGAAATATGTTTATTATTCTTACTTTATATGCACTAATGTCCAACTTTTCACTCTAATTTTTAATCATTTTATTATATCATTACACAATTATCAGCATTTAATCCTTTTAAAACATGATTTATATACAAATTCTTACATACTATAACTACTATCTACACTTACCACATAAAGGCATTAATTAATTATTTGTATCCCATTTTGTTTGACATTTTCATAATCACAACTTATCACACCTGAGATGAGGTGACTACTTATACGAAATATATATATATATATATATATATATATATATATATATATATATATAGATATAGATATAGATATAGATATATTATTTGGTTTATCTCCAGTTTATTTATTAGCAAATTTACCAAAATCAAAATTTAAAAACAAAAACATTGAACTTTGCAAACATGCTAAATATTTCCTGATTAATCTGATTTCAAAGGAATTCCTGCATAAACGCTAACGAGGCAGATTAGTTTCGCTTCACCTCAATATCGTGTCAGCTTAAAACATGATCTCAAAAGAGTATAAAATTCTTGATACAGAAAACTTGGTTTTCAAGTGCGCAAGCAAATGGGTGAAAGTTACAAAAGTGATTTAATATAATTTGCCTTTCGAAATTTAGAAATAGACTTGGGATAAAAGAAACTAAGAAAATAATAAAATAAAATATTACTAGATCCTTCTTTAATGACAAAAGAATATCAATATTTTTAAAAATATGGTTAAATGCTAGATAGGCTTGATCTTTAAGAGTTTACTTTGATATGCAGGTTGTATAATAAATTCCATTTTTAATGCGACTTAACGAATTTCTCTTTATCATTCCGGAAATATTTCACAAACACAAACACTACTTTTCGTGATTATTACTTATACAGGTAATTGGTGGTATGTATATTGGTTTTTGCATCGATTATAAATTCATTATATATAAGCTGAACTAACTATTCTTTAACAGACAAATTGTTTTTTAATGAATCATATTTATCATTTTAGTTACTGATGGCAGAGTGAAACCAGCTCTGTATTTAACACTATGTTCATGAACTTCTAACATTGCATATTAAGGTGCTTTTATTCAAATCATATTTCTCCAAAATTTCTTTTGAAAAAATAATTCTATGCTAAAAATTTGTATTGGTAACTTTGTTTCAACTTTTGATAAATTACCATTCATATTTTAGCTTACTTGATACTACACCTAACTTTTACTGCATTTTCCCCTAATATCTTCAAAAATTCATTTTTATAAGTGCTCGAATTGCATACGACCAGATTCAAATTATACAGAATCCACCAACTTACTGATTTTTGTTTCTCTTCTCGTTTGTAGCATCTCCGAATTAAATATTGTACCTGCAACATATTATTTACTACATCTTTTATTCATTTTATGATTATATTTTAGATTAATAGACTATACAATTTACAAAAATTCTTTGAATTTATATTCATGCGGTAACATATAGAATCATCCTAAACGTTGACAACTTTTATCGTGCTAATTATGATCGTGATTATTTTTTTTGTAAATAAGACCACAATAAGTTGTAAAGTTTTTTTCTTTAAAAATGTTAGCTTAAGATATACCTCAAATATGATACCGTAGATAACTATGGCTAAGTGTCCTTCGGCATTTTTTTAATAACAATAATGTCGGCCTGGTTCTAAAAGCTAATGGCCATAAGCTTTCCAGCTGAAGAATGTTGGAGAATTTATTTTATAGGAAAGAATCCTAATGATATATGTATGATAAAAGCAGAATTTATACCTCAAATAAGAAGAGAGCAACTACTCTCCACTTTTTCATTCACTAATGACTTGTATTCTGCTGGTTGCCGCTCCATTTTAGGCCAACCTCTTTTACGTTATCCTCGAAAACACCACTCAATGATGTTTTTGAATAATTTTGTGTCTGACATGCGTTGAACGTGGCTGTACCATGTTAGTGGCTTCATCTTTATATCCTCTACTATGGCTACACTCTATGCCCATTAGTTGTTTAATCCTTTGATTTCTAATTCAGCCTCTTCTTGAAATATATAGAAATTACCTCATTGCATGGATCTTAATTACTTTTACCCTTTTCCTGGACCTGTCTGTTATCCTCCATGTCTAAACGTCATATAAAAGAATGCTTTTAACCATAGTTTTTTGTTATGTTTTCTCTTCTTTTTTGTTATTTCTTTACACTACTCTATTAAGACATCCCAAAACTTTCATTGTCTGAACTATCCGTTTTTCTATTTCATTCCTATGTTGTAGAAAAGTACCTCAAATATTCATATTCTTGACAACGGTTGATATTTTGCCCATTCTTAAAGTTCAATTTGTCAGATTCACTTCCTATTGTACGAGGATTAACTATAATGGTAGAGATATTTACACACTCCAATTTGCCGATCACCAGACAGTGAGAGCAAACGATAGGGATGACGTGGAGTATATTATGAAAAAACTAACAACAATCAATGGGAACTAACGATAAATAAAAAAAAGACTTTTTTTAGTCTTTTTTGTCTTCTATTAGTCCCATTGATATTCTTCCATTAGTTTTCTCATCATATACGCCAAGTCATACCAATCATTTGCTCTCATTGTCTGGTCATCAGCAAATTGGAGCGTGTATATACCTCTACCATTAAGTTCGATACCCGTGCCATTTGCTTCCTTCTTCAGCTACTGCAGTATGTCATTTAGAGAGAATAGAGATACAACAATTGTTTGAAAATGTTTTTTTCACAAATACCATAGGTAACTTAAGTTGGCATCTTTCGGGGTCTCTCTAAACTAGTGAAAGAATGTAAGCCACCCTTAAATATATTTTTTTTAAATATCAAGTTCTAATTGAGATATCTTTACAAAACAAAATGTAAATTACTTGTTATTCAAAATGATGTTGAACTATGGTAGTTTCACCCCCGACGGTAAACCATATCTCTACAAATCTCAACTAAAACTTGAGATTATAAAAATAAATTGGTCACATGTGTGTTGGCTCTAATAAAAAATAAGGAATTATATGTTGGGAGTTGAAAATACCATAATTAAACATCATTCCAAACAGCAAGTAATTTCAATTTTGTTTTGTAAAGATATCTCAATAGATATTAATTAATTAGAGATTAAAAAAAAAGTATTTGTAAGGTGACTAGTTTATTTTTAGAAATCCCGTTACACGTCAATTTAAATTACTTAGGGTATTCGTGAAAAAATATTTTCAAACAATTTCATAAAATTTCGTAATTTTTAGAATTAAATTACGTGCGCAAATGTATGGTTTGCCCTAATAAAAAATAAGGGATAATATCCTTTATTAATTTTTGGGCATGAGTATGTTCGCCGGGATTTAATTTATTTATTTTACATCCAAAAAATCTGATTCTTGCGGGAAAAGATTGCTTAAAGTTTCAATATTACCGGAATATAATTAAATTTTCCGCGCTATGCCGGGAAATATCATTTTCCGAGATTTTCAGAGCGTCCGACCATAGTAATCGCGCGCCGCATACAGCAGTATCGTATGCGCGATCACCGCACGCCGTCACACGTCAGCGTAGTGGGAGCTCCGGCCGTCTATTTAAGTCCGAGCAAATCATTATTTCGCAGAGAACTGCACGTTCTCCACCCGGGTCAACAGTCCAAACGGACTGGACTGGGTCGCCTGCCGGACCGCGCCTTCCTGGTCTAGCAATGTAGGTGAGGCTAGGCTTGTGTGTATATGGTGTTTGACCATACACTTCCTTCCTTACGTCCTACCCCGCTAATGGCCAGCATTGCCGAGGACCCTTATAAGAACGGAAGTGTCGTTTCCTTTCCTAATTTCCTACCGCTATTGGTCGACATTGTCAAGGACCCTTATAAGAACGGGCAATGTCGTTTCATTCTGCTGACGCTATCGAGGACCCTTATAAGAACGGGCAGCGTCAGTTCCTTTCGTTCCTTCCTACCGTCACCTATACACGTATTGACCAGGAATGTGTTTTACCGTCAGGTGCCCTTCAATGTCCGTTGATAAGGGCGCTTTTCAACTGTCGCCCCGACGTCTATAGCCGCCGCCGCGTGTAGAAAACGCCGCCGTGTAGGGACGCCGCCTATCGCCGATCGGTGCCGGGTTATTGTTACCGCGTATATCGCCGTCGGTCGAATTTTAATACGAAGCGCCGTGAACCGTGAACGCGGATTTTAGATACGAAACGCGATAATTTGCGTACGAGCCGTCGTGAATAGCGTCGCAACCGTGTAGTACGAGGTACGTAAATAGCGTCGTGAATGACACAGCCGGGTTACCGTCTTTAGCGCAACCGACCAGTATGAGCTACCGTGAACAGCTCTCGAAACATACTCTTGCCCTCCAGACCATTTATTTGTTAATATTATTGTCCATCTTAGATTGTAAGTTAGTTTTAGGCCATGTCTTTGTATAAAAGAATAAAAAACAGGATGCAGGATGTTTTATAATTGTTTGTTTCATTACCTAGTCCCATTTTTACAACTACATGTAACAATTTGGCAGCCGGCAGCCACCACTAATACGCACAATTGACCCCTGGCTTGCCGTTTCTCCACTGTATCAAGCTGCCCGGTGCATAAGTGGGCCCTCGACCACATGAATCCCGAAGGTGGCGCCCAAGAACCGACCACCGAGTGGATGTTTTGATCTTCAGGCAGTCAAACCGTTGAACAGTTCAGGGAGCAGGGATATGCCAATTATAAGTAGATACCGGCAAACCGATACCCCTGCGCTGAGTATTTGACCGATGACTGTCTACACGAGAAATATCCACTAACCGATGTTCCGCTGCCGTAATCAAAGTAGATCCGTAGAGCATGACTTGCTCCCCTCTTACGAATACGCGTCACATAGTTTATCATCATTTCGAATAACAAGTAGTTTTTATTTTGTTTTCTAGAGATAACATTAAAACTGGAGATATTTAAAAAAAAAATATATATTTGGGGATGACTCACCCTCTTTTACTAGTTTATTTTCAGAAATCCCGAAACACGTCAACTTAAGTTACTTATAGTATTCGTGAAAAAAATATTTGCAAACAATTCAATCAAATTTCGTAATTTTTAGAATTAAATTACATGCTCGAATAGATGGTTTACCATCATTATATCCTTGGTGGGCGAAAATACCACAGTTTAACATGATTTCGAACAACAAGTAATTTTTATTTTGTTTTGTAAAGATATCTCACTTAGACCCTTAGATATTTCAAAATTACTGTTTTTGGGGCTGAACTTTAGAGCCGGTTTTCATCCCATTACAACGAATCTCTGCGTATAGAAAAACACATGTCTCTTATTTTGTATCCTCTACATTCAATAGAATCGAAGCTATACTCCTCAGGTACCTTCCTTTTTCGTCATTTATGGTTCGTTTGAAATTTTTGAAATTAAATTGTTATCATACATATTACTATATTATATAAATTTATAATTTTCTTATTTAACCACATCAGCTCCCCTTTCTCGAATCTCTGAAATGAAAACCGACTCTGCAGTATATTATCTGTAATGCACTTTGTATTATTTTAAGATTACGTTCAAGCTTAATATACACTATTTAATTTAAAGCGAAAATAATATCTGCCTCGTTAGAATTTCTCCAGGATTCCCTTTGAAATTAGATTAATCAAGGGATATTTAGGATGAACTTGCAGTGTTGAAAGTTTTTGTCGTTAAAATTATGACTTTGATAAATTAGCTAGAATATCCCCAGCTTACGAGGTAGAGCACCTAGCTTTAATTCTAAATCGTATGCAGATGCACGAAACTTATGCGCTTTATTTTAATGTTATCTCGCGCAAACAGCACATGTATAATTTGAATGTAATATGCATGATTCGGATTTAATTAAGAAATGCAGATTTAATGCAAAAAATATATGTCGTGTGCTATTCATTATATTTATAAAAAAAGCTTGGTAGTGCTGAAGTGTAATATGTGGAATAAAATTTGGTAGAATATTAAATATATAAAAAACGCATCATTTTAAAAATAATATATTAGCACATTTTAATTGAGAACAATATAATTTAAATATAATATAATATAAAACGTTTTTTTTACGATTCTGAGAAACTGTCTACCTAATGCAGCTTTCAAAAATATTACAAATATTATTTAAATTTTAGACCAGGACAGTTACATGCTGGTGAGGTTAGTTTTAAGTTAGTTCAGGTTAGTTCCCTTAATTTGATTTGTGTTATGTTTGTATTTGGTTCTTACCATCAACAGTTTGAAAAATTTTAATTATTTACTCACAGAACACAATGTAACTTAAGAGTTTATTGGTTAGTTATTCTTAATGAAACGGTACTAAGGACTTTGTTCAGGCATAGTAAGTACCCACCTGTGTTCACTAAGGAGGCAATTTGCTTATTAAAAAATAAGGAGTGGCTGTGGTGGACAAATAAAAGGGATAAGGAGACTAACTATTTATCTTTCAAGAATACCTGGACAGTCGTAAAAAATCATATCAGTTCATCCTATAGTACTTACCTTGAAGCGAAATTAAGAAAAAAACAATCGTTCTAGTCCTACATTAATCTTACTAACTCTAACAGTATTCTATCAGCTGCTGTCTTGTTTCTACTCCTAATGTACATAGTTCTAGTTATGGCAAGCGCGGATCCAAGGGGGGGGGGGCGGTGGGGGCGATCGCCCCCCCCCCAAGAGCTTTGAGTTCAGGAAAATAGACCCGATTTTGCCTCTTATACTATAGTTTATTCAAGAACTAGAGAGAGTAATAAATCATTTTTTACGTTTTTTTTCTTCTCGAAATACATATGTTTTTTAGTTCGGTGTCTTTGGTAAAATCTGTTAGACATATATATTTTCCATAGGAATGGGTTAGAAATTTTATAATCAAAAATACCGGTCTATAATAATGGACCATTTGGGTTGGATAACAATAGATATTTGGATGTGTGAAGTGTTAAAAAGGATTTTAATCCTTGTCATAGGCGTTGGAAAAAGGTTTATTTTATCACTAAGTATTTATGGCATAGAATATTATTTCGGTAATAAACTTAAAATAAAAAGTTTTTATAATATTATTTTATTTCTTATGATTTTTTAATAATTCACATACATTAGAAAATATAGATAATTTTGATATGTTTAACACAAATCACAACTGTATTTTTATTATTTTTAATTTTGGCGTAGAAACCGTTTTAGGCACATTCAGAATAAAACGTAGCCTTTTTTTTTCAAAAAATTCTAAGTTATAATTTAAATACTTACAAAATACCCATTGTCAAAAATACAAGAAGTTAAACATATATAAAAAAAATAAATTCGTCCATATAATGTGAAAATTTTTTTGGGCTATCGGTCATTTTATTAATAATTAAAAACATTTTTAGGACATTTGACGTTTCAGTTTATTTATTTCTTAAACCATCTGCAGAATTACAATTAAACACTAAAAAGCGATTCAAATGTAATTAATTTTTATATGTTAAAAATATTTAAATAATAAATTGTGTTTACGCTGGTAAACATTACGTATCTAATTCGTAATCCAAGTCAGTGAAGCTATCTTCGCTCAAATTAATTATAATTGGTTCCTCTATCTCACGGACCATGAGTTTCCACATTATCTTTTATTCTTTTATTATATGGATTTTTCCAAATTTTCTGAAGTAACTTTATTCCAAAAAATCTTTCAAAAGTTCTGTTAAATTACTAATGTTGTAAGTTGTGTTATTTCTAGCAACTCTACATTTTACTTAAGAGAGATATGTCCTTCGTCAAGGAACATTTTTCGGACGATCTATAAGAACAGATTTCCTATTTGGTTTTTCCTACCAAAAATTAAGTTCTGTGAGCAATTTTCAGAGCTCAGTTCTTTTAATTTCAGGTAAATCCCGATCTTCATTGATTTTAGTTAGAATTTTGTCGACGGTTGGGATCTGCTTTTTATAATAAGATGTATGTATAACTCCTTTTATTGCAATTTACATCTCTTCTTCCAACGAGGTTTTTCGTCTGCCTGTGATCGAATGTGAGTTGGGAATACTAAGAATTCCAGTCGTTTTTTTCCCTTCAGTATTCGGTACATAGTAGATTTTCCAACTCCTGTTATGTTGGAACACCTCTCAACAGAACCTTTAACAATATTATCCAGATATTGATATTTTAAGGCATCATAAACATTCACAGTAATAAGTTTTTCGTTGAGGAAAAAATGCCCTGGTTAAACGATTTTAGAATAATTATAGATGCAGAAGTCATATCTTTTGGGTATCTCACTAATCTCATATAATATATAAAAACAACCACAACCAAGATAAATCACTAAGGACACACTGTAAGGTGTACTTTGCTCACTGACAAAAATCAAAAACTCTATGGTTGCAGTAAATTAATAAAACCTTATAATGTTTAAATATAATTAGATTCACAGTAGTTCTCAGTTACCTGCGGCACTGGAGCAGGTAAGTTGAAGATTTCGGTAACAGTTTTATTACTCTCTCTAGTTCTTGAATAGAATATAGGAATGTGTATGCTGCTAGTAGTCCCCTCCCGTTGACAATTGTTTTTCTTGCGATAGCAACTCCCCCCAAGAGCTTTGAGTTAAGAAAAATAGACACGATTCTGCCTCTTATACTAGGAATGTGTATATTGCCCGCATCCCCCCTCCCTGTCGACAACTTGTTTTTTCTTCTCATCAAGAACTTCAAATTCAAAAAAATAGACCCGACCCTGCCTTTTACACTAGAAATGAGAATGTTTCTGATGTCTACAACTTGCTTTCGCTTGCCATACTATACTTTTGTGATATCACCGCCCCCCCCCCAAAGAGAGAGGCTGGATCCGCCCCTGAGTTATGGTGGGTTGAATAACAGCTGCCTACTTGAACGATTTTCCGAGACCTACGGAGCCCTTTCGATTACTTAGGCATTGAACTGGATCTCATAAAATTAAATGCTTTGTGTCTAAGAAACAAACTGCCTCTAACCATAGACAAGTGTAATGTCAATCTCAAGAAGTAATACGCCTATGTTGCATGTTTATGGGATCAACGGTGCGTTTCTATGGCGGATTACCTACATTAAAGACCTAGGAGTCACGCTTGACTGCAGACTTACATTTTTTCATCAAATGAATGATATAGTATAAGATCTTATCGAACTCTAAGCTTTCTATTGAGATCTAGTCTAGAATTTCTGTCGCTCCAGGTCATACACAGGAATGAAAAACTGGACAGACTGGCAAAGCGAGTGTCCGCAATTGAACCATATGGACTACAACCAATTCTACCTTTCCCAATTACCATGGTAAAAGAGAATTAAAATTGTTGTTAAACAGCAAATTAATTGAATCATGGAGAGGAGCTCCTAGAATGTGGTGTGCCAAGGAACATATAACTGGACCCATCGCACGGCTTACTATGAAGCTTTTTTCCTTAGAAAGAAAGGAGTTGCGAATTGTAGTGGAACTGTTGACAGAACATTGTGACTTGAGGAACTGTTTTCATAAGATTGGTGTCTTAGATGACCCAACGTTCAGAAGGTGTGTGGAGGAGGATGAAACTGCCATACCATTTTTGCATATTTGACAATCTCAATAATATTGACTTTTAATTTTAATCATTAATAACTTTTAAATTGTTTATTTAGAAAAAATAATTGTTAATTGTCAATTATTAAACAAAAGTAAAAAAAATAGTAAAAATCAAAAATATTTACTTTTACCATTCATTAATTTATTGAATTTAAATTGTTTAATATTGAATAATTATTCAGTTTGAGAATTCAAATTGTTTATGTAATAAAATTTTTTAAAAAAATTTAACCGACTTCTAAAAGTACGCTAAAAAGTGAAAATTATAAATTTTTATATGAAATTGAAATTTTTGAAGTCGGCACCAAACTAACACCTGATTAAATGTGATTCGCATAAAAAGATTAAAAACGATTTATTTTTAATTGCTTTCTTACTATAATTTATATACATTATAAATACATTAGTAGTTATTTATTTCATTTAGAAAGAATTTAGCGCCGACTTCACAAATTTTAATTTCATATAAAAATTTATAGTTATTTTTCACTTTTTAGCGTACTTTTAGAAGTCGGTTCAATTTTTTTATAAAAATTTTATTTTTCGATTTTTAGTTTCGAATTCATTATAGTATCCATAAATTATTTGAACTAAGTATTAATCGAAATTAATGTATCTCGCAATGAGGTGGCAAAAAAGTACCCATTTTATCCAAAGTTGTAAGTCACCCTAAAATGAACCACTAAAAATTCTTTAATTCTTAGAGTTCTCCAAATACCAAAGAACTTGAGACGTAAATTCCATAATATTAAATCTGAGAAAATGCGAATAAAGTAAAATTTTCAACCCATCATATTGGATCCGCCATATTGAATTTCAAAAAAGTAATTTTAACATCTTTATAAAATCTAAATCTTATCCCTTCAAAGCCCCCTAGTACCAATTTTGGATGAAATCCAGAAATTTAATATTTCTAGATCATCATATTCCTTCTGACATATTAGATTTTATTAAAATAATTTTATATTCGCTATTTACATCCTTAAAAACGATTCAATCCCACCTTTAAACAAAATTGAAATGTGAAATTTTTATTCCCCTATATTGGATTCGTCATATTGAATCTTGAAAAAATACTGTTAAATTCATAATTTACACCCTCAAGACCCCTATATCAGTTTTGGAGAAAATTAAAAAAATATAAAATTTTTAGGACGAAGAGTGAATCCGCCAGATTGAGTTTTTCAAAAAATATTTTAAATTCGAAATTACCACTAACAAAAATCCTTCAATACTAATTTTAGACAAAATCGGAAGATGTAGAATTTTTAACCCGCCATCTTGGATCCGCTATATTTAATTTTTAAAAAATAATTTAAGATTCGTAATGTGAGATTCTAAAAACTCCCCCATATCAATTTTGAAAAAAATCGGACAAAATTGTTTTTTTCTTCCGCCATACTGAATTTTTTAAAAAGAAATTCAGATTCGTTATGTGCGACCCCGAAAACTCCCCCGTACCAATTTTGGAGAAAATCAAAATTGATTTGTTTGTCCGCCATATTGGATCCGCCGAACTGAATTTTTAAAACATATTTTGGATTCGTTATGTACGATCTCGAAAACTCCCCTAAACGAATTTGGGGGATATCGGACAAAATTAAATTTTTTGTCCTCCATATTGGATCCGTCATCTTGAATTATTTAAAAATAATTTCGGATTCGTTGGGTATAACCCCGAAAATTCCCCCATATCAATTTTGGAGAAAATTGGACAAAATTAATTTTTTTGACCGCCATATTATCGGCGCCATCTTGGATTTTACTATACCAATTTCGTCCAAAAAATATGGAACCACCGCAGCAATTTCCTGAATATAACGTAAAAAATTTCATTCAAATCGGTGCCGCCATTCCAGAGTAATCGGTGTACATACATAAAAAAAACATACATAGTCGTCGAATTGAGAACCTCCTTCTTTTAGAAGTCGGTTAAAAATAGTTGGAGAAGCGAAGAAAGTATTGGAGTGAATTAAACAGAGGGATGCAGTATGATGAGACCATAATTGCAAGGAACTACAAACTTGGTTATTATTGTCAGTCTTTTTCTTACAAAACATGCACTAAGAAAACTAATTAACGTAACTCATAATTATTATATGTGATAAAGTCATTTTACATTTTAAAAATAATAAAAAAGAATATTAATTTTAATTTAATACTAATTATTAACATTTAATAAACAGACAACTGTCACACATTATGCAAACAGTTATATATATATATATATATATATATATATATATATATATATATATATATATATATATATATATATATATATATGAAGCAAAATGCGAACAGTAAATGCAAACTTCTCTCCATCATATCTATATATATATGAAGTCTCGCTCTCTTTGCAGAAAGTGGTAGTTCTTCTTCATCGGATTTCACAACTAACAGGTCCTCCAAGAAATTTGGATATATCATCAACTGTTTCAACATTAATGAGCTCCATTTCCTCTGAGTCACTATCATCATGAAATTTTTTGAGCTTCTGCATTTGTATAATTTTCTAAATTGTAACAACTTGAACAAAATTAGTACATTTTAGACCTTGTTTCCTACAGTTACATATTGCAGAAGAACAACCTTTATCGCAACTGCAAGAAATTGTTTTAAGGGGACTAACGGATATCAACTGATATTCGACTGCATGATTCCTTTCACTGACTTTTTTCAGTCCCAATCCGTACCGATAATTTCATTTCGTCATGAAGCGCTATATTTCTTTTTACTATTAATCAATGCTATTAATTTACAGTCACTTCAGCTATGAACTCCTTACCCTCATTTTTTTAATATAAGATATCAGCCAATGCAGCCAAATCGTTATTTTGCAGGAGTGTTTTTATCGTCGTTATTTTTCCTTTTCGTGCAGAATCTGAGGAGTGTCATAGCCAGTGAAATAATGACCAAATATTTTCATTATGATGGATCTTTAAAGCTATCAAAAGTGTAGTAAGAATCACGAATGTTACCCGTGGATCGTTTGTGAAATAATATTTCCGAATTTCTGCCATTCTATTCATTTGAAAGTATAAGCAGATCAATGTTTTGTCCAACAACTATTACAGTTTTATCATCTGCAGCGACTTCAATTACTGTATTTATTATTCAGGTGTCAACATATTCTGTTGCCTGGTTAATGTGAATTCTACTGTTTCAAATTCTTGTGTTAATATTTGTATTAATTTATTTTTATTACTTTCATTAGATAAAAATGGTTCTTCCAAATATGGTATATTTCTCCACTGCACTCCTTCGTTAAACTAAAAATAATCTTAACGGTATGGTAGCTGCTCGTTTAATGCTCGGAAACGAATTGAGATCCCTCTATTAGTAGAAGCCCCTCCTTTGCTTACAAAGCAAGGGCCTTGTATTGCTCCATTTTCATTACATTCCAATATGTTCCAAAACTTTCTATAATATTACAAAATTCTAGAATATTGATAGTACTTTCGAACCTTTCATTTTGAAAATTGTAGTCAAGTAATTAAGGAGGTGCGTATCAGCGAAGGGGGGGGGGGTACAGCTGCAAGCCGGAGTTGCCAGCACTACCCGAAATAATAATGAAAAAATTTACTATTACGGAATAAATAAAATCGGGATTGAAAAATTGACAAAGAAACAATTTCAAGCTTCGTAATGATTTAATAATTTTTTTACTAATTGTTTGTAGTAGTTATAAAATTATAATGATTTTTATAAATAATAACAAATTATTGACAATAATCGTAAAACGCTTATCGACAAATGTCATTTTTTCGGTTTTTTCGATTTTCGGCAATTTTTTCCATTGTACTATAGTTTTTTTCCATTTATTCGAAGTAGAAGTTAAAATGATTAAACGAGCCTAGTCAGAACTATGTTGGACAATTGATAGGAGAAAATGTGATTTTTTAATTAAAGTTAAATAAAACCGCAACAGTTCAATATTTTTCCACAAAGAAAGTATAGCTTATTTGGTTGCATCAAAAGGTATACTCCCTCTAAGTTTGAGCTTAATCGAATCATTTTTGAGGAAGAAAAAATAAAAATCCGAATAAAAGGTTTTTTGCATTTTTCTCGGAAAATTTTGAGGTTAGGTTAAAAATTGTTTCTACAAAAGTTGTAAATCTTTCTATTACTTACCCTTTTGTAGTTAACTTTTTTCGATAAGGTGCGTAGTTTAGCCGAAAATCGAAAAAAACTGTTTTTTACCCCTAAAAATCACCCCCATTTCACCCCAGTTGGTCTCCAGTAGTTCGGATTATTTTTCGTTCATTATTTGTGATATTACCTACAATATTCCGCTATCAGTTTGTGTAACGAATTATTTTTTTACCCTCTGTTTTACGGCTACGCAGCCTGGCCTAATAGTGGAATATGTCATTTTGAAAATCTGGTGGTGGCAACACTGCTTAGTGGTTTGCTTATGTTTCGTTATACACCACTCCGCTCCATGAGAAAATGAGATGTTCCTCGCGGACGGATTTATTAACTAGGAGATTACCTATCTTCCTTACTATGTATTTTTTGCTTCAATAGTATTGTAAATGTCGGAATTGTTCACACTACTTAATTTCGTACAAAAACATATCCAAAATACGCTCGGCCGTAAAGGTGAATTGCTTCTACGGAACTTTTACATTTATAATATTGTGTGGGTAATTTTTATACAAAAAATTCTGTTTCCAAATTTTTAATTACGATGTTAATTTAAACATAGAATGTTAATTAAAACGACGCTTCTTTGTTAAAGAAACAAAAAACCATATATTAAAATTAACAGGAAACATGTGTGAAAAATATAAAACTAGAACTGTATTTTTCAACATTTCCTTTTAAAATTTTCGTCATCACATTTTATAATCCTCTGTTAATTTACTAATTGCAATTTCTGTTCAAAAAAAGTAATGAATTAAAGGTGCTTCGCTAATTTCCCACAATTGCTATAAAACATTATTAGATTAATATGCCAAAATTTTTATATAACCTGATTTAAAAAAATTACCTATCTTCCGTATCATTGAAATTTTAAAATACAATACACAGAAATATCAGACTGGTAAAAATTGTGTTTAGATTCTAGAAAAATCCTTTTAGCGGTTCCTGAGATGAAGAAAATATCAGATTTTGGTTTTAAATTTTTTTGTTTAAAGGTTTATTTAATTACATTGATACTACTCAAAAGAGTCTGGCCATCAGTTCTGCCTCATAATAATATTATGTACAAGCAAATACTATTGTAGCTTACGTTCCTATGTATAATAATTGGTACAAGTCAGACAATAAAGAAAAGGAATTTTAAATAATTTATTTTTTAGTTTATTATATGTAACTAAATCTTTTCAAAATATCCATATTTAGTCTCTATATACTTATCTTTTACCTTTACGTATAAGCATTATAATTCCTATAAAATTTAAATAATAATATCAATGATACCTTGACAGTAACATCTTTAAAAAAAAAACAATACTTATGAGAAATTGACCTATTTTACTTAATTGTTAATTGAAATCATAAAAATATTTCTGTGGTTTGAGTTTTTAAGTTTTTCTTAACCTTAGTTGAAGCATAATTTTGACTGAGATGTTCAATAGTTATTTTTATGCAGTCAGATGAGTAAAAGTTCGTAAAATTCATAGGCTCATTAAAAATACTTCATTCCTTTTTTACAATCAACTTGACATAACTGAAACAATATCAATAATTTATTTTACATTTTTTCTTTACACGTCAAATATGTTAACTGGAAGCTCAATAGTGACAATAAAGGCAAAGCTGATCATCCCTCTTTTGCATATAGCTCTGATAATGACAGCAGCACTAGAGCAATTAGCAAGGAACAACGGGATAACCCTTATGCTGATGCCAGTGCCTTTATATGGATTACCTTAAACCCATAAATAAGAGGAGCTTCGGAGCTGGGAAAAAATTTAATAAAATTAAGGTTAAACCGTACGTCTAGTCTCAGAGATACCATCTCAAAAAAAATTGAAAAGCTGACGAAAAATTTGCACTACTTTGTAAAATTCTTAAACTTCTGGCAGGTGTAACTTTGACACCAGAAGAAATAAATCACTCATTACCAAAAAAATAAGAGACTTCGTGAAAAGTCTAAATGTCCCAGGCTTATATTTAATTAAGATAAAGCATACAAAATCTTATAAGTCGAAGTGCTACAATCTACATATAATATTTTAATTACTTGGCATGTAATCGAAGAACAAAACTTCTGTTTTACTCTCAATTAAATAACACTTTTCTACATGAAAATCCTCCCCCACCAAACTGATCTGTTATTCCAATAATTTCCATCTATGTAATCCTTACATCAGGCGCGGATCCAAGGGGGGGGCGGTGGGGGCGATCGCCCCCCCCAAGAACTTGGAGTTCAGGAAAATAGACCCGGTTTTGCCTCTTATACTATAGTTTATTCAAGAACTAGGGAGAGTAATAAATCATTTTTTACCTTTTTTTTTTCGCAAACTACCTGTGTTCTTTATTCCGATGTCTTTGGCAAAATCTGTTAGATACATATATTTTTCATAGGAATTGGTTAGAAATTTTATAATCAAAAATACCGGTCTATAATAATGGACTATTTGGGTTGGATAACACTAAAGATTTGGTTTGTGTGAAGTGTTAAAAATGATTTTAATCCTTGTCATAGGCCTCGGAAGGAGGTTTATTTTATCACTAAGTATTTATGGCATAGAATATTATTTCGGTAATAAACTTAAAAGAAAAAGTTTTTATAATATTATTTTATTTTTTATGATTTTTAAATAATTCACATAGATTAGAAAATATAGATAATTTTGACATATTTAACACAAATTACTACAGTATTTTTATTATTTTTAATTTTGGCATAGAAACCGTTTCAAGCACATAAACGTAGCCTTGTTCTCTCAAAAAAATTCTAAGTTATAATTAAATACTTACAAAATACCCATTATCAAAAATGCAAGAAGTTAAACACATAAAAAAATCAATTCGTCCATATAATATTAAAATTTTGTTGAAGCTATCGGTCATTTTATTATTAATTAAAAACATTTTTAGGATATTTGACGTTTCAGTTTATTTATTTCTTAAACCATCTGCAGAATTAAAATTGAACGCTAAAAAGGGATTCAAATGTAATTAATTTTTATATGTTACAGAAAATTTAAATAATAAATTGTGTTTACGTTGGTAAACATTACGTATTTAATTTGTAATCAAAGTCAGTGAAGCTATCTTCGCTCAAATTAAATATAATTGGTTCCTCTACCTCACCGATCATGAGATCGAGTTTCCCCATTTTCTTTTATTCTTTTATTATCTGGATTTTTCCCAATTTTCTGCACTAACTTTATTCAAAAAAAATAAGTTCAGTTAAATTACTAATTTTGTAAGTTGTGTTATTTCTAGCAACTCTACCTTGTACTTGAGAGAGATTTTCCTTCTCCAACGGACATTTTCCGGACGATCTATAAGAACGGATTTCCTATCTGGTTTTTCCCAGCAAAAATCAAGTTCTCTGAGCAATTTCTAGAGTTCTTTTAATTTCAGGTAAATCTCGATCTTCATTGATTTTAGTTAGAATTTTGTCGACGGTTGGGATTTGCTTCTCATAATAAAATATATGTCCAACTCCTTTTAGTACAGTTTGTGTGATCGAATGTAGCTTGGGAGTACTAAAAATTCCAGTCGTTTTTTTCTCCTTCAGTATTCGGTACATAGTAGATTTTCTAACTCCTGTCATGTTGGAATACTTCTCAATAGAACTTTTAACATTATTATCGAGATATTGTTATCTTAAGGCATCATCAACATTCATCGTAATAAGTTTTTCCTTGAAGAAAAAATTCCCTGGTTTAACGATTTTGGAATAAATATAGATGTGAAAGCCATATCTTTTGGGTATCTCACTAATCTCAAATAATATATAAAAACAAGTACAAACAAGATAAATCACTAAGGATGTACTGTAAAGTGTACTTTGCTCACTGACAGAAATTAAATTGAACTATCAGAAATTTTATTGCTGCAGTAAATTTATAAAAGCTTATAATATTTAAATATAATTAGATTTACGGCAGTCCTCAGTTACTTGCGCACTGGAGCAGGTACGTTGAAGGTTTCGGTAACAGTTTTCTTACTCTCTCTAGTTCTTGAATAGAGTATAGGAATGTGTATGCTTGAGATCGCCCTTCCCCTTCTCAAGACCTTTGAGTTCAGAAAAATAGAACCGATTCTGCATTTTATATTAGGAATATGTATGCTGCTGATACTCCCCCTCCCCCCGTCCCCCGTTGACAACCTTGTTTTTCTGGCAATAGCCCCCCACCAAGTGCTTTGAATTCAGGAAAATAGACCCGATTCTGCCTCTTATACTAGGAATGTGTATGCTGCTCGCATCCTCCCCCCGGTCGGCAACTTCTTTTTTCTTGTGATCGCCCCCCCCCCTCTACTCTTCAAGAGCTTGAAATTCAGAAAAATAGACCCGACCCATCCTGTCTTTTATATTAGAAATGGGAATGTTGCTGGTGTCCCCCCCCCCCCGGGTCGACAACTGGCTTTCGCACTTTTATGATATCACCGCCCCCCCCAAAGAAAGAGGCTGGATCCGCCCCTGCCTTACATAGACCTGTGAATTGCAGGTCTAAAGATGTACCTGTGGGATATATAAGTTGTTATAGCATACCAGGGTGCAACGTTTTGTCTAAGTTTAGGAAAATTGTGCACAATCTAGCAACACCGCATAGGAGGCTTCTAGGGATGACTCTCCATCTACGAAGTCTGAACCCCCTAGGGCTTAAAATAGCGGAGATACCCATTAAACCCCATGTAATTCCAAATTTCCCCATACCCCGTAGTCGTCGAAGGGTCATCTACTTATCGAAGGGACCCTGTATACAGTATTATGTCAGTACTCTTGAAACCCGATGTTTCTAAAAAACACCAAATGTGCGAAATAGGTATATAGGCACCCGGCCGGTCGTCGGAGAATCAGTATTCGATATAAGAGCGAAGTGCAAATAACTAGCGAATGGTGATAGCATTATAGAAGTGTGTATAAATGATGGTGTTGCGATCCTGTATGAACAAATCGAACGGTTTCTATTATGTATATGGGGAAGTGACACTGAAAGCTCAACAAAAGACTTTTAGCCTATTGTATGAACAAATCGAACGGTTTCTATTATGTATATGGGGAAGTGACACTGAAAGCTCAACAAAAGACTTTTAGCCTACTTGTAAGAAAAGCCTACAAGTTATATTTTGGGTGCAAAATTGGCCATCACGACGAAATTTGGGCTCCCAAAATTTGCTTCTATACTTACTCAAGAGCCTTAACAAGATGGTTATTGGATATTCACAAGTCTATGAAGTTCTAAATGCCAATGATTTGGTGAGAATCTCAGATTTTGTTGATGATTGTTATACTTTTGCTTAACACCAAGTCTGGGATTTTCTAGAATAGGCAAATATAAAATTAAATATCTTAATATCCATTCAGCCATAAGACCTGTATCTCATGATGCTTCTAGCATACGTGCCCCGAAGCCTCTAGAAAAATATGAAAACAACTTGGAATCGGATGAAATAGATGATTTTGAACCAAAAGCGGTTCCAAGTTTTCAAGAGAAAGACGATTGCGAATGTAGTATCTGTAAGCAGTCTCATTTTATATCTCAGGGAGGGCTCAATGACCTTATTCATTATTTGGATCTTCCCAAAACAAAGTTGTGGATGTCATTTCCGGCAGTGGAATATCTTACAAAAAGTGAAAATATCTACGTTTCGGCAATGTGGGCAGTAATCTTCTCAGTGGCAAGTGACTTAGTTTACTGTCTTGACATTTTGAGTTTAATCAACGATCTTAGCCTTTCCAATAAAACTACCGAGTGGCGACTGTTTATTACCTCTTCAAAGACAAGTCTAAAGACAGTTTTATTGTTTAATGAAAATGAACATCCATCTGTTCCCGTGGGTCATGATGTAAATACAAAGTACAAGAACATGCGTATATTACTTCAAAGCATAAAATACGAAGATCATAAATGGATTATCTGTGACGATCTGAAAGTTATTGCACTACTTACAAGACTGCAAATTAGCTACACTAAATAATGTTTTTACGCAAATGGGACAGTAGAACCAGAAATCAACATTATGTCGTGAAAGAATGACGGTTACGTGAAAATATTGTGCTCTGACTGAAAAACGTCGTTAATAAACCCTTAGTAGAGCAGCAGAAAATTTATTTACCTCCTCTGCACCGAAAACTAGGACTTAAAAGAAATTTTCTTAAAGCTTTAAACAGAGAAGGAAATGCTTTTTTTATTTAAAGCGGAAATTGGCTCGTGTAAGAGAAGCAAAATATGAGAACTTATTAAAAACTAAAATTTTGAAACTAGACTTTCGAAAAAAGAAAATAGGGCATGGACTGACTTTAAAAATGTATGTAATAACTTTCTAGGTAACAAGAGGTCCGACAACTACAAAGATCTAATTGAAGAACTTATCCAGTCTTACAAGACGTTAGGTTATAACATGTCACTTAAACTGCATTTTCTTCACTCTCATTTGGAATTTTTCACTGACAATTTAGGTGAAATTTTAGACGAGTATGGAGAAGCGGTATAGTGGAAATTGGATCCCAAATATGTTAGAGAACTACTATTGGACAACAAAATAATCTATTTGATTCAATACAAATTAAAGTATATATTGAAAAAAAAAGTGATTTCGTGTTTTTTTAAATCTTTAAAAAAATTTACTAGATTCCTTATGGTTTCTCATAATTTATATTCTTCATTCCTTCTCTAAAAACTTATGGGTAATAGATAAAAACTGAGCTCATATTTGAATTCAGTAACTACATTACAGTAGATACAAAAAATCCACAAAGATATCAGGGAGCGACATTTCAAAACGCTGAACAGTGTAATTTATGAACAAATATAGTTCTTGATTTTGTGAAATTAATTTTAATACAAATATCTCTCTCATAATTTTATATACATAAAAGAGCAGATTTTCTAATAATTTGTTTTTGATGTTTAAAATAATTTTCTGTCGTCCAAATGAAAAATCAAGCTAATATTTTTCCAAAAATTTCTTTATTTTACGCTGACTTAAAAAAATTGTTTTACCACGCTATATGAGGAAAAAGTAACACCTCATAAAATATATTGTAAGACCCAAATCTTATGAGACTTTTTTTGTCAGGTCCACTGAACTTTTGACCCAAAAATTATTTTCCCAGAAGGTAATAGATGTCAAGATTTTAATGAATATATAGCACAACATTATACAAATAAGAACCATTTACTAAGAAAGCTCCATTGTAGCCAACCCAATAAAAATACCACCTATATTCAAATTACATGAATACATTTTTTGCCAAAGAAAAGCGAATAAAGAATACATAACACATTGTTTGAGTTCGCCCCGTATCCGTCCAATAATGGCAAAAAAGCAAGCATTTATCCTGCGAAATGTTTACTTTGAATAGAAATGGTTTCAATAGGATTATTTCAATTGCAAATTCGCCCTCGGTTTAAATAGTTCCTTTTTGGGACAGGAACTGACTTCTTTGCAGTAATTTTCGAGAGGATGGCCCCTTGTAACAGTGGCGTGGCTTTTGTTTGCTGATAATTACAGACGTATTTCTTCGACTCAAAAAATTTAACCCCAATATTAATTGCACAACATTTATGTATATATTGCAATTTTATATAACAAATAACCTTAGTACTTGAAGTAAAGTTTTTCGTCTTAAAGAATACTCTATACGAGGTGTAGCTATAAAATAACGAGACTATTACTGTAAAGCATTTTGTCTTAAAGCTATATATTTAGTTATTATCATCTTTAATATACACATCTTCTCTATCCCTACAATGCTCCATGAGAATTTTCCTTTGTTCGAAATCTACTTCTGTAGGTTGATTCATGACGCTTGTCACTTTTCTTTTCACAGCTTCAACGGATTCAAATCTTATTAATTTTAATGTAGATTTGACCTGGAGGGACAGATAAAAGTCACATGGTGTAAAGTCAGGTGAATAAGGTGGATGGTCTAACACTCCGCAAAGACAACGCGCCGTCTTATTTATCATTGCCAGTCCAGACGTTTATAGCCAAGTACAATATACCAGTGTTGGATGGTAGTGCTTAATCGAAGTCTTCTTTTCATATTATGCAAAATGGCTTCTAAAACATTAATCTTGAAGAAATGAAAGCTCTGGTTTATCGTTCAGAAAAATAGATATCCAATTAAAAAATCTTCGATTAGACAGTATTTTTTAAGCCAAGAACATGCTATATAAATGTCTTGTAAATCCATCCAGTTGTTTTTAAAATATAGAGGTAACCGTCTCTCAAAAACATGATTTTGAGCAAAACGCAGTTAAAGTTTCACACTTAACCAGTATACAGAAGTAAAATTTATTAAATCACTTATATAGGGTCAGGTATTCCTGAGTCATATAATAAACCTTTTGCCGATATGCCCCGGTAATGGAACAAACAGTAGTTATTTTATGCTGATCAACGTGAATTATATTCCACTAAAATGAGTAATTATATATCACTGTGTAGACGCATTTTAACCATGGGAACAAGACAAATATATCTTATATTACCACCCTAGGATCTGAATCCATTAAGAAACAATTTTATTACTTTTGGGTCGTTCATCTGTCTTTTTGAAATCATAAATATTTAAAATGTGTCGAGGTAATTTTACTCTATTTAGAATTATTTAAGATTAAGTTAAGAATCGACTAGGAATCATATGGTCTACACTACCTAGGGAGTTTTAAATATTGAACGACCTTCCTATTATTAGGAAACAAATGAATAATCAAATAAACTCGCTATAATATAATATATTGTTTGACAACATGTACAAAGAATTCGTGTAGCTACTGTTTTTCCTGATTGCAAGAAGAAATGACTTAAAGACTAGCAAAATGAATAAAATGGCGACCAGATTTTTTGCCTAGTGGCTGTAGATTGTTTTTCGTTATAGGAAGAAGTAGATTAGTTTGATTAACTGTTTTTATATAAAGAAAAATAAAATTAGGACGCTCAGATGCCAATTCGAGAATTGGCTAACGCCCTCTACATTTCCTGGATGAAACTGACGGTTACAGGGTTGCATGGGGTGAGATAGGTGCCAGCGGGAACCCGAGGGATACCGAGGAATTCATGTTTGGCCTTTCAAGAAATAATAAATTTCAGTTACGATTTGGGATTCATTAGAATCGGTACTGTTTGTTGAGGCACTTTAAATAGTTATTTTCGCGCTTTATGGTCTCAATTCATATTTTAAAATTTATTTTTTATACGTTTCAACTTCAAAATTATGTTTTATATTTTAGTTAATAAAATTGCCAATAAAAGCAACTATGTTAGTTACTTTGGAATTATTATTCGATATTCATAAGTTTCTCACTGTAAATATTTCTTTTTCTGTTTTGTTATTAGATTTATGTATTTTGAGAAACTTGTTTTGTTTAATTTATTAAAACATTGACGGGAAGAAATTCATGAGCGCGCCGTTATGAAAGCTTTAAATTAAGACATGTCTTCTGATCAGCTAGACAGCAGCTTTTTCTGAGTCCTAAACTTACGATTGTTGGCCCTGGTAAGCCCTAAATAACCTGTAATTGTTTGGTAATAAAACTGCAAGAACCAAGAGAAACGACCAGACTTTCAGAGTTTCTTTGTCCTTGTCGTATTCATAGAATTTAGAATAGCTATAAATATAGAAAAGCAGTACGACTATATACGGAACGGTCCTACGCTACCCAAAATATTCCATATGCAGGAGTCTACGATGAAATGCTATCACATCTCCTTAAAAGCAAGCTTTATACGCCCATAATCAATTTTTTCAGAGGACTAGTGCCATTTGGTCCACTACTAATTCCTAGTGCATTGGCAATTAATAAGAATGCTTATGTACCTTTATTAAATACACAAATGGTAATATATCAGACAAGTCCTGCAATAGTGGAGTTAATATTTCCAGTTTTTTTGGGGTTATTTTTCGCTGCACTGTATTGAAGCCATCGTTGTTATTTTAACTGCAGCAACCGATACAGCTTGAGAATGAATTGTCATAAGTCTTCATAAATATGCCTAATGGTAGTTAAAGAATAAGGAGTCTAGAAGGGAAAACCATATATATAAAATGGGAATTCACAATTTATTTCAGCACGTTGATACGAACATGATGCGCCACGATTTATAGCCTTTTAAACTCATGGTCTAATTTTGGGTTTTGATAATTAAGCTAAAATGATATGTTATCGGTATTGCAGTTTTTATATTTTGAAGACGATCCCAATTCAGATGTATCGCTAAACCATAATACACGGTTAGTTTATTAAGCATCTTTCCTGCCACTTTACCTCTAAGACTTTTGTTTGGATTAGGACAAAATATAACATTACATTTTGATGTATTCATTACGCATGTCAAAATCGATTAGTTAAAGCTGCTATCGGTAATAAGAGGGTCACAGTTATTATCTCTTAAACTATCCATTAAATCAGTTCGAAACCTTTTTTAAATACTTTCAAAACATATTTTAAGAAAATATAAACTAAAATCGATTCTTTCGAAAATCTGACTACCTAACTTCTTAACTATATCAGTAAATTTTGGTTTGTCTCGTTCAAACAAATTTTAACCACACCAAACTAATAAAAAATATATTTACCAACAACGAAAGTGGGAACGTAGTAAAAGAAAATTTTTAAAAGATGATAATATTTTTATGAAGTTCCATAATTTGATATTTTATCGTAATTTCTAAGCTCAGACAACTTTTGATTATAAATTTTTAAATCATCAAAATAACGGTACTTTGTCCTTAGCGTATTTTATTTCTTTCCAGTTACTGAACACTGTATACAAATTTCAAGCAATTTTATGTTTCTTGACCTCTATAAGAATTTTGTACTCAATCTTTTGACACACTGTATCTGTCAGACTCTTGTTTTCATTTAAATAGATCAAATGAGGTATAAGAACTAAGAAGTTACATTTTTTTTTCAGTTATCAACGGCTATTTACTTGTATTGTCTATGATATTTGCCACTTATATAGGTAATAATTCTACCTATGATTATAAGTATAAATTAAATTAAAAACTAGTAAACATCAGCAAGTCTCCATTGCAACCATGTAGTCCATGTAGTTCATACATATTTACTTTTCTCCCAACAGGTTAAACTGGTTAATGAAACTAGTTAAAGGAAATATTTTTTAGTCCAGTAATTTGTAAGTAAAAAGTTCATTTCTCAAATTTGATATAAAAATACATGCCTTTTGTCCGAAAATGAGAGAAACCTTTGAAAAGAACGTTAAAACGTCATTTGTTTATCAGTATTTATTTTGTCTCCTTCAAAGCATTTCCACCTCTAGAGGATTTTTTAGTGTACCACACTTTGATATTCCGAGAAAACTGACTTTGATTTTTGACTTGGTTTGACGCGCTCTTTTTGATCCTTACTTTTTTTAGCTTCAATCTTGATGATATTCCCTGCTAACTCTATCTCGTCGTCGATAGTGATGCACTCACTTGCTAAGTTGGAAACTATTGTTTTTGGAAAAAATTCAGTATTTTTACACTATGCCAGAAGCGACGCCTTGCATGCCCAGCAAGCAAGCAAAATCTCATGGTATTAATTTTAAAAATTCGCAACTCACATGCCAATTCTTTAATTGAGGTATGATTATTTTCGACTACTCTTGCCTTTGCTTGAGCAGCGTGATCGTCCTTCAGTTGAAGTTATTACTCATCAATGTCTTTACAGCCCTCGGTAAATGGTTATTGACATTAAAAAGCTCTTGCATGTGACCTCAAATCCTCTGGAAAAGTCTTATTTTACGTTTTCAATATTTACGTAGAATTAATTTTGTTCAGAACACAAAGCTTAATGTTAATGTTGTCCAATTTATTTTGCCATGACAATTAAAATCGTCATAAAGCACAAACAGCATCCAACCAAAGTTAATATAACTTATGTGTAGCGTCATGAAATTTGAAAAATTTATAGTCATCCAACTTAAGAAAATAGGCAACTGCGATTCTACATATGCACTTGGTCTAAATTATTAAGTACCTTTGATTTCAGTACAAAAAGTTTACCTAAAACATAATATACATGGCATGAAGGTTGAAAGAGTGTGGCAGCATCTCTAATTTTGAGACGGTTTGTGCAACAAAATTGAAAAGATTTTAGATAAGTTTTTACTCTAACTTTACTATCTTTGCGCCATCAGTCTTGAAACGACTTTATTTCATCAGAAAAAAAAATGGCTCTTCTTTACCTTTAAAATAGGAATTAATATCCTCTTTTAAGTGCTTATAGCAAATGTCGAAATAAAAAGACATCATACGAAGCAAAACACTGGCAATTTTGACCGGTTTCATAAATCGTCATAAAACTCATTGTTGTAAAGAAGGAAAATATTCTTGTGACAAAAACGGAAATTTTTTGATAAATTGCTTAACAATGCGCGAGAATTATTGTTTGGCGGTTTGAAGGGCTAAAACTTCCACGTAAGCCATCTTCAATGCATTCACAATGTCAGTAAAATTATTTTAACCAAAATTTTACTTTAAAATATGATGGAGTCTCTTCCCGATATACGACAATACTTTGCTCGTAAATATTTTAGGACTGTTGCATTGTGTTATTAAAAATTTGCTGACACTGACAATAATCAATGAGTTAAAACTAAATTCTAAATAAAATTAAGAAAAGATTACCACTTTTGTATGTTACTAGGCAATGAACAAGCACTTGATTCTACTCGTATCATGGCCAAGAAGATATTTTTTCTAGAATACTCCGTGTATCTGCTTATATCGAGTTTGATAATCTGCTACAAATTAATTATTAATATTTTCCCAAAAAGAATTTTCAAAATAAAAAAGTTTCTATTTGCTACCTACCTCATATACACTGTATATAATCGTACTTATCACAACTTTGCATTTACTCCGTCTATGTAGATCCCACCTTCCCATATCATGAAAACTCTCACTAATCAGTTGGTCTCGAATCGCAAAGCCATTTAATTCCACCAAAATATACTCCCGAAGTAATTATTGGGGGTGCTTTAAGTTGTTCCAAGTTAGGAAATACTTACCTAAGACGGATTTACACACGAGACATTGTGGACAGTTTTCCAATATATCATGTTTGGTTCAATTGGCAAGTAAGCTGCCGATACGAATGACAAGGCTTAAATTAAAATAACATGTAAGTTAGGAAATTGAGATATAAAAAAAAAATTTTAATCCTGAAACAAGGCTTTGAGGAATAATTTGTTAAATATTTAAATCAATGGGTCGATATTTCGATACTTGTAAAAGAGAAATTTTAATCAAAATAACTTATTAATAGTATTAAGTTATTTAACTACTAATAACAATCCACTAATTTCCAGTATTTTTGTTTTCTACAAATACGAGAATTTCACGTTTCCACTTTTGTGAAAGATGGCTCAACAAGAATTTTACTTTCGAATCACATGCTATTTCGGCCTGTGAATTGTTGAATCAGTTATAATTCATAATTTTTTAATTGAGACATGGATATTTATGACAATACTGCACTATACGTGAATTGGACTTTTATTTATAGTGAAAATTTATTGCAGAATTGAGGAAAATATTATATTGATGATGCGCAAGTTACATAATCATTTTAATATTGCGTTTTCATATAAAAGAAACTTACCCGTCATCACCGTAAAACAGCAGCTAGAAATTTAAATACTATGAATGTCCCAAAGTAACCAAATATCTCCATCCTGCATCGCATACAGGAATTACACCTCCACCTCAAAGATTTGCACCCTAATACTTTTCTGCAAAACTCAAGAACTGCAACCTGCTGAAAATTGACACCACAAAAACTTTACCAACTAAATCTTAGAACAAAGAGAAATTAACGAAGCATTCCAGACCCACTTTTACCTCAACGGTTTCGTCAACAAGCAGGATCCTCAGATCTGGAGAATAGAAAACCTATATGCCTTCAATGTATTTTCAAGAAGTAATAATTTGATGTGCTATGTGTTCAGAAGGGATTATCAGAACGTAATTTTTGAAAATGATGAAGGTGTCTCCGTAACTGTCAATGGCGATCGCTAACATGTTATGTGAAAAAAAAATTTGGAAGGAATTGGATTGGATTGACATAATTGACACCCATAAAAATAACGTTTTTGCCAGTAAAGAATCTACGTTTAGGCCCATGAGGCTCAAGCCTAGACTGACAAGATTTTAGAGGCAAGAAAATTTTTCAGGCAGCAAAATTGAAAGAACGATTAAAGGTTCAAAATTTGATTTGACTTTCTTTTGCTGTGAATATATGAACAAATTTCAGAAAAGAATTTAAAATAATTGGTAAGGTGTTAAACAAACATAAGTAATTATCAAATTATTAAAAAAGTTCTTTAATTTTTTTTAAACACGCCATATTTATACTTCTAAAACAGAAGATAAATATTGATCGAGGGGTGCAACAAAGAGATACGATTTCCCCTAAACTCTTTACTTTAACACTGGAAGATATTTCTAAGCAACTAAACTGGGAACATAAGGGCATTAGCATCGATGGTAGATATCTCAACCATTTATGTTTCGCGGATGACATGGTATTAATAAGTGAAGATTTAGACAATTTACAGGAAATGCTCTCTGAGTTGAAAAATGCTTCAGATAAAGTTGTATTAAGCATGCAGCGAAAACCAAAATAATGTCTCCAAGATATGCCACTTTATGTAGGAAACAACGAAATACAAAAAGTTGAGGAATATGTGTATTTAGGCCATCTAACTAGACTTGGGAAAGAAAACCAAGAAGCGAAAATAAATAGAAGAATTAGAGTGTCATGGGCAATCGTTGTAAGATTGGGATAAGCTCTTAAAAACCCCGATATTCCCATTAATTTGAAAAGAAGAGTATTTGACTAGTGCGTTCTCCCAGTAATGACCTATGGAATGGAGGCAACGACATTAACAGTTAAAACAGCCAATAAACTGCGTACTACAGAGCAAGCAATAGAAAGAATCATGCTGGGAATATCACTTCGTGACCGAATAAGGAGCGAATAAGTAAGAAGACGCACGAAAGTGGAAGATGTACAAGGTGGTCAAAACATATGTTACAATGGAGACCTAGGTCGTCAAAAAGAAGTATCGGAAGACCCACAAAAAGATGGATATACGACATAAAAAGGAAAAAAGTAGAAACTGGCACCGGATTGCTGAAAATAGGTTGATAGGTTGGAATGGAAGAGACTAGAGGAGGCATATGTCCAGGAGTGGATCAAATTGAGTTGCTAGAGAGAGAGAGAGAGAGAGAGAGAGAGAGAGAGAGAGATTGTTTTTATATTATTAATAGATAGTAGAAAGCTAACTTTCATTTGTATTTTAAACCAAAAATTTGAAATTTGACAGTTTTTTTTTTCAAATTTAGTTGGGCGAATCAATAAAATGATTAAAGAAATGATTTTGCCATAATGAAACGACAGATCAAGAGAAAACGTAAAAAAATTTATTCGATATTTTTATGTGTTTCTAAATTATAGCCAAAAGAATAATTGATGCCACGTTGACGGGAAAAAGCAATTGTTTTCAAAAGTCCGTGGTCAAACGTACCATGAAAAATAATAATTTTTTTTAACTTTTCACAAATGTACATTTTTTCACTTTTTATTAATTTTTTAACTTATTTTATTATTTTACGGTCACAATTAATGTTTATTTGTTGTTTTGTTTCTATGTACTTTCCTTCACACTTTATTCAGGTATAAAACTTATTCAAACCATATGGGACGCAAGATTTGAAACGTGTTTGAAGGCTAACAGACCAAAACAATAATAAAAACAACAAACACATTAACATAATATTAAAACCATAGCAGACTTGTTCAACAAACAACAAATAGCCTTTATAAATGTTCAAAATGACCAGTGTGGTTCAAAATGCAACCATTAGATTTTTTTTCTATTGCTGGAAACGGCAGTTTCAATTTCAGCTTGTGAAATCGTATTTACGACACTTTGAATTCTTTCAATCGTGGTCTCTCGTATGACTAGTCGTGTTTGATAAACAATCTCTTTTAATCTTCCCCACAATTAAGAATCTAGCACGGTTAAGTCCGGGCACCTGGGTGGCCACAGAAACAAACTACTTCTTCCAATCCAACGACTTGGGTAACTAGCATCTAAAAAATTACGGATTCTTTGAATAAAGTGTGCCGGGCATCCATCATGCTGATATGCTGATACCACAGAGATCTTCTTATATCAAGAGTACGTCTTCTAAAAGAATTGGCAGGTTATTCTGTAAAAGGTCGAGTCGTCATTTAGATGATCACTAAAGATTAACGCTTCGATAATTCTGTGTGCTAAGATTCCGCACCACACGTTGACACTCCACCTGTTTTGGTGATCCACTTACTGCATCCATTTTATCAAACTACTGATCATTCGAACCAGATGTTTAATCTCCATCAACTTAGAAAATATAACAGCAACACGTAAGGTAACTAAATAATCGAGTTTTAGCTCTGTACATTGATACTTGCCAAACTTTTCAGACTACGAGTTTAGTGGTGAATCCGTTCCTGACTTCTTTGGTATTGTCAAAGGCTGTTTATGGCCTGGATTCGTGCGTTCATTAATTCTGCAACAAGCAACAGTGAGTCTCATATCTCGATTATGGGGTATCTTAAGAAAAAAATTATATGAAACAGTGAGGTTATTTTGATGCCACTGCAAAGAGTTTGACATATATTTATCAAACACTGCATATCAATGATAATTTAATTTCAAATGTTCTGGATTTCTTGCAAATACTGTAGAAATATTTTATATTTGTAAATATTATGTGCCTGCAAAGTTTAGGATACTTATTTAGTGACACCCTTTATAAACTCGGTGATTTCCGTCGTAATTTATTTGCGATAAGGGTTCAAATCCCGTGTATGTACCTATGAAGGAAGTAATTCATCTCCAGCAGTCGTGCCATGCGGAGAAGGCTTAAAATGAAATGGAATCAAAACCATCCATTTGTCAAATTACGTATATCAAGAACAGAACAGTGGAAGGCCCAAAATATTTTACTAGTGGGAAACTCTATTCTAATACATATAATGTTGTGGACACTGTAACCTTGAGAATAAGCATAAACATGAAATAAATTATTAATATTATAAATAAATAAGTTTAGGCATCTACCGCTAATACGGCTAACTGTACAGAGTGTCCAATGTTCAACACTTTTGCAGGGTATCTCTATTACCAGTAAGGACATAAGAAATTTGTGATTTTTGCAAACCTCTTCTTCTTTAGGTGCCGTCTTCGTTCCGAAGGTTGGCGATCATCAGAGCTATACGTATTTTCGAGACTGCTGACCTAAACAGCTGGTTATTGCTGCAATTATACCATTCTCTTAGATTTTTTAACCAAGAGTTTCGTCTTCTTCCTACAGATCTCTTTCCCATAATTTTTCCCTGCATAATAGTTCTCAATAGTTGATATCTTTCTCCTCTCGTAACGTGTGTTGTAATTTTCGTTTTTTAATTTTAAGTATGACCTCCTTTTCTTTATTCATTCTCCTCAGTACTTCAGCGTTTGTGATTTTCTCCATCCATGATATTCTTAACATTCTGCGGTACATCCACAATTCAAAGGCTTCCAACTTGTTAATATCGATCTTTTTAAGCGTCCATGCCTCCATTCCATAAAACAAAACTGACAGCACGTAACATCTTGCCAGACGAACCTTTAATTCAAGACTCAGGTCTCTGCCACAGAACACTCTCTTCATTTTCGTGAATACGGCTCTTGCTTTCTCTATCCGGATTTTGATTTCTTCAGAGCTATCGTTGTTTTCATTGATGACGGTGCCTAAATAGTTGTATTTTCTGACGTGTTCTATATTTTGACCCTGTATGCGTATATCTGGGACACTTTGGGTTGATTTGGATGTTAACATGCATTTTGTTTTTCTTATGTTTAGTGACAGTCCATATTCTTCACTGACTGTTGCTACTCTATTGACTAAGGTCTGGAGATCCTCGAGTGTTTCTGCGATAAGTACTGTGTCATCGGCGTATCTGAGGTTGTTTATTAAAATTCCATTTATTTTAATACCAACGAATTGGTCAATAAGTGCTCTATTCATTATGTCCTCAGAGTAAAGATTGAACAAGGTCGGTGAAAGTATACACCCTTGTCTCACTCCTCTTTTTATTTCGACTTCTTCAGTCGTCTCATGCTCCACTCGCACTACTGCTTTCTGATTGTAATAAATATTCGATATAATTCTGATGTCTCTTTTATCGAGGTTCTTTTCCGTCAATAGACTGATAAGGTGATCATGTCTCACTTTGTCGAAGGCCTTATTGTAGTCTATGAAGCACATATATACATCCTGATTTATATCAAGGCATCTTTGAGACATGACATTCAGTGCAAATAATGCTTCTCTCGTTCCGAGTCCATTTCGAAATCCAAATTGGGTATCGCTAATATCTATTTCCAGTTTTTTATGTATTCTAGTGTGTATAACTTTTAGAAATGTTTTCAGTATGTGATTCATCAGGGTTATTGTGCGATAGTCGGTGCATTGTTTTGCTTTTCCCTTTTTTGGAATAGTTACAAATGTGGATAAAAGCCATTCCTGTGGTATTATTCCTGTTTTGTAGATATGATTAAAAAGCTCCACCAATGCAGAAATCGACTCTTCCTCTATGAGCTTGAGGACTTCCATCGGTAGTTCGTCTGGACCCGGAGCCTTTCCATCCCTCATTCTTCTTAGTGCATACATTACTTCCTCTTTGGTTATATCTGGGCCTTCATCCTCTTGTATGCTGTTTAGATTAGGTTCATGTCTTTCATCTGTAAAAAGTTCATTAACATATTTCTTCCATACCTCCAATTTTTCTTCCAATTCTGTTATTATTGTTCCGTTTGTGTTATATAATGTGTTGGGTTGTTTGCATTTTTGTGTGCCCGTAAGTTCTTTCACTTTTTTATGTATATTAAAAATGTCATGTTTCATCTGTAGATGCTCTATTTCCTCACATTTTTTTTTATAGAAATTTTCTTTGGCTATTCTGATTTCAGTTTTGATGACTTTTTGTATTTGTTTATAGCTTTATTCACACTTGCCTTTGAGAGTTCTTCGATCATCCATTAGCTGAAGGATCTTATCAGTCATCCATTCTTGCTTTTGTTTTGATTTTTGTTTAGTCAGAATAGTCCTTGCGGGTGTCATCAACGCCGTTTTTAAGCCCAGCCATTTGTCATCTGTGCTCTCTATGTTTTGATATTTGCCATTTGCGCACAGTATATTTAGATTGTTGTTAATGTTTATTTGTAACTCCCGTTTGATTTCTGGGTTACATAGGCGACTCACATCTATTTGATTGGTTTTTCTTTTGTGCAATAGTCGTTTTAATTTAATGTGCACTTGTGCTATTAGAGGATTATGGTCTGAATAGACATCTGCGCCTGGGTAAGCCTTAACAGATTTTACCGAGTTTCTGTATCGTTCGTTTATCAATATGAAGTCTATTTGATTTCTAACTGTACTCTGATTATCATCTTGTGGCGATTTCCATGTATAGAGTCTTCTCTTTGGCAGCTCAAAGAATGTATTGGTTACCACCATATTATTCTCCTGACAGAACTGGAGCAGTCTATCGCCTCGCTCATTCCTTGTACCAAGTCCATATTCACCTACATGTTTCCCACTTTTCCCTTTGCCGATTTTTGAATTAAAATCCCCAAGAATGATTGTAGTATGTCGTGGCTTGTCGCTCTGCTACTTTTTTATTAAACAGATGATGCAACAAGCAAAGTTTTCCTTGCCCTCTCTGTTTTTGAGATATAGGGCGGAATTGAAAATTTTCATTTACAAACTCCCCTCTTGACTTTAGTTAATATGTGAGTGATTTTTACCTTTTCTTCTCTACGAAGCTACGACGGTCCATACGAACCAACCCGTATTCTACTACTTTTGATTATGGTAGAGGTCAGCGAACTATATTTAATTCGAGTTTAAGCTGAACATTGGCCCACTAGGGACTGTCAGCAACATTTAGCAATTCTGAGATTTGGATACCGATCAAAGCTGATTTGTAACATTGTAATTTTTTTTGTTGTTCTGTGACTCACCTGGTCAAACCAGCGGACCAAGCATATGTAAAATATACTTTATTGGCTGTTCATAATAAAGTAAAGTAAAAACAGTATTTTTTAAAATATTTCATGTGCAAACAACTTTATATGCATGTAATGTTATAGAAAATATTATCTATAGCTAATAAGTTAGTATGATCTACCATTAATTTCAGTATATCAAAATCAAGAAAAAATTAATAAAAATCCATCGGTGAAAAGTGCATTTGTAAGCTCTGGCTTGACTTCAGACAGTACATCAAAATTAAAAGTCATATTTTGGGCTTTCCATTATAGATGGTGGCAAATGGGCTCTCCATCTGACCATTCAAGATCGAGTCCTTGAAATTCGTTTCCGGGCGGCTAACTTAGAAGACCGGTAGCAAAAGTAAGATGTCCACTAGCTGATAATTCAAAATCGAGACATTCATTTTTGGGAGAATCAGAAGTAACAGCTGAGTTTTCACTGACAACTCCAGATCAAGTTCTTAATACTAATTTCCGCGAAGTTGATTTATACGATTTCTATTTAGCATATTTTGTGTCGATATTTCTTTCATACCATTACTTTGTAGATACACTAATATCGGAGGAACATCTTTCATCTTCATTATATTTGTATATAGGATCCTTTAATGATTGATTGATTCACTGATTGATTAGGGGTTAAAGGCACGTCGGTAGCTGAGACCATTTGGCGTCTTCTGCAGTGAGGTTGGGTGTATTAAATTTTGTTATATAGGCCAACATATTTTAAGAACTTAAGTATGCGTTTGGCTTTATTTACGTTGAAAGACATGTCTGTGTCAAGTTACTCGAGATGAAATAAGTATTTCTAGCATTTCTGGATGAGGGACAATCAGTTATATCGTGTTTTATAGTAAGGGACAGACACTGAGGCGGATCTTCATAGTTAAGGAGATAGGAATGTGGTAATTTAGAATGACCAATGGCAAATCTTCCATACAACGTTATCCTCCTTAGATTGTTGTTGAAAAGCTGGAAGATTTCAAAAAAATTTCTTTTTATGCAGAATAGTTTGTTAGGGCTTTCAAGAAATTCTCACCGATCTTGTGCAATGCTATGAGTGATACATCAATGAAACTGATGAATATTGTTCCGAGTCCGATTTTAAAATTTACAAAAACAAATTGAAAATTTACAACTTAAAAAATTTTTCTTTATATTTTTTCATGACAGGGGTATCTCAAAAGATAACTTACCATCAACAGTATTTGCTTGCACCATAGCTACCATTCTTTTCCCTCGCGATATCATTATTTCTATGGTCAGAATGTCAGTAGGAGATGATGCAAACTGCTCCGCTGCTTATACCCAACTAAAGTTACCCCTTCGTAGTGCGTATTGGTTATTTCTTACAGAACCTTGCCTCTTTGTAGACCACTCTGAAGGCCTACTTTGACCCGACTAGAACAAGGCCACAACGGTTCAATGAGATCGCTATCCTTTTAAAATTTGTGCAGGGACAATGATTGAAAACTTTGTCTAAATCATTCAGAATAACAATATAAAGGTATCAAAAAAATAAACGTTCCTTGGCCCAGCACAAAGTTTTCTTCAAAACTTCCGTTGCACTTAACGTGTTAATATGTAAGCTAATGAGAAAGTAAAAACGGATTATTGTAAAGTTTTTACGTAAAATTACTTGGCGTACTTTTTTTTCTAAAAACGTTAGGTTTTCAGTTGTAGGCCGAACTTATGTTTCTTTTTAACAAAATACCCTGTATATTATGTGACAGCTCGATTTAATTTTTTTTTTTTGAGCTTTTAACAGCATTTGATTGTAGACTAATCAAACGGTATATTATGGTAGCGTAAGGCCGTGCCACCCACAATTTCCTGCTTCCTGCTGTCTATTAGTAACTATTCTAAAATCCTATAAATAAATATCACAATGACAAAGACACTCTTGAAGTCTGGTCATTCCTCTTGACTCTTACAGTTTTAGTACTAAACAACTACAGGTTATTCAGAGCTCACCACTACCAAAACTCAGGAATTCAGAACTCGGGTAAGGCTGCTAACTAGCTAGTCAGATAACGCCTCTTATATTGAAACTCTTCCTCAGCGTCATCCGTGAGTTAAATTGCATGAAAGTTTTTATAAAATTAAACAAAACAAGTTTCTCAAAACACTTAAGTCTCTTAACAAAAATAAATGAGAAACGAAATTATTTAAAATGAGAAACTAAGTGAGAAAATGTAACACCAAATTTAGAAGATACGACGTATAAATATCTTTTTAAAATATAAATTAAAAAAAGAATGAAAACACGAAAAATAGCTATTACATTATTTAAACAAACGATATTAAAGTTGCCCTTTTACCAAATGAAATAAAAACAGGATATTCCCTTAACTTCCCAACACCATACCGCACCTAACGAATCTCAGATCGTAACTGAAGTTTATTAATTCTTAAAAAGGCCAAACTTACATACCTTCGAGACCCGCCGGTCCCCGCTGGTACCTACCTCACCCCATCCAACCCTGTAACCGTCAATTTCATTCCCGCCAGTTCGAGTAGTTTTGGTCCTCTCGTCCGCAAAGGGCCTTAGCCATTCTATACCGGATACTTAATTCCCAAATTAGCCTCTATGTGTCTTAATCTTAATTTTTTATATCAAAAACTATTAATCAAACTAATTTACGTCTTCCTATAAGCAAAAGTACCCGATAAAAACTGAAAAAAATCTGATTAATGTTTTTATTCACTTTGCTGGTATTTGTTGCAATCAGGAAAAACAGTCGCTATAGGAATTCTTTGTACATTTAATCAAATGATATATTCCATTATAGTGATTTTATTTGACAATTCTTCTGTTTCCTAATAATGGAAAAATCGTTCAATACATTAATATATTTTATTATTTGCAGTTACCATAGGCTAAGATCACCCTCAGCACTTATCTATTCAGTTTTAATTACATAACCAGGGTAGGATTTCTATAACAGATTTATTTATGAATATTGTCTGGGTTTATATATTTTTTAGAAAACATTTAAACGACTGAAAAGTAATAAAACTGAACTTAGGCTTAAGTACGATAATAATTGATTTATTGTTTGTTTTAGCCTTTCTTGGATAATAATATAAGATGTATACTGTCGCAGTTCCCATGGTCATCATTTATCTACAGGGTGATTATTTAATTCCCTCTTTTAGTAGAATATACTTCACCCAGTATCAAACAATTAGTGTTTGTTCCATTACAAGCTTTTCGAAATATTTTATATTTGATTTCACGAATAAATCTAAAATTTTTATTGTATTTTTTTAAATTTAAACCTAAATTCGCATTAGTCTATAAATATTATCTTATTAATAATAATACCTCTGATACAACGTCTTGAATATTATTTAGAATCAGTTTTCAAGATACTTATAATATAGTTTAAGAGTTAAAGGCAAATTTTATTAAATACTAGACTTAATGTTCTCAAAATACAATGTCGAACTTTAGTATAATCACGCACTTATAAAGTATATGTACTGATCGTCAAATAAACAGAAAATGTCCGGACCATGCTATGCGCCATTTTGGGTAAGGTGAAGTTATAATAACAGTGAATACGCTGTCGCCACTGAAAAAGTATAACGACTAAACGTAATCGTTTACCTCCCACTGACAAGGTTTGAAACAATTTGCATATCTTTCCGAAGTTTCATCGACATAGGTAGTTGAACGAAACGAATGGTAGAAAGAGATAAAATGACAGTATTACGTTATAACCTTACCCAACTTATCCAATTTGTGTCAATTGATTGTTATGTGTGGACGTCTGTCATACTATTGGTCGATCGTAAAAATAAATTAAAAATTTTTATTATATTTTTGGTTGTTAAAAATAACTAGTCCTTAAAAAAAGCAATATGTTGACGAACCGTTTCTTCAAAACGATTTATTTTTTGAAAAAACAGTTGAGATGTTAATTAGGTAGTACCCCGTTATTTTCAGTATTTTTTAATTAAAATTTCCTTAGAAAGTTGAATGTTTCGCAAATTTCAAGTAAATTTGAGATTATAGACATACAAAATTATTACACTAAATTCTGTTCATATCTCAATAGTATGAGTGTGCTGTTTAAAAATTGTTTTTCTACGGCTAGTTCTAATTATGGATTTAACATAAACACTTGTGTCCCTATATCCCCAAACGGTCGAGTATTTTACTTTGAAACAGTTACGTCTAACATAATTGTTTTCATCAACACAACTTCCAAAAAATTTGAGAAGTAACAATTTGTAAGATATTTAAAACTTTTATTTAAATAAGTAACATTCAATTTTATATTCAAATAATGTTAAATGCAACATTTTACTTCCTTAGACTGTGTTAAACACTATACTACACTACAACTAAATAAATATTATTGATTATAATTTATTAGGACATATAAATTTGAACCCTACAAGCCAACAAAAGAGGTCCTTCAGAATAAAAAGTTTATTTATGGCACGTTTGGTCTTCAAGCCCCTACAAATCTTCACAAACTAATAAAAAAAGTATATTAAAGGATGAATAGTATCATTAATCCCGTGTGGGGTTGCTAGATCCCCCATCGGGCGCCTCCCCAGGTGGTGGATAGGGGAACACCTCTCAGATATGAGTGGTACCGAAGAAATCAAATATTCGGGGCGAACCAAATACTAGCTTGAGAATGGGCAGCATCATTCTCAATACCAAGTTGAAGCATACCGGAAATGATCCTAGACTGATTCAATTATGGATACTGGAGGGCATGACTGTAACAGTTTGTTTGGTCTCCACAATGCGATGAGAAAGGCAAGGGGAAACCATCTCATTAGATATCCCTAGTGAAATCATCATGGTGATAAAAGCCAACGAAGATACGTTTACTGATCATGGTTTTCGGAACCCAAGATCCGGCAGGGGAGGAGGAGACAAGGCCTCTCAGGTCGTTAGACGGCGAAATCCTTGTCAGATGAGCAGAGATGACAGAGTAAGATTGAACAACATGAAGATTGGTACATGGAATGTCCGGAGCAGGTTCCAACCTGGTAAGATGCATAATGTGATTCAGGAAATGAGTGAGTTGAATGTGGACATACTGGGGATTAGTGAAACAAGATGGCCCAACTCAGGTTACATCTCAACAGAAAAAGGAAAAATTTACTACTCAGGTAACAATGATAACCAACATAGACACGAGGTGGCAATAATGATCAACAAAAAGTCTTCCGGAGCAGTGGAGGGCTTTTTCCCGATCTCCGATAGAGTAATAATCTTAAAACTAAGGACAACCCACGCCAAACTAAACTTGATCCAGGTATATGCCCCCACAACGGATGCAGACGAAGGGGAAATAGAAATGTTTTACCAACAAATCAAAGAAGCGTTAAAAATAACGAAAACCAGAGAAATCACGATAGTCATGGGGGATCTTAATGCAAAGATCGGAAAGGGAAAGAGTGGTCGAAATGTAGGAAACTATGGACTGGGAGAACGTAATAAAAGAGGAGACCGTCTATTACAATTCTGCCAAGAAGAAAACCTGATAATCACAAACACCTTTTTTAAACTACCAGATAGACGGTTATACACATGGCGATCACCTGCGGATAAACCAGACAAAATAGTCAGAAACCAGATAGACTATATTATGATTAATGAAAGATACCGGAACGCTATGAAAGCAGTAAAAACATACCCCGGAGCGGATGTCGCCTCAGATCATAATCCACTGATCGCCAGGGTTACACTTACACTCAAAAACATTAAAAACCATCAAAAAAGACATACAATAGAAACAAGGAAACTTAAAGAACCTGAAATAAAAGAAAACCTCCAACAACAGATTAATGAAAACATTAACAAACTGAACACAACCAACAATGATATTGAAGAACAATGGGAACAACTTAAAAACTGCCTACTGGATCCAAGTAAAGAGATATTAAAGCCCTCTCTAAAGAAAAAAGAAGAATGGATGAACGAAGAAATACTGAATATGATGAAGCAACGAAGGCAACATAAGAACAAAGACATTCACAAATACAGAAGAATTAATCTCGAGATCAGAGGAAAGATAAGACAGGCCAAAGAACGCCACTTTGAGGAGAAATGCAAAGAGATCGAAGACCTTCAAAATAGATACGACCTATTTAACCTACATAAGAAGGTTAAAGAAATGGCAGGGATAAGACGACTAAATCCCACTAATGCATTATTGGACAAACATGGAAAAACTATAATACAGACAGACAAAAAAGTGCAACGGTGGAATGAATACATTGAGGAATTGTTTGATGATGAAAGGGAAGACTTGGACCAGGTGGAACTGAACCCGGAAGAAATTGGACCGAATATTACGAGAGAGGAAATATTGTATGCACTAAAAACAATGAAGAATGGAAAGAGCCCCGGACCTGATGAACTTCCTATCGACATACTGAAAATCATAGAGGAGAAGAACTTCGATACCATAGTGACACTTTTCAACCAAATCTATAAGACAGGTATATTACCAGAAGAATGGTTGACCTCGATCTTTATCTGTCTTCCCAAGAGGACGAACGCCAGAGAGTGTAGCGATCACCGCACTATCAGCTTAATATCACACACACTAAAACTTTTCCTGAAGGTCATCCATAAACGCATATACCATAAATTAGACATGGACGTGAATGAGACACAATTTGGTTTCCGTAAAGGCTTAGGTACGCGGGAAGCCCTCTTTACACTTAATGTACTGATTCAAAGGTGCCTGGATGTCAACCAAGATTTGTACATATGTTTCATCGACTATAACAAAGCATTCGATAGAGTCCGCCACGATCAGTTAATTAATATTCTCAAGACAAAACAGTTAGACTATAACGACCTTAGAATCATATTAAACTTATACTATAAACAAAGGGCAAAGGTACGCATCGAAGAACATCACTCAGAGGAAATGGAAATCAAACGCGGAGTGAGGCAAGGATGTGTATTATCACCACTCCTCTTTAATGCATACTCAGAAGAAATCCTGAAAAAAGCTCTGGAAGGAGAAAGTGCTGGAATAAGAGTAAACGGAGTACCGATTAATAACATTAGATATGCGGACGACACGGTCATAATTGCAGAAAATATGGAGGACCTTCAGAGACTGGCAAACAGAATAGCGGAGTGTGGACATGAGTATGGACTAACAATGAACGTCAAAAAGACGAAATTTATGAGAATATCAAGAACACAAAGAAACAACGAAAATCTGACAATTAATGGAACCAACGTTGAACAAGTAGAAAAATACACATATCTGGGTACAATGATTAACTCCACAAACGATTATATCCAGGAAATCAAGACACGGATAGAAAAAGCAAGAACAAGCTTCAATAAAATGAGAAGAGTTCTCTGCACAAGAGACTTAAAGTTGGAATTGAGGATTAGGTTGGCGAGGTGCTACATTTTCTCGATTTTGTTTTATGGAATAGAATCATGGACCCTGAATGCGACATCGATTAAAAGATTGGAGTCATTTGAAATGTGGGTATATAGAAGAATCCTAAAAATATCATGGGTAGACCACGTCACAAATAACGAAGTTATGAGAAGAATGAATAAAGAGATGGAAGTCCTGAATACAATTAAGGTTAGAAAACTACAATACCTTGGGCACATTACACGTGGGGAGAGATACGCCCTGCTTCAGCTGATTATACAGGGAAAAATACAGGGAAAGAGAAACGTGGGAAGAAGGAGAATATCATGGCTGCGTAATTTGAGAGAATGGTATGGGTGTACATCGAACGAACTGTTCAGAGCAGCCGCCTCTAAAGTACGAATAGCTATGATGATTGCCAACCTCCGTCGCGGAGATGGCACTTGAAGAAGAAGAAGTATCATTAATGGGGGGTCTTCGGGCTGGCCTATGGTTCCGGCCCTTGGTCGTACACAGTTCCTCTATCACGGGTCAAGTTTCAGGTTTTCTTTCAAACTTACTTGTTAGGACAGGAAGTCTTGGAATAATCGGCTAGATGTTTAGTGAATTCATACAATAATTGATTGGTGGATAGCTAGGACGATGGATTTTAGTAATACTACATAGAGCAGTGGTTTCTACCGTTTCAAGTTTTATGAGTGCTGGCTTCTTGCAATTACTGTATATAGGAGGTATGTATTCCTATTAAAGTCAGTACATTGCTTTGTCTATATGAGTTGTTTTTCTTGATATGCCTTTTTCTTTGTATATTAGACTCCTAAGGTATTTGGCCCTTTGTATACATTTTTTGTTTAACAGTTTCAAAGTGCCAATTGAAAATAATTTTATGGTCTATATTTACACCTAAATATTTGACTGATGGCTTGGTGCATATTACTTGGTTATTAAGTTATTTAAAATAAATTTAATCCAAGGAAAAACAAAGATTATTTAACAATAATAATAACAATGACACTATTTTTTGACTTTTGACGGTTAATTTGACGTGCCAAAATGTCACTTTACCCAAAATGGTGCAGAGCATACTCCGGACATTTTACGTTTGACAGCTCCATTACCATCTGTCATCCATTTATTTTCAGAAATCCATGAGTATAATACATTACAATACACCCCAGCTGACAACACACCCCACTGCGCCTACACCCAGAGAAACATAGATAGCTAATAAGTAGCGACACGTACGTATCGGCCGGAGTCATCCTTCAACATGGCTGACGGTAAGGAATGATTTTTGTAGTTTGTTTAGAAAAAATATTAAAATCTTTAGCGACCGATTTGCGACAATTTGTGGCAAGTACTATGCAAATTGGTTTACATTATGTACTAATTTTCAGATGCAGATCTTGCTTGCCAATATTTAGCTATAAATTACCTATTATTTATCGTAATGCGTGAAGTCAACGCTTTGCAATGACTACGATCCCACGACTGAAATATTTAGCAAGTACAAATTTACAAAATGCCCCTTTCACTGACGCGCAATACGCCCAGTACCAGAATCAGTTTTACAATGCAATTAATTTATTATTTTTTTCAAATGCCGCGAAATTATCAAAGAAAAACTTTGCGAACTTCTTGGTTCAATACAGATTTAAATGAAACTATGCAAAAAGCCCTAGGAAATTAGATGAGTGTCAATGGATCCGCAAGGGTTTACAATATCCCATACGACATTTGTTATCCGAGAAGCTTAAAGTACCACTTAGGAGGCGGTCTAGTTTTTTAGAAGCACACGAGAAAGCTTTGGCTTATTAATGAGTCCAAAATTTACTATGGTAATTAGATTACCATAAAATATTCACTGATGAAAAACAAAAGCATAACAAGTGTCTATTAAGCGAAGATACCTGGTGTTTGTATCAAAAAGGAAAGGCCTCTGAATATTTCGTGTAAAAGTTCACAAAGTAATTGATCCGGTATAGAATAGATTAGCTCATGGCGATTTGTTAGAATGATTTTTACAACAATGAAAATCTAAACGCTGTCATTTGGTTTGAGTGGATTACATTGTTAAGATTGCATCTCAGATTTAATGATGGATATACTGGTGTATTACAAATGATAAATTTATTAAACCTTTCAATTGGTTCAAGTGCGCAGGATTATCCGAAAATTTAGAATCTCAGCGAGTATCTACAACCAACATGAGAGCCCAACGAGGGACTAAGAAGTCAGGAAATTAAAAATAGCTGTTCAAAAAGGGTTAGAGGATACCACAGCATCAATGGAAAAATTAATGTACGGTTCAGTAATCTCAAAGTGAACGCATTTTTTTTACTGTTTTTAACTTTACCATCTAGGCTTTTAGCCATGAATCAACTATATAATTTATATCATGGAAACTTTTCATTTATTAGATTAACAATCACGACATAAGGCGAGCGCGGGGCACCAATAAGAAATCAACTGCTTAACCAACACACCACTGCGATTCCCCTGAAAGGTAAGTTTAAGAAATATTTGATTTTGATACCTGATGCGGTACTTTTTTGCGCTTTTCTTGAAACTTCGTTTTTCAAAACTGGTAGACAAGATATTTCAAGATCTACTTAACAAATTTTGATAAATGGATACATATTCTGTATAATATTATCTAGGATGTAGCATAGGATTTTTTGATTAGATGCCGCATTCATTTGTAGTAAATTTTTAACTCAACTCAATCATAATTCCGATAGATTTTTTTTTTTAAATATCTGTTATTTCTATAATTTTTTTTCTAATTATTTATCTTAGATATTTTCTTTCTAAATATGGAGACGACACCTGACAAAGAAAAAATTGTACTCTTAGCAAGGATTTTCAGTCTCATATTTTAATTTTTTAATTTTTCTATTCGTTTTTCCTTCAAAGTACTATATCTATATATATATATATATATATATATATATATATATATATATATATATATATGTAAAATGAAAATTTATTTATATATTCAATGGCTGCGTCAAAAAAAAAATTTTTACCCATTTTTCCAAGCGCCAGATGGTGTAACCCCTTAAGAAATAACTCTTAATAGGACACGTTACATAATAATTTATATATAATTATCAGATATACAGGGTAATAATGAATGAATACTCAGCGGATTGTATCTCAAAAACTATTCATGTTTGCTATATTTTGTAACAAAAATGGCCAAGATATTTATACTAAAAATGTCGTTAGTTTCGCCAAATATCCTAGATAGGATCAAAAATATGTTTTTTATAATTCCGTTCGGCCATTTTCAAACTCCATTTTAACAATTTTTGTTTAATGGCAACGACACTGTAAAAGGTGCAAATGTAATTGTAAATTGCTGAATAAATTTAAGTAAAAAAGCCAACGATTTGGACTACTGTACAAAAAAAATACCATTCTCATTCCGATTTCTTAAAAAATTTAAATGTAATGATACAGTTTTCTTTAATTTGATCTATTAATCGAAATTAAAAAATCTATAACAAAAATAGTAGGGAGTCTTTATGTATCTTACTAAAAGTAACTCGATCCCAATAAATGATGAATAGTAAAGCTAATGATTTATTTGTCTAATAAATTAAAAACTGGAACTTAGTTTTGATTTAACTCTAAATCTACTTCATTGAAAGAACAGAAACAAAATATCTTTGATTCAAGGCAATGTATGAAAAATTAATAATATACTTAAATTTAAATAAAATGAAAAATGAAAAAAAGTTACGGATTAACATTATACAGGTTTATTACTTATTTATTTCGACAACTCAGTAAAAGCCGTCCCTTTAATACCCAATTATTTTTGAAATGTTGTTAAAATGGAATGAGATAGCGACCTTTGATTTTCAGATTGAGTTTAAATAAAAAACTCCTTGTGTTATAGATGTTTAAAATAAAATTATTAAATCAACCGTATAAACGAGTTTCAAAAATTATTCAAGTTAATAAAGACTTCTTCTATTATTCAGGTGATAGGTCAGCGATTCTCAACCTACTTTTTATTTGTCGATTTATTAAAAATGTTCACGACTCCCGTTCTTCACGTCCATACTTGATCAATAAAACAAAAAATTAAAGGGCTGAGCAAATATATTTGTCACTGTTCAAATTTCAGCTTATTTTTACTTTATTTTTCCAAACACTTACGTTATGAGTAAACACAATATATTTTTTCTTAGGTATCAATTATAAATTCTTTCAATAAAAGCATACCATATTTTTTGTTTTACTACGACCTCTGTTAATTTTTTCTCAACTCTGTTATTTTATCTTCCTTAAATTTGTCTTCATTATTACACTACAATGTACGATTTTACGATACATTTGATTATGATGGTTGGCCCCTTATTTATGTTCTTTTGCTTAGCATTTACTAGACGGTTGGTGGTTGTATTTGATTTCGATTGATGGTGAATTTACTGTTAGTTTTTTTTTAGATAAATCTCGGTTTTCCTACATACTATTAGTGAAATTCTTCAGTTTATCCTTTCTTATAGCAGTTTTCTTGAAATTATTTTGAGTTCCGTAGTATGTTTATATTAGTTTCAGTATAGTTATCTGTTTCTGTCGAAATTACATTGACATGTTAGGTTTTTTGGATTGCATAAAATTCTCTTTTATAACATGCCTTAGCAAACATCTAATTTGTGGAGTTTCCAAACTTTCAGGATCGAGAATTCTATAATTGTTGAAGAAGGGAATTTGGGCCGGAACCTTATTATGCGTCGGTAATAGCCGGCAAGGAATATTTTTTTTTAATTAAAAAATAATTAATGGGTCGGTTATTTAATTGTAAGCCGAAAATATAATGACTAATGCATTGATTTATTTATCAAATTTATTTCAGCCGACTACTGTTACACAGGATTCTTTTTCAGCTGTCTTTTTTTTAAACGCGACAAAATTTTACACGCGCCCGAAGGAAGTAGTGTTGCGCATACGCATGGATCTTTGATATAAAACCGTGGCCTTTTTGCCTTGACTTATTCTTTGCCTGTTTGAATCACCTGAAAGAGCTGATGTTTTACACTAATTTTTTGCACTGCGCTCATATATCCAATACTGATCCTCCGACGACCGACCAGCTGCTTTCGTACATCTAGAGTTTTCTAGAAACATCGGGTATCGAGAATACCAGAAGCGACGACATAATTCCTGTATACAGGGACCTTTAGATAAGTAGCTAACCCTACAACGATTACAGGATATGGTGAAATTTGACATTAGATGTCATTTAATGGGTATCTCCGTTTTTTAAGCCCTAGGAGATTGAGACGTCGTAAAGAAAGATCATCCTCAGACGCCTCCCATGCGGTGTTACTAGATTGTGCACAATTTACCTAAACTTGCATAAAACGTAGATTTGGCAATGTGCACCCCGACATGCTTTATACTTGCTTTACAGTCAATTACATGTTGATGTTCTCTAGATTTTGCTACGTGACACAATTTAGTGGTCAGTGTACAGGTTACAAAGGTAGAAATTATCAAAATAACACATTAATTTGCCGGGGAGGATTTTCATGCTGAACGACGTTATAAATTGGTTTGGGATTACTTGTGATATACACAATTTTTTTTTAATCCGACTTATTACGAATGATAAAAAATGTTCGTCAGTGAACAAGATAATTTTTTTTTTAATTAGAGATATTTCTTATGTTTTACCTTCACTTAAATTATTAAGCAAATCTCCCTGTACTCTCTAAAAAACAACAATTCAATGAAAAACTTACAGAATTTACTATGACTCCAAAAAATATTTATATACATTCATTTAATTTTAACATTTTTTAAACTACAATAAAATTTACAAAATTTGCGGAAGTCAAAAGTTTGAAGGCACGCCAATACGTCAATTTATGAGCAGGATTCGTAACAATTCGACGTAGTCAGCTGGCCATTACCTTTGGCTTTGAGTAAATTTTGCAAGCTTTACCTATGCGAATATGAATAATTACTTTCTTGATTAACGAAATTGTTCAAATATAATTAAACCAATTTCTTAGGCTTCTTTGCCTAATTGATAAGACCCGGAAAAGTCTAAAGAAACTGGAAGTGGAATCGTTGCAATCATAACGATAGTAATCCCTGTTGGCAGTGAGTGTCACCTAGCAAAATCAGAAAACAGCCAAATTCGTAGAAATTCTACTTCAGCGAAAAGTAAAACATACTCTTTATACCACAAAACCTAATTTTGACCTTAGGAATAAATGGTTTATTCTAAAGAATCAAAATTTGTTAAGTATCTGTCGAATCTTAATAATGATTAATAATGGTCACGGTCTTAAGCTAAATAAGAACTTGATAATATCGCAAGGGTATTTTTAGTGAGAAGTTAAAAACTTCGCATCGAATATATATCACAACAGAAAATCAAATCAAATAAATTTAGTACAAAATAGAACTATTTGTATCTTTACTGTAGCAAAACCAAAACAAAATAATTTTACAAAGTTTTAGCATTTAACAGAGACTGTGTACATAGTTAAAATCATCTGATATTTTAGTCCTTGGACATGGTTCGAGACCTTTTAAAAAATGCTATTTTGAAAAGTGCTTAGATTGGTCAAACTATTTAAGAATATGTGTCTTAAACTGTTTAGTTTACTAGCAGCAAATTTACGAGGTAATTACAACACCATGTCGATACTCTGCATATTCTATAAAATTACCTTGATGGACATTCCTAAACCCAACCGTTATAAGTAATTTTATGGTATTACTGTTGGTATGTGTATGCCGATGATCTGGTCATTTTGTGCTTTGGTCGCGATATCCGGGACCTGGGTGCCCATGGGAGCCGACACCTAGAGTGCTATTTTGGATATACACTGTGGTGATCCGCCTCATGATAACGTACGCCACTATTGTGTGGTGGCGTATTAAAACAAAGGGCAAACACAGCCTTCAACTTGACAAAGTTCAAAGAATAGCTTGTGTGGGAATATTGAGTGCAATGAGAACTGCTAAAATTAGGGCTTTTGAAGTCTTGGTAAACCTCTTCACTTCATAGAGAACTAGGCACTGAAGATTATTTATCATCTTAGTTACCTAGAGCATTTTGAATTTGGAACGGGCGGCTACTCAGGTGTCTGGAAAAGCGCCATGCAGACACATTACATGACGCCGCTTTTAAAACCCAACCTCTCTCTCTGGAGATATTTTTGTCTACTAAAGAGAATTGAGACGGAGAGCAAAATCTTTTGAAAAAGGGATCCTGGCGGTATACTGGTGGAACCTAAATTATACTTAATCAATATCTAAAATCATAATTTTGGTTAATATCTCAAAAACTAAACTTTTTAGGAAAAAGCTAACTAGGTCACTGAACTCTACGTAAAAAACTCTATAAAAATCAGTTTTTATCCTTTTAATAGGGCGGCGACTCAGGTGTCCGGGAAAGCGCGATGGAGAGGTGTGCATCACGCCCCATGCGGACAGACTACATGACGCCGCTTTTAAAACCCAACCTCTCCCTGGAGATATTTCTGCCAAGTAGAGAGGATTGGGAGGGAGAACAAAATCTTCCGAAAAATGGATCCTGGTGGTATACTGATGGTTCTCGACAAGATGAAGGAGCTGGAGTCGGAGCATTCGGCAAGAGCCCAGGAGTCAGAGAGTACTACCCTCTGGGACAACGTGCGACGATTTTCACAGCGGAAATTTATGCTATTCCGCAGTGTGTTTATCTCTGTGAGAGGGATATAGACAGGAATAAGGTAATACATATATGTTCAAACAGTAAGGCTGCAATATTGGCACTGAAGTCCAGTGTCGTAACTTCGCGACTGGTGTCTAAATGCAAGGACGTACTGAACGGTATGACAAGGAACGGTTGCACAATCAAACTCATGTGGGTCCCGGGCCATTCAGGCATACACGAGAATGAGGAAGCAGACCGTCTGGCAAAGTTGGGTTCGGCAACTGAACCATATGCTGGAAAGCAAATTTATTGAGTCGTGGAGGGAAGTTCCTAGAATGAGAGCTAAGGGACATATAACTGGACCTAGGGCACGACATACTAAGGAGCTTCTCTCATTAGGAAGGAAAGAGCTGCGAACTGTGGTGGGATTGTTGACAGGATATTATAACCTGAAGGACCGTCTTAATAAGATCGGTGTCGAAGACGATCCGACGTACAGAAAATGTTTGGAGGAGGATGAAACTGTTGACCATGTCCTCAGAGAGTGCCCAGTACTCAACGGACTAAGACAGATATATTTCGAAGGTACAATTTTGTTACCGGAAGCAGTTAGGCAAGTTCAACTAAAGAGACTGCTTAGATTCGCAAAGGCGATCACCCTAGAATTACCTGCTGCTATGGTGGGATATAAAGGGTACAGTAGAGGTCTAGGCATCGATGATCTAGTATCACCACGCTCTGTTTCATTCATTCATTCATTCATAGCAGGCTAGAGTTGGAAAGCCTTTACACTGTAACCTAATAACTTATTGTTCCGCCTGTTATATATGTTCCATATGAACAAGATAGTTGCCCTAATCAGTCTTAACTTGATATAAACCCTCCGAATTGGCAAATCCTTTAAAATGAGTAAATTCTTCGTCTGTTTTATTTTATGTATTATGTAATTACACAAGTCCTATCTTTGTGAGGGACATAATGTCATTTACGAAATCCCTAAATTTTGGTGATGATCTGCCGAAACTGGATTCACCTTCGTGGACTCCCCTTTACATAATATTCACCCTCAATTTTTTCCAGTTGACAGTCGACCCCTGGGATTCCATGTGAACACTCTGAGTATCAGTGATATAATATGATACTTCAGAACACATTATAAAGCTACAGTTCAAATTTAGTGATGACATGGTTTGTTACGGTTTAATTTTACTCTTATGACTTAGCTTAATCTATTAGGTAAAACTTGTACCATTTGGTTTTCGTACCCTTGAGTATTTATTGGTTAATGATATCACTAGTACCACCTACAAAGACAGAAAAAGTATGAAGTTCTGTGGGGACCTTTTCCATGTTATCGGGTCCTAGTCTTCTGTACTTTCTACAAACTTTCGGACGGTCCGCGCTGTTGCAAGGAGAACTGCTTTCTGAAACGGTTTATACAGATGCTAACTCAGGTCCAGCCCCTTAATATTCTGCAGGAGATTCTTTGGTATCACTTCAGTTGTTAATAGTATTATGAAAATCTTGTGGATGCTGTTTATTGCCCTCTGTCTGGGGGTTTGCACCTCCAGATCTCTGTATTTGGCGATCTTCTCATTGTATTTTATCTTAGGTTGTTGTTATTAGGTATAGCAATGTCAATCAGTATTGTTCGCTTAGGATTTTATCTGTGAGTATAATGTCTGGCTTATTATGAGCAACTGTTTAATCTGTTAGAACCGTTCGGTCCCAATAAAACTTGAACTCGTTGTTTTCAAGAATAGATTCCGGATTGTATTTGTATTAAGGCACTTTTCCTACCTGCAATAGTTTTAACTTATCTGCTAACTCTTGGTGGAGTATCTTAGCCGCTGACTCGTGTCTTTCCTTATACTCGGTTGGGCCAGGGATGCCATATTATTTGATGGTTGGATAGCTGGTTTAGTACCTTTTCTATGCGCATGTTTAAAAGATTCTTCATCTTTCATATATTTCTCAATTTGTTTGGCTATTAATGTCAACCGCTCCAGATTTTCAATCGGGATTGGCATCCTCCAGTTATGTGCTGGATTGTCTCTGATGTTCAGCAGCCATATCTACATTGATCATTTTCTGTTGAAGGATCTCTGATGATGAAATTCCAATAGTTCTTCATCGAAAAAAACCTAGTCTTGGATAACTAACAAGAAGCCCTCCGTTTCCGGAAACATCTATCCTGAAATCAAGCAGTAGTTCGACGCTGAGTTGTCGACATTTTCTTGGATGATATCATTTAGATGCCGTCCATGAAGTGGTTTCTGTAGCCAGGCTTGTAACTTCTCTTCATCTCTTCGATGGTAAGAAGCAATATCCCGTTCTCTCAACTTTAGCGGCGTTGAATCGTCTGCCTCGCATATTGCTTCATGTAGTGTGGAAGAGTCCGCTAACCTGTGGAAATATAAACGTAAGTTTATTATTTTGTTGATCGAGCTGCTTGCCAATATGGTCCAATCCTCTTCCTCCTTGGTGTCTTGGAAGCATTATACGCTCAATAGTACGTATTAGCGCCTTAAACAGATTTCTACTATTTAGATTAATTAGTCTTACTCTCCTGACCAATTCGATTGTCAATTTGACCTTCATAATTCGATGGTCAATTCGTTTAACTTGTATTTGTATGTTCGTTCTGCTTCCTGCAGCTATAGTTTCACCGTTTTGAATCTCAAATGATCCCAGTTGTCTTTCCTTTAACGATGTTCAAAATACGGCACTTGTCAAGTCCAAACTACATTTCGATATCCCCGGAGAACTCCTCCACAATTTTGAGCATGTACTCAAAATGCTGGTTTTTGGTAGCAGCCATCAGTTTAAGATCATTCAACCACAATGGGCTTAGTGAATCACCTTGAAATATTCCCCTTTGTATTGGGATTGTATTAGTTTCGATGGTATCGCTGAATGGCACTTGCAATTGAATCCTAGTTCTCCAGGTTGACATGATGCATTCTAAAAAGGAAACAAAATGATTATCGATCCTGTACATTCTCAATATAGTTTTGAGCCACTTATGTGGTACATAGTCGAAGGCCTTCTTATAATTTATGTAGGCAGCAAAGAGATTTCTTCGGTTGGTACAGGCTTGGTTACATATGACAGAGTCAACAATCAATTGTTATTTGCATCCCATGCTCCCCTGGTGCATCCTCTCTGTTGAGTTGCAATGATGTTATTTTGTTCACAATGTGCATAGATGCGTTGAGTCAAGCACCTTATATAGTGTGGGAAGGTAGATGATTAGCCTATACTTAGCTGGGTCATGTGTGTTATATCGATCCTTTGGCAAGAGATACGTAACACCTTTTGTCAGAAACAATGGCATTTTCGCTGGGTTTAGAAAAACATCATTAATAAGATTAGCCAGCTGAAGGTGTATACATCAGAACTTCTTAAGCCAGTAGTTCTGGACTCGGTCGAGACCTAGAGATCTCCAATTATGGAATTCCTTGATTATTCCTGAGATTTACTCGGTGGTAAATGACTCAAACTGAATCTGGCTGTAGTCTTTGCAGATTTAGTATTCTTTATTGATGCAGCCGGTTGCGTTACAATTGGCGGGTGTGGAAAGTTGGTTTCTCCAGAACTCTTCTACCTGCTCTCTGTTGTGATATCTATTATCTGCCATATTAGGTGGAAAGTTTAACTTACGGTAGAAAGTCTGTTCTGATCTTTGGAAAAGCGCATTGTCTCGTTTTTAGTTACTGCTGGTTCTGTATCTCTTTAGCTGTCCTGCAATAACAGAGAGCTTCTATTTTAGTGTGTCGAGGCATTTTTGAGCCGTACCATTTGCTGGATCGTGTTGCGAATGGTACCGTACTCGATTTATTATTTCTTCAACTCGTCTTTCAAATTTACTTGTTATAAGGCCCCTAATATACTCCGTCGGCTATCCTATATATTTTCGAAGATATTCGATTTTGTTCTTTAGACGTATCTCCCATGGTGGAGTGATGAGTACCGTTCTTGCTAATCGGAGCTTTGTTGTAATTTTAATTTCCAAAGCTCTAGCTATCGTAGTTGCAGCACAATAGATTGTCATATGTCAAGACTCCACAGTATAGGCCTCTGAAGCATAAGCTAGTAAAATCTGATTGTTCATGATGTCCAAAATGAGACCCAGTTTTTAGATGAATTAATTTTTGGCAGTGCCGGTCTGCATAACGAATTGGTTCCGTTATACTCCAACATCGCAGTACTCATATCTATAGATAGTTTCTGATAAAGGAATTCAGCGTTGGCCTGTTAGGTATCGTCATTCAGCTGTTCTTGTTGTTCTTGGACCTCTTGAGCTTAATTATTATTATTTTTTTTACGACAAGCAGGTGTAACATCTTGCTATGCAACGCATAGCTTCAAAGGCATTGAATATATTAATTGGATCATTATAAAACGTTGCCTTAGTAAGCTGAGTTTTTTTCCCGAGCTCATATTTTAAAATTTCTGTGGCTAATTTGAAAACGGACTCCAGCTTTGCAGTGAATTGTCACAAATTACAAATACTTCTTTTATATCAGATTCTATTATAAGTAAAGTTAGTTAGCCTGATTTGGAAATAGTTTCATGAAAGTAAGCAATTATTAAAATTAGAGGGTATAAAGTAAAAAAGATAAAAACATAAAAATACATACTATCAATTAATAGGTTAGATGAAATATTGCAAACTAACAAATCTACAAATATAAAGCTTTTAGTTAAACCAGCAATTTAAATATATCTAAGCATTCCTCGTTTAAGCAATGCTCTATATAAAACTCTCGTGAATACTCAAACGAAAACTAATGATTTTGCCAAATTGATTCACTTTTATTTTAAGCGTTCCTAAAGACACCATTTTAGTGGAAAAATCCTGTCTGAATAGATTCAATGTGCTCAAGGGAATTCAAATTTACGGACGTTTAACAGTTATAATAAACGCCGTAAAAGTTTTTAAATTAAAATGCTGAATTCACCTTTTAGCACCACGGCAACTCATTCATTTGAACTTTTCGTTTTGTTTCTTTTACCTTAAATTCTTTTATTTGTCCTTTAAAAAGACTTAGATGGGAGGAACTATTTATTTAGGTAACTTTATTTACTGAATTTACGTAAATTTAAACTTTATGTAGCAGGGGCAGATTAAAGAGGATATTCGTCCATGGCAGTTAGAGCTAAGAGAAAATTAACACTGAAAATAACTCATACATATATATATATATATATATATATATATATATATATATATATATATATATATATATATATATATACAGTGTACCCAGTAAAGTCCACATCATAGGAATTTTTTTTTATTAATAGCTTTATTCGAAATTTGACTTTGGCTTCAATTTCTGCTTCTATCGAGATGAAAATTAACCAAAAAAATAGTAGTAACTTGTATTTAATGCATCATCGTAAGCTTCATAACAAATTTTTATAATGAAGTTTTAAATTAAATCGTTGAAACTAGATAAACTTTACGTAAAGTTAAATAAAAACTTATTTTCCACCTAATGCTGACTTTAGTGATGACACTGTGCACTTGTTTGTCTTAATTAAAATGTGTATTACTTTTAGACACAAACTACGTTTTCAAAAATAGTTATTTTGTGAAGTTATCTTACAAACAAATAAACTTTGCATCAGATGTGACCAATTTTGGATTTTGTAGAAAAACACACATTTAATATGACGAGACTTTAAACAAAATATGTCTGAGATGAAGCATTGTCCAAACTAAGAAATTTTATGTAGATTGCGTCGAGTTTTATTTTGTAACAGTGGTGCAATTTACAAAAAATGGGCAAAAAATCAAAATAATCTTTTATAGCTGAAATTTTGCACATGAGCTAAAAATTACATTTAGAAAAATTTTTCTAATAACTTTTTTCGATGTTTTGATTTTTTTTTTGGAAAAAAATTAAAATTTGATAGATAATGCCAATCACGTGACTACTATTTTTTTGGTTCATTTTCATCTCGATCAAAGCAGAAATTGATGCCAATAAAAGGGGAGAAAGACGGGTTCAATATGCATATTACCAAAACTTATCAACCGCCAACACCTACTTTCAGAAAAATCTTAATGGAAAATGGCCATGGAAAGCTCCTAATACAACTATCAATAAAATTGTTATAAAAGAATTGAACCGACTTCTAAAAGTGCGCTAAAAAGTGAAAAATAACTATAAATTTTTATATGAAATTAAACTTTTTGAAGTCGGCGCCAAAGTAATACCTGACAAAATGTGATTTGTATAAACAGATTAAAAATACTTTATTTGTAATTGCTTTCTTACCATAATTTATATATATTAGTAGTTATTTATTTCATTTACAAATAATTTAGTGCCAACTCAAGAAGTTCAATTTCATATAAAAATTTATAGTTATTTTTCACTTTTAAGCGCACTTTTAGAAGTCGGTTCAATTTTTTTATAAAAATTTTATTTTTGTATTTTTAGTATTAGAATTCATTGATATCCATAAATTATTTGAACTAAGTACTAATCAAAATTAGTGTACCTCGCAATGACTCCAAGGTGGCAAAAATGTACCCATTTTATCCAAAGTTGTAAAACACCCTAAAATGAACCACTAAAAATTCTTTGGTTCTTAGAGTTTTCCAAATACCAGTAAAATTGTGTCTAACAAATATTTAATCTGTCATAGTAAATCCATTATCTTAAATTTCAAATTAATTTTAGATTGATAATATAGGCCCCAAAACCTTTCAATATCGATATTTATAGAACCGGAGGTGTAAATTTCTTAGCTCGATATATTTTATACCGCATATTGAGTTTGTATACACCTCAAGAAACCCACAATATCAATTTTCAATATTTAAAGAACCTGAGATGTAAATTTTTAAGTCTTAATCTAATCTAAATCTAAACCCTTCGACAACAAAATCGAAAAATGTAAAATTTTTAGATTTTCCATATTGAATCCTGAAAAAATACTTTTAAATTCATAATTTACACTCTCAATAACCCTCTATGACAGTATTGGAGAAAATTGAAAAATGTAAAATTTTTAGGACTCCATATTGAATCCGCCAGATTGAGTTTTTCAAAAAATATTTTAAATTCGTAATTAACACTAACAAAAATTCCCCAATACTGATTTTAGACAAAATCGGGAGATGTACAATTTTTAATCCGCCATCTTGGATCCGCCATATTGAATTTTTTAATAATAATTTCAGATTCGTTATGTGCGACCCCGAAAACTCCCTCGCACCAATTTTGGAGAAAATTGATTTTTTTGTCCGCATATTGGATCCGTCATATTGAATTTTTTAAAAATATTTTGGATTCATTACGTGCGACCCCGAAAATTCCCCCGGACCCTGAAAACCCCCTCGTACCAATTTAGGAGAAAATCGGAGAAAATTGATTTTTTTGTCAGCCATATTGAATTTTTTAAAAATATTTTGGATCCATTATGTGCGACCCCGAAAACTCCCCCACACCAATTTTGGAGGCAATCAGACAAAATTAAATATTTTTGTCCGCCATATTGGATCCACCAGATTGAATTTTTAAAAATAATTTCAGATTCGTTGTGTACGACCCCAAAAATTCCCCCGTACCAATTTTAGAGAAAATCAAACAAAATTAATTTTGTTTTGGCCGCCATATTGTCAGCGCCATCTTGGATATTACTACACCAATTTCGTTCAAAAAGATATGGGACTACCGCAGCAGCTTCCTGAACATAACGTAAAAAATTTCATAAATCGGTGAAGCCGTCCTGGAGTAGTCGGTGTACATACAAAAAAAAAAAAACATGCTCGACGAATTGAGAACCACCTTCTTTTAAAAATCGGTTTAAAATGAAATAGATTTCATCCTAACAAACAGAATAAAAACTTAAAACTTTCTCAACAAATTTCGAATAGGCAGCTGTCGTGGATTAATTAAAACTTGAGTAATGCTGAACTGAACTGGAGTTGATGTATAATGCACCAGGTGGTCAATCCTTTTCTAACAAAGGTGTCATTCACTGGTGGTATGAAGTTTCCAATCTCACTCATAGCCACACGTAATCATTATATTTCTGCCTCGTTCGCCACTTCCAACTGTTCCTACTCTTCTTTGACCTTTTTCTACAAGCACTTGCTCAGGGTCTGTGACTGTGACACCTGTCCCGTAAGCGTTGTAAATGTTATTGGGAGGAAACTTGTATTTTTCCATCAGCTTATCGTATAAATGTATTGAAGGCAGAAACCCTAATTAAGCTTGTTGTTTCAGCTTTGCGTACAAAAATATAAGGGATGTGCTTCATAAACCATGTACCCAGTCTGGCCCGGCTGTTTTAATGCTTTGATCGAAATTGTTTTTGATATTGTTAAACTCACCATATTTATAAACATATTTATGCAATTCAGTGACGTTCAGTCTATAGTATAATGAACCCAGCAGCTTAACCTGTTCAGCTATTTCATTTTCTTGCTCTTGACTAAAGATTGATTTACGACTTGAACTGCTCATATTCTCATTCTTTAGTCGATCTCTTAACGTAGTAAATGGGATGTTATGTGTTTTCGCCGCTTATCTCTTGGACATTCCCCTTTAAATCGCAGTTTTAACGTTCAATAGGTCTTCTTCTGGGCATATCTATAAGAATATAACTACGATGCAAACAATTATATCATGGTCAACACATGGTTTCAAAATTACTTTGTGTCAAACAGAACAGCAAAAAAAGGAAGAATGGAAGATGGAATAACAGAGGAAGAATACTTTCCCGTATTAAACAGTGGAAAAGACAGCTCCTGGAGTCGACGGCGGTACCAGAAAAATATTATGAAAGCTAGATAACAATATCCATCAATATATTATTAAAATGTAGAACTTCTGTTATCATCATTGTTTTCCCAAAATGTGGAAAAACGGATTAATTGTCACTGTAGCGAAGCCCAATTCAGATCTGAGCAAACCAACAGGATACAGACCAATCACACTGCTACCACTCTTGGGAAAAAAAACCTCGAAAAAATCATAAAAAATCGTTATTGGTTTAAAACGTACTGGTTTAAAACGTACAAGCCGCCAAACTAAGAGGTTATAAAAGCTCTGCTCTAATGTTGGATATCAATAAGGCCTTTGATAGTGTGTGGCACAAGGGCTTATTATTCAAGCTGTTTAAAATGAATTGTCCAAAAGAACTTATTTTGATAGTAAAGGAATTTTGATTTAACAGAACGCTGCAAGTTAAAGTAAACACTTTACTATCCAAAGAGTTTAAACCCGAACAAGGAGTTCCGCAAGGTTCAACACTGTCACCTCTTTTATACAATCTCTATTGTCATGATATATACCAACACGATTTAGAGGAGCCAATGTTTGAGGGATATATATTGCAATAAGCAGACGATACTGCTCTGATTGCTCATGGAAAGACACTACAATTAACACAAGCCTTCTTACAAGAAATAACAGACAGAATAAATGAATGGTTTAAGGCCAATCCAAACAAATGCCAATTAATCATATTCAACACTAATTACCAAAATGTAAACACAACTATATCCCTTAACAATCAAATTATAGAAGCAAAACCATCAGTAAAATACCTTGGCATTATTATAGACCACAAATTAAACCTAAACGCGCACACAAAAGCGGTAAAACAAAAATGCATCCAAAGAGCTAAACACTTCCGAAGTCTTACTTACAAAAGTGATGGAATATCCACGACAACGGCAGCGCATATTTACAAGGCTGTATGTCGCCCACTTTTGGAATACATACATCCAATGTACATCAATTGCAGACCATCAGCTTTGAAAAATTTAGAAGTGGCGGAAACTACTGCACTCCGAGCGATCACGAAAATGAGACACCCTGATAACCCTTTACATAATCCCTCAAACAATATGCTATTAGAAATAATCAAAGTACAGGGTGAGTCAACGATTGGATGAAGTAGGTTTGTGCCTTTTCGGTGAAATTTACAAAGAAACTATATTTATTGTTTGATACAGTTTATTTTTACGCAGATTTTAAAAATATTTAGGACTCTACAGGGTGAGCCAAAAAACTAGGACAGCATAAAGTTGTATTTTTTTAAATAGAACACCCTATATACGAATCATATTTTCTATTTAGCTTATAATTTTAAATCTTTTTTATTAAAGGTTTACTATAACAAAACTTTATAGTTTCTGAGATAATTAAGTTTAAAGAAAAAAAGTCACATTTTCAAGCATCAATTCAATCCTAAATAACGTTTTCAATTTTGTGACAAATATATTCAAATTTGGAATTTAGCAAGGCCAAGGACAAGTTAACATAATTTTTACCTAATATTTGCAATAAAAGCTACAGGGTGTTGAACACATCGGCTCAAATTTGAACAAGTTTAAATGAATAAATATCTTTTTTTTTTAAATGGTACACCCTGTATATTTTCATGCTATTTAATAGAATAATAAAAACCCTAAAAGTTTTGTTCAATATATTCTATACCTATTTATAATAGTTTTTCAGATATTTCAGTTTTTCTTATTTTCCATACTTTTTTACAGAAATAGTCTTCATTATCATAGTAGCCATGTAAAATAATAAAAAGAAACTACAGAAACGAACAGAATGTGGTTAAATATGATGAAATACATTATTCGTTATATTACAACGGCAATAGTTTATTTAAACATAATGTGAAAAAATTAACACAACAATAACGACAAGACAAATACATATTTACTTTTATACTAAATTGAAACAAAAAAATTACCTATTAAATACTGAGATTAATTATTTCTTTTTAATAAGTGTTCGAATAAACGACCCTCTTGTGCAATGCACAAATTTAGTCTTTTTTGCAGATTTTCTCGGACCCTGGACAAAATTAGTGTCGTTATTGTTCTACAGGTATCCCTAATCCTGTTTCGCATATCTTCCACTGTTGTTGGTGGATTAACATACACCTTATTTTTAATATAACCCCATAGGAAGAAATCTAATGGGGTGATGTCGCAAGACCTTGGTGGCCACTCAATGAAACCCCCACGTCCAATCCATTTTTGCGGATATCGTTGGTCCAAAAACGCACGAACTTCACGATGGTAATGCGGAGGCGCACCATCGTGCTGGAACCACATACTGTCGAGCTCATCCCTATCGAGACCTTGAAGCAGTTGGGGTAGTTCTTCTTGTAGAAAGTTCAGGTAACTATGGCCATTTAGTGGTTCATTAAAAAAGTGGGGTCCGATAATTTGATTATGATGAATACCACACCAAACATTTAATGACCAATGGTTTTGATGTTGCACCTCTCTAATCCAAAATGGGTTTTCTGTGGCATAATAATGCATGTTGCGTCTATTTACGGCACCGTTACTTCTAAAAGTAGCTTCGTCACTAAACATTACCTTGCATAATAAATTTGGATTTAATTGAATCTCCGCATTTATTGTACGACAAAAGTTTACACGACTTTCAAAATCCTGTCCATGTAATTCTTGGTGCAATTCCATGTGATATGGATGATACCTATATTTTTTGGTAGTACGATTAGCGGTGGATTGTGATGTTTCACATAATGCTGCTAACTGACGGCTACCAATATAAGGATTTTCCTGAACATTTAACAATACTTGTAGTTCTTTTTCTTCATTAGTTACTGGTTTGTTGACCACTTTACGTTTTGGATAATCAACAGTACCAGAAGAATCAAATCTTTGCATTAAGTTTTGAAAAGTATGGGTATTAGGCTGGCGTCGATCAGGATACTTCATTTTGTAAATTCTTTGAGCAAGAAGGCAATTTTTTTGAGCCTCTCCTATTGTATAAATCATATCTATTCTTTGGAAAATTCATTTTACAATATAAGATGAAAGCAAAAAAAAACCAAACTACACTGCATAAAAACCAAAAGAAGCGATTGCGGTTATAAATTTAACACAGAAAAATGTTCTTTTACATTGTTTTTGCCATGGGTACTATGATAATGAAGACTATTTCTGTAAAAAAGTATGAAAAATAAGAAAAACTGAAATATCCCAAAAACTATTATAAATAGGTATAGCATATATTGAACAAAACTTTTAGGGTTTTTATTACTCTATTAAATAACATGAAAATATACAGGGTGTACCATTTAAAAAAAAAAGATATTTATTCATTTAAACTTGTTCAAATTTGAGCCGATGTGTTCAACACCCTGTAGCTTTTATTGCAAATATTAGGTAAAAATTATGTTAACTTGTCCTTGGCCTTGCTAAATTCCAAATTTGAATATATTTGTCACAAAATTGAAAACGTTATTTAGGATTGAATTGATGCTTGAAAATGTGACTTTTTTTTTTAAACTTAATTATCTCAGAAACTATAAAGTTTTGTTATAGTAAACCCTTAATAAAAAAGATTTAAAATTATAAGCTAAATCGAAAATATGATTCGTATATAGGGTGTTCTATTTAAAAAAATACAACTTTATGCTGTCCTAGTTTCTTGGCTCACCCTGTAGAATCCTAAATATTTTTAAAATCTGCGTAAAAATAAACTGTATCAAACAATAAATATAGTTTCTTTGTAAATTTCACCGAAAAGGCACAAACTTACTTCATCCAATCGTTGACTCACCCTGTACAATCAATATCCCAACGACTCAATATACTTTCCACAAAAACTACTAACAATGATAATTATTCAGAATATGTGTATGAGGATAAAGCCAAACCGGAGAAGAGCCAGAAGATTTCCAATTCACACGCTATTGAAGGAACTTACTATGTTGTTACAATAATGTTGGACTTTTTTTTTATCTTTTTTCTTTGTGAATATCCTGCTTGTTTGGACAGTAGAAGTAAATGTTTATTATAAGAATGTACATATTCACGGGCTGATGGACTTCAGTCGATGACCCATTGAGGGCATGTATATTTATTGTATTGTTCTCAATAAAGCACAATAAATAAATAAATATTTTAAATCTTAATAATTTGACAACGTCGCATTTCAAAACAAAAAGGTTTTAGGGTTGAAGAGAATGAGACTCCAATTTCGATTTAAAAAAAGTTTTAACAAAATAAACATTCCGCCCTACGTATTTTTAGGACATCCTGTATTTAAACCAGTTTTAACCCAACTAAAATTTTGCCCATCATATTTTTCATTCATTTAGGAATACAGCGCGATCGAACACCGCAATATGAGAAGGACACCCTGTCAAGCTTATCTATAAGAAAATAACAAAATTAAAACATATTTTTATAATATTGTAGATTAAAACTCCACTAATCTTCTTTTTCAGTGAACTCTTTCGAATCTTCAATAAATCAGAACTTTTTTTAATTTAGATTTTTATATATTTATTATATATTACGTTATAATCATTTATTTGTTCTAAAACTTTTGCCTAAATAGATTTAATAGCTTTTACAGGATTCCTATACATCAGAAATTTAACCTTTACAATCAACAATCAAAAAGTTTTTAAATTAAAATGTTCACTTTGCTTTTAGGCACCACATTTACTAAATTATTGGCTCTTTCAGCTGCGTTTGTGTAACCACACATTTCCCTATCTGACATTTTTAACCCTCAACAAAAAAAATGTTATTAGTTTGAGTGGTATGGTAATATATTGTTCTTGTTTTGATGTGGTTTGCAGACGATTCTGTCAAAAGATCACAGAATAGAAATAAACAGGACTTCAATAAATAACATTTTAATCGGAATGCATTTAAAATTCCTGTCTCAGTTCATATGACATGAATACAATGTAGGATATATAATATGAAAACATAAGTTGTACATTAAACGGTAAAAAGTAACTTTCTATACGAAAAATAGTGATAAAAGATTCATATTTTAGATTACTACACTGTTAAAAATAACCTTAAATTTAAAGTACATTTATTAATTAAATTTAAGGATTATATACCTTAAATCATCAAGTTACAGGTACTTTGAAATTAAAGCTTTGTACATTAAATTTAATTTAATGTTAACTTAAATTTCAATAAAGTAACTAAAATTTAATTTATAATTACATTCGATTTAATGTAAAAATTATTTAATTTAATACATTAACGTTAAATGCATTTAATAAACGGTTTATGAAATTTGCTTCCAGCACCTTACATTAAAATTTTTGTAAAGTTTTTTTACAGTGTAGTTTTATAATTTATTGTGGGTTATAAAATCGTGGGCGCTCTAATTTAATGACGAATGAATAGAAAGTGATTAACGAAGATAATTCTCAATTTGAAAATTTCTCACTGTCATGTGGCTCTCAAATTAAAATATATTTAGCAGTTTTTTTCATGCAAAACAAGCTCCCATTATTTTATAACCAAAATAAATTACCAAACTAGTAATCTAAAGATTCATAATCTATTGTATGTCACCATTTTTATCCGTCTTCTAAAAGAAGGAGATTCTCAATTTCGCCGCTATGTATTTTTTTTCGTTAATGTACAGGGTGTCCCATTTTTGATACTTTTAAGGGGTATTGGAGTTATTATCAAAGATATGGTGTTGCGGTTTTCACTTGAGTTTCCTACTTTTTAACGAAACGAAAGATTCCGGTGTCAAATTTGTCATGGCTCTCTTAGTTTTTAATCTACAGGGTAATTTTGAAAATCTTCATCTTCTAGGCAGCGTTAATTTATCAAAAAGGTAGAGACTACCTTTTGTACAGTTTTTTACTTAAAGTTCAGTGTCGTGGTCAGTTCTTTTCTAAAAAGTTTAGTTTTTGAGATATTAACCAAACTTATGATTTTTTAAATAGGACACCCCGTATATTATTTTAAATATTGATTGAGTATTATTTAGGCTTTTCAAAAATATATTATGTGTTTTTTTTATTTTGAGAAACAAGGTCAGATTTCGATATTTTCAGTAATTTACTTTATTTGTAACAGTAGGCTATTATGGCCAATTTATAAGAAACAAATGCAAAATTTTGATAGTAATAATTGTACCAAAGTTCAGACACTTTCAAAGTTAGTTTTAATGTTTTCTTATTTTCAATTGCGAACACTTAATTATTACTACATTTTTCACTTTAACCAACACTGTTGTTAAAAAATCAAAATATTGAAATTTGATCGCAAGGAAACAAGAACAATATTTTTTCATAAAATTAAAGTAACAGAAACAAAAAGAAATACTGAAACTAAAAACAACAAAGAGTTTTTTTAAAGATGGTTTTCACAATGACGGCCATTTTCTCGAATGCAATATCGGCACAGTTTTGTTATTCTTCTAATTGCATTTAAAAGAATCATGGATCTATTATGAAAAGTTTAGATGGTCAAACCAATTGCCTCACGAAATTCCCCTATAGATTCATGTAGTGTCTTAGACACTTGATTTTGCCATAAACCCCACAAAAAAAGTCCAAAACGGAAAGATCGGGAGATCGTGGGGGCCATCTCACTGGCCCATTGGTACCTATCCGTCTCTGAAGAAAGTTATGTTCCAGAAATGGCCTTAACAGCCCAGAGTTGTGGCTCGGGGTACTGTCTGGTTAAATATAAATGGAATTGAAATGGGTCAATGGAATATTTTCAAGCAATGCTGGAATAATTTCCTCAAGGATTTCTAAGTATCTACGTGCTGTGAGACCTCTTACATACATCCTGTAGACTATGCGTCGGCCCAAAATGAAACACGAGACACATATCCCGAAGTGCGTCCTTTCGAAAATTGAATGGTGATTTACTGCAGACCAGTGCCTCGTGTTGTGACGATTAAAAATTTCCGCACTTGAAAAATAACATTCGTCAGACCAGATGACAAATCTGCCAAAAAATTCGTTGATGCGGATTTCTTCTAAATACCATTGAAAAAATGTTACTCGGTGCTCATCATCTCCGGGATAAAAATGCACTATTTTAAATTTATATGGATGGTATTTATGCTTTTTCAAAATTCTATCAGCTTTAGATTTTGCTACACCATTTTTCCTCTATTTTTCTACAGAATAGTGAAGTTGTTGCTGCTGCGTAAAATAGCACATTTGTTTCTTTTTTCCCCCACACATCTTCTTTGACGTATATTTTGTGACGCTGATGAAGAAAAGATCCGTATTTAACTAGATTTCTTTTTAAACGAGCAAATATGTCTGGAAATGGTTGCCTTCTTTCTAGATATTTAACATGAACAAAAACGATCGCCAGATATGAAAAGTTATCGTAATGATAACAGGTTAAATACATTACCTATTGAAATATAATTCAGAAGCTTCTTGAGTACTTTCATTGCTTTGTATAAAGCATACTAACATATCATACTTTTCATAATTATCATAAACGACCATAGTAAATGCAAAATAAATAAAAAGTAAAATAAAAACAAAACAGTGAAGTTCTAGACATCTGCTTTTTTTTCTTACTAATTTGGCATGGCTTACTGTTACAAATAAAGTAAATTACTAAAAATATCGAATTCTGACTTTGTTTTTTAAAATAAAATAAACACCTTATATATTTATGAAAAGCCTAATCAATATCTAAAATAATATACTGGGTGACCTATTTAAAAAATCATAAATTTGGTTAATATCTCAAAAACTAAACTTTAAAAAAAAAGAATGACTGAGCCACTGAACCCTACGTAAAAAATTATAAAAATCAGTCCTTATCTTTTTGAAAAATTTTCAAAATCACCCCGTAGATTAAAATCTAAGAGAGCCATAACAAATTTGACACTGAAATCTTTCATTTCGTAAATAGTAAGAACCGCAACACTCTATTTTTGATAATAATTCCAATACCCAATACATTAGTGTGTAGCTACAACATGAAATAATTTTTTCTCATTTTTAGAAGTGAAATAATGACAAAAAAAAAAGTTAATTAATTATTATACCGTAATATATTAGCCTCCAAAACCGTTCCTTACTATCCCCGTGGGCGAATCCGCGACTGGTGACTGTTAGTACAGGGTGTCAGCATTTTAAATCAATTGCATTAAAATAATAACTTTAAATTTTATCAGTTAGGCAAGTCAAATGAAAATTATATATATATATATATATATATATATATATATATATATATATATATATATATATATATATATATATATAATTTATATTTGTATCTTAAACCTTTTGTTAAATCTTTTTTCTAATATTTTCTTGGGTATAGGTTTGTCATTAGAGAAACAAAGGACAACAATTTTTTTTTCTGACGTTTCGCTCTACATAGTGAGCTTCTTCAAAAGAGCTAGGTATATTTATTTTACATCTACAAAATTACGAAATTTTTTATAATAAACATATATCACAGTAATTACACTATTATATTTTTAATTTAATTAAAATTAATAAAAATAAAACAGATTTTAAAATAGTCCTAAAGTTTAAAATTTAAAACAATATGAACAGGTTAAAATAGTGAAGATTATAAAATAGTACATACCTTGAAAGTAGTTTTGTGTGTATGTTTAAAAATAAATTCAATTATGGTTCTTGGTATGCAATTGATATGGATAGATTTCTTTTTATAAAAAGCAAAAAATAGAAAAAAAGATTATTATTTATTTTTTAATAACGTTCTTTCATTTGCATGAGTGTATATGAAATCGTTCCAAGCATCATTACATTATTTCTCATGTTTATTAGAGAGTCGCTGTTTTATTCAAATATCAAATTATAGTATATCTGACTTAAGTTTTTGACATCTTGCTTGTCATTTACAACATTTTTATTTTTTTTATGTGTATCATTTCTTTGATGACTAATTTATGATAATTTCTGTCAGTATCTAAAATATGGGTGTTTTTAAAATCAAATTCATACTTAGATGTTTATTCATGTTTACGTAAAGACGTCGATGCGTTTTTAGTATACTTGTGTCCATTCACTCTATTTTCAATATATTGTGTCGTCATACCAATGTATTTCTTAGGACAGTTTAGAAATTTTTTATAATAAACATATATCACAGTAATTATACTATTATATTTTTAATTTAATTAAAATTAATAAAAATAAAACAGATTTTAAAATAGTCCTAAAGTTTAAAATTTAAAACAATATGAACAGGTTAAAATAGTGAAGATTATAAAATAGTACATACCTTGAAAGTAGTTTTGTGTGTATGTTTAAAAATAAATTCAATTATGGTTCTTGGTATGCAATTGATATGGATAGATTTCTTTTTATAAAAAGCAAAAAATAGAAAAAAAGATTATTATTTATTTTTTAATAACGTTCTTTCATTTGCATGAGTGTATATGAAATCGTTCCAAGCATCATTACATTATTTCTCATGTTTATTAGAGAGTCGCTGTTTTATTCAAATATCAAATTATAGTATATCTGACTTAAGTTTTTGACATCTTGCTTGTCATTTACAACATTTTTATTTTTTTTATGTGTATCATTTCTTTGATGACTAATTTATGATAATTTCTGTCAGTATCTAAAATATGGGTGTTTTTAAAATCAAATTCATACTTAGATGTTTATTCATGTTTACGTAAAGACGTCGATGCGTTTTTAGTATACTTGTGTCCATTCACTCTATTTTCAATATATTGTGTCGTCATACCAATGTATTTCTTAGGACAGTTTAGAAATTTTTTATAATAAACATATATCACAGTAATTATACTATTATATTTTTAATTTAATTAAAATTAATAAAAATAAAACAGATTTTAAAATAGTCCTAAAGTTTAAAATTTAAAACAATATGAACAGGTTAAAATAGTGAAGATTATAAAATAGTACATACCTTGAAAGTAGTTTTGTGTGTATGTTTAAAAATAAATTCAATTATGGTTCTTGGTATGCAATTGATATGGATAGATTTCTTTTTATAAAAAGCAAAAAATAGAAAAAAAGATTATTATTTATTTTTTAATAACGTTCTTTCATTTGCATGAGTGTATATGAAATCGTTCCAAGCATCATTACATTATTTCTCATGTTTATTAGAGAGTCGCTGTTTTATTCAAATATCAAATTATAGTAAATCTGACTTAAGTTTTTGACATCTTGCTTGTCATTTACAACATTTTTATTTTTTTTATGTGTATCATTTCTTTGATGACTAATTTATGATAATTTCTGTCAGTATCTAAAATATGGGTGTTTTTAAAATCAAATTCATACTTAGATGTTTATTCATGTTTATGTAAAGACGTCGATGCGTTTTTAGTATACTTGTGTCCATTCACTCTATTTTCAATATATTGTGTCGTCATACCAATGTATTTCTTATTACAGTTTAGGCATGGAATTACATATATTACATTAGATATTTTTTTGGTGAGAACTTTGCTTTTTAATTTCGTATAAAATGATCCTAGTAAATTGTTGGCCTTATGGCATACGGTTATGTTATGCCTATCCAAAATATATTTTATTTTTTCAGACAGTTGGTTTACATACGGTAATGCAATGAAAGTGTTTTGTGTTTTGGTATTGCTAATTTTATTTTTTTTGTTTGTGTTATAATGTAAAAAGGTTCTTTGTTTAATTATTTTTTTTTATGAGTAATTTGGGAAAATGGTTCATTATTAGAGTCTCTTCCACTTTTTTTAGCACTTCTAGACGAAATTCGGGTGAAGATAATTTTATAGCTCGATCAACTAAGCCGATTATGACACTATTTTTCTGTTTATTTGGATGTTGGGAGTTAAAATTCAAATACCGGCCCGACCAAGTATCTTTCGTGTACCATTTTGTATGAAGATTGTTATCAGTCTTATTTCTGTGTATAGTTAAGTCCAAAAAGTTTATTTTTTGTTCCATTTAAATTTCAGGTGTAAATTTCAGTTTGGAAAAAAAATGGGACGATTTAAAAGAACACACAACATTGACACTCAATGAATTTATAGAATCTGTAAAACTTACAATAAATAATAATTATTTCCAGTTCAAAGATAGTTTGTACCAACAATTAGACGGTGGTGCTATGTGTTCACCAATCTCCTCAACAATAGCACAAATAGTTATGGAATATGTAGAAGAAGAAGTATTGAAAAAACTGGATTTTAATATAATATTTTTTAAACGCTATGTAGATGACTGTTTGGCTGCTGTACCCGAAAACAAAATAGATAGCTTATTACAATATTTTAATAATTTCCACCCAAAACTGAAATTTACATCTGAAATTGAAATGGAACAAAAAATAAACTTTTTGAACTTAACTGTACACAGAAATAAGACGGATAACAATCTTCACACAAAATGGTACACGAAAGATACTTGGTCGGACCGGTATTTGAATTTTGACTCTCAACATCCAAATAAAAAGAAAAATAGTGTCATAATCGGCTTAGTTGATCGAGCTATAAAGTTATCTTCACCCGAATTTCGCCCAGAAGTGCTAAAAAAAGTGGATGATGCTTGGAACGATTTCATATACACTCATGCAAATGAAAGAACGTTATTAAAAGATAAATAATAATCTTTTTTCCTATTTTTTGCGTTTTATAAAGAGAAATCTATCCATATCAATTACATACCAAGGATCACAATTGAATGTATGTACTATTTTATAATCTTCACTATTTTAACCTGTTCGTATTGTTATAAATTTTGAACTTTAAGGCTATTTTAAAATCTGTTTTATTTTTATTAATTTTAATTAAATTAAAAATATAAAAGTGTAATTACTGTGATATATGTTTATTATAAAAAATTTTGTAATTTTGTAGATGTAAAATAAATATACCTAGCTCTTTTGAAGAAGCTCACTATGTAGAGCGAAACGTCAGAAAAAAAATTGTTGTCCTTTGTTTCTCTAATGGAAAACCTATACTCAAGAAAATATTAGAAATATATATATATATATATACATATATATATATATATATATATATATATATATATATATATATATATGAAAGTAAAATGCGAAAAGTAAATGAAAACTTCTCTCCATCATATCCTTTCTGTGTTAGAGGTTGCACAGTTAGAACAAATTGTTATAAAACGCAATTTATCCTATTCTACCACCATCGAGATGATGGCCTACCTGTACTACCATACCGAGAAGAAAGTCAAAACTTACCCTCCCCGCCACAATGATACGGCAGAGGTACATGTTTCGTCTCTACTAGACTCATCAGGGTACCGACATGCACCTGGCTGTGCAAAGGACAGATCGGAAGGAAGCATGCAAATACTGAACACGGCTTCTCCGACCTCCCGTCGGATGGCGTATATATGTTTATGCGGATTTCACGGATTCCTCCGTGTGAGATGCAATAGCAGTGGATATATCCACATTATGCCGTTGTAGTGCTGAAATCACATTCAGCAAACGTACCACTATATGCAGCTCCGCGTATGAATGAAAGTAAAATGCGAACAGTAAATGCAAACTTCTCTCCATCATATCCTTTCTGTGTTAGAGGTTGCACAGTTAGAACAAATTGTTATAAAACGCAATTTATCCTATTCTACCACCATCGAGATGATGGCCTACCTGTACCACCATACCGAGAAGAAAGTCACTTGACTTTGACTTGATATATATATATATATATATATATATATATATATATATATATATATATATATATATATATATATATATATATATATATATATGTATGTATATGGGATAATCCGCGTCAATCGGATCAGAACAATGACCAAAATTAGATGCAACCAAAAAAATCGACCAAGGGCTCGTTTTGAAGTTTAAAGCGTTTGAAAAATTAAATATGGAGGCTGGAAGCTGAAAAAAAAATGAAAAAGATTGTAGCTGATGGACGCCCCTAAAAAGCTGGTGGGGTGAATTGAAAAAGCGCAACATGGCTGATCCAATAAGGCGGTCAAAAATCACATATGGTGCCCTAGTTTTTGAAAATCAACCGATATGCACCAAATTTGGTATACGGGGGTTTTTAGAGACGCTGATTATGAATCCGACGTCGGATTTGCAAAATTTAATATGGCCGATCCAATATGGTGGACGTATTTCTTAAAAATTAACCGAATTGCACCAAATTTGGTATACGTGAGTTTTTAGAGTCGCTGATTACGAATCCGAGGTCGGATTTGCAAAATTTAAGATGGCCGATCTAATGCGGCGGGCTTTTTTTTTAAATCAACCATTTTGCACCAAATTTGGTATACATTGGTTTTTGAGCTATCACATTACGAAATTTCCAAAATTCTCAAGGTCAAAATGGCGTATCTAAAACAGCGGGCGTATTTTTTGAAAATCAACTGATTTGCATCAAATTTGGTATACGAATCTGCCAGGTTTGTCAAATTCAAGATGGCGGACGACATTTTTGAAAACCAACCGATTTTTACAAAATTTGTTATACGGGTGTTTTTTGGGTCGCTGATGACGAATCCGAATCAGATTTTTAAAATTCAAGATGGTGGATCCAGTATGGTGAACACCTAACAACCCAATCCCCTATATTATGTCTTGAATTTTGGATTTTGAATATTTGACCTCGGATTCGTAATTAACGACCCCAAAAACTCCCATATACCAAATTTTCAAAATTCGGCCAACATATTGAATTTTTGACAGATATATTGGATACTCCATATTGGATTTAGTCAACCTACCATATCAGCTTTTTAGGGGCGTTTATAAGCTACAATTTGAGCCAAAAACGACTCGATCGGTTACAAATTTTTATTTTTACAAGCTTTTTTTTGCTAAACACTCGATTTTTCTCCGGCTTCCAGCCGCCATATTGAATTTTTCACTCGGGATTTGAAAAAAGATGCTCTAAGCTTTAAAATGAGTCCTTGGTCGATTTTTTTGATTGCTTCTAATTTTTGGTCGTAGCCCTGATCCGCGAATTGTCATATATATATATATATATATATATATATATATATATATATATATATATATATATATATATATATATATATATATATATATATATATATATGTATATATATATATATATATATATATATATATATATATATATATATATATTTTCATTTCTTTGAGCTGTTACAGAAGTATGCTACAGTGTTTTTTCACTGAGAACGTTACTGACGAATGCTTGTGTAGTCCAGTGATTGTATTTTTATTATCAAATATATTTTTTTACTAAACTAAACATATTAATTTGAAAGCAACTACCCCTCTACAGATGGGGAGATACCTATATCCACAAAACCAAAGATTAAACTATTATAGGTCAAAGGATAAAAGGTAAATTTAAATTTTCGACTTCAAAACTTTTTCTTATCGTCGATTATAAATTTTACAAGTTCTCCAAACTTAATTCGACCCAGACGGCTTTTTTATTCAAAAGGTTTTAAGAAATATAAAATAAAAGTTAATTAGCACTGCATATTCATTAAAGTTGGCCCGACATTTAAAAGGAATTGTTAAATTAGATACATGGGTCAGCGATTTAATTAGACCCATCTCTTCAATAACAATTTCATCTCGTTTAGGATGTTTTTAGCGACGAAAGAACTATGTATTAAATTTAGATAGGAAAAGGGACTGTTTAAAAATTATACTGTCCTGCATTTTGAAATTTTTTGTCGCTTCCTGATATTTTTTTACGATTTTTGTGTCTACTATCGCGTGCTGAATTCAAGCATAAGCGCGGTTTCGCCCGAAAGTTTTTAGAAAAGGAAAGAAGAATATAAAATATGCGCAAACCAAACCATAAGCAATCTAAGGAATTTTCAAAGATTAAAACAAATCCCTTTTTTACAAAATATACTTCATTGAAAAAAGTATGATACAATCAAATAAATTACTTTGTTGTCTTTTTTCGTTTATATTCGCCGGGATCAGTTTCACGTTTGAGGTTCCAACAGTAGCGCGCTAAAATGTTTGGGGACTATTTTCCACTCTATATAATAATAGTTCGCCGTATTCGTCTGAAACTGCACCTAAATTTTCAGAAAAGAATTCCAAATAGAAGTGAAGAGATCTTTGTAGTTCTCCAACTTCTTGTTACTTAGGAAGTTGCTATATACATTTTGTTGTCTCGAATGTATAGTTTCAAAATTTTCGTCTTCAAAAAGTTCTCGTATTCGCAGTCCAACGAACAAATTTTCTGCTGCTCTACTAAGCATTCATTAATGACGTTTTTCAGACCGGGCACAATATTTTGACGTAATGACCATTCTATACCGACATAATGTTGGTTTTTGAGTCTGCTGTCCTATTCGCATAAAAAACAATAATATTTGGTGTAGCTACTCTACAGTCCTGTAAATAATACAGTGATCTTCGGATTTTATGATTTGAAGGAATATATGCATATTCTCTTACGTTTCTTTCATATTTACAGCATTCCCGATGGGAACAGATGGTTGTTAATTTTCATTAAACAATAAAACTGCCAGCAGTTGTGACTTTATTTTGGGAAGATCCAAATCACGAAAAAATCATATTAAAATATTTAATGGAGCGGTTTACTGCTATTATATCGGTAATAGTGTTTTTTTTTCAGAACCTGGTCGAGCTTTTGGTTTAAAATCATCTAGTTCATCCGATTCCGAGTCAATTTCGTATTTTTTTCGAGGCTTAGGGACAGGCATGCTAGAAGCCTTATGAGATACCGGTCTCATGGCTAATGGATATTAGGATATTCAATTTTAGGTTTGATTATACTAGAAAACCACAGGATTTTTTTTAAGCAAAAATAGCAATCATCAACATGATTTTGAGATTCCTGTCAATTTATTGGCACTTTAGACTTCATAAATTTGTGAGTAAACAATAGCTTTCCTGTTAAGGTTATTAAGCAAGTGTAACAGCAAATTTTCAGAGCCCCAGGTTTCATCTTGATCGCCAACTTTGCTCCCAAAATATAACTCTTAGCAGCGGGTAATATATTCCAACTAAGTAAAAAAATCATTAATGATTTATTCATCTTGCATATGCTAACTTTATAGTTACCAAATCTTACCACTACTTCTGGCTAAGATAATATTGCCTCCTTTCAAGAATTGGGTATTCTAGAAATTGGGTTATTCTTAGTACAAAATATCTTCGCAGATCTTTACCAAGCCTGTAAAATAAATTAAATGAAGTAGAATCTGCCATTTATGTAATGGATACTTGCCTAAACAGCCTTATGAATTACGAGTCATATAAATCTCCAAATGGATGCGCTCGTGATAGAAATGGACGATTATAATATGTCATTTGTTTTTCCGTTCATCTGGCATTCTCTGGTCTACCATGATTCAAAATTACTTCCGCAATACCTATTTTATATATGTATACTTGTGAACAAACATAATTTATAAAAATTACAATATTTTTATTACCTAAAAATATAGTATTGTTACAGAATTTGACCATAGACTCCTTCTAATGACATACTGTGTTAGCGTTAGCCATTCTATCTATAACCAATTTGCTGCCACATATTAATTTGTAGCTATTTTAATAACCTATAATTAAATTTCACAGTAATAAACACACTCTGGAAGTCTGGACGTTCATCTGCTCTCTTGCAGTTTTAGTTTCAAACACTACTATTATTTAAGCTTACCAAAACCATAACTCAGAACTTCAGGACTGAGGCAAGACTGCTAATTAGGTAGACAGATGACACCTATTGTTGTCGCGGACGTACTGCTCACACAGCAGTACGTCCGCGAGTTTAGTCGCGTGAAGATTTTTGATTAAAATTAATCAAGACAAGTTTCTCCAAACACTTAGTCTAATAACAAAAATAAATAGAATAAAAACGAAATATTTACAATAAGAAACTTAAAACTAATAACAATTACGAAAAAAAACTAACATAATTGCTTTTTTGGCCGTTCTATTAACCAAAAATGTAAAATCCAATTTTGAAGAAAACACGTATAAATTGCTCACTAAAATACTAAACAGTAAAAGAAATAAAATGCGAAAAAAACAGCTATTTATCTTTCTAATCAAACACTATTAAAACCCCGAAATGCTCGACTAAAATAATACAGGATGTTCCTTTAATTTCCCAAATTAACTGAAAAACAAAACAAAACAAACCTTCTTTCCCGACGATTATACTCGTTACGTAAATTATGGCACGGCACTGGACGGCGATTCCGAATCTAACAACTTCTAGATTGAAACTGAAGTTTAGTATTTTTTAAAAGAGCGTTCTCAAATCTTACCTTTGTACCCCCTCTAGTGCCTTTTCGGTTGAACCACCTGTAACTGTCAATATCATTCCCTTAAAGTTCGAAGGTTCCTGTCCCCTGGTTCATAGATGGCATAAGTCATCCATGCGTCGAATTTAATTTAATTTAATATTAAAACTGACCAGAGCTCAAAACTAATGATTATTTCACACAAATGTAATCGATAACTATTCTACACTTATACTAAAAGATCGTGTAAGAACCCATGAAAAAACAACCCTACGTTTTAGCCATTTTCACATTTTTCTATTCTTATTCTCGTCAGTTTGGGAAAAATAGGTAACAGACGCGGACTTTTTACATAATAACAAATTGCTTTTTAGTGATTTTATTTAAATATTCCTTTGTTTTCTTATGATGGGAAAATTTGCTCAATTTAAGTAAAAGAAAGCTCTCTCACGGTCGGCCATATGTGGTTATCACTTTAGCGCTTAACCTTAGACCTCTAACGAGTTGAATGTTAAAACTATTAAGTTACTTTGACAGATTTATATTAAAATCTTCGAGAGGGTAGAACCGTTTACATTTTGTGTTATATAAATTAACTGAGTTTACGTTGTTTTTACAAAAAATTAACTACCCCAAAAGTAATAAAACTGAGCTTAAGTTTACGAATGTTAATGGATTTATATTCCCTGATACGTGACTATTTTTGGCTAGACATGAGATATACATCTCAACGGTCCAAATCCTTATACAGAGGGACTCAAGTCAATTCTTCCATTTAGTAGAATTTTGTTTACAGTTAATAAATGTTAAGATAATTAAAAATCACAATGAACTTTTGTTCCCTTACAGCATAATGACAGAAATAACAGTATCGTTCTCTCAAAATATCGCTGTTTTCTTGGTTCGGACCAATACAATAAGTTCTCTCAAGATTTGATAGATGTGACAATTGCCTAAAATTACCATATTACGGTGTTTTACTTTTTTGTGAGAACCACGCTCATTTTCCATCCAGATGGTCGTTCTCTCGAGAACGAGAATAGCCACACTGGTGTTTTCTAGAAACGTCGGGCATCGAGACTACCAGAAACACCGACATAATTCCTGTATACAGGAGCCCTTCAATAAGTAGTTGTCCCTTTGACTAGCACGTGGTAGGTGAAATTTAGAATTACATTGAGTTTAATGTATTCTTCCGTTATTTTAAGTCCTAGGGAGTTAAGACTTCGTAGATGGGGGACATCCCCAAATGCCCTCCGTGCAATATTACTAGATTGTACACAATTTCACTAAACTTAGCGAAAATGTCGCATCCTGGTATGCTGTTATAACTTATATATCACATAGGTACATCGTTATACATCCTTTGCAATTAATCAAAATATGTTGTTGATGTTCTCGAGATTTTGCAATACAACAATTTACAGGTCAGTGTAATGATTACATAGGTAGAAACAAAGCTTATTATAGCTAAAGCGGTAGCTATTATAATCTTTGATAAAATTAAAGAGTTACATTCATTTAAAATTTAGAAAAAAAACGGGTGACTAATTTGATTTGTTGGTTCATTTGGAAATAATCGACATAAATTTATTTATGCTGTATTGCAATAGTCCAAGTTGTAAAGCAAGCCCGTATATTTCTCCTTTAAGGCTAAAGTCATGATTTATTAACATAATTTTTATCAAAATAATTACGAATATTTAAATTTTAGCGAAATGTTTGAGAATAATTTCAGATGAAAGTAACTAACTCTGAAACGAACTGTCAACTAAAATCAGTTGAAAGTATCGTTTAAAAATGAAATTCAAAATATCAACCGACAAATCGCTTGGTATAAATTAAATTGTAAAACTTGATAAATTTAAATTTACTGAAACATATTGAATTTATTCAATTCGAATTATTTTTTGAGACTTAGATTTTCTAAGAAACGTATAAATTAAAATACAGTTTTCTAATTTTATTAATCAATCAAATCGGAAACACGATTTTTGTGGCGCTGTATTTGAAAGCTCCAAAACTTAGTCGACTAATTATTTTCTTTGGCAATTTAAGGTCCAAGTAGTCTAATTACACCGGTTTAAACGTTAGTACAAGGTTAAAAAATCGCACAAATGTTAATAGGATTTGTTTTTGAATAAATAAAATTTATAATTTGATTTCATTATATAGGATTATTGGTAATTCAATACATTCCTTTGGGGATCTGATAATACAAGTGGTAAGGAGTAAATTTAATCCTAATATGTATAATACAAAACGAAATAGTTTTTGAGATATTTCAATGTTTATTTTCTCTTCAAAAAGTAAGTTTTTCTTCAAATTTTTCACAGAATCAAAATGCTTTCACAGATTCTTTTTGTTCCATTTGACAGACCATAGTACTGGTCAAGTACTCCAGGAAAATCGTTATACAAAGTTGAATTACATATTTGAAAAATTTAATTTTTACAGATTAAAGGCTATTTAAAAAAAAACTGAAAATCGTATAATGCATATTAGGGTTAAATGCATTCCTTAACTCTTGTATTGTCAGATCCCCAAAAGGAACGTATCGAATTATAAATAACCCAGTATATTAGGATTTTTTTAATAAAATAATTTAAAGAACGATTTCTCCAGGTAAGATAATTCCTAGACTAAAAGTGTAAAGCCCTACATATTTTCTCTTTCTAAGATTAAGTTCTTAAATGTATTTTTAAAGAAGTGTATTTCAAAATAAATTCTCTTTTTAACCAACTTAAAATAGAAGGTGGTTTTCAATTCGACGGCAATGTATTTTTTTATGTATGTACATCGATTATTCTGGAATGGCGTCAACGATTTGAATGAAATTTTTTACGTTACGTTACGGTGGTCTCATCTCATTTTGGAGAAAATTAGTGCAATAAAATCCAAAGATAATATAGCGGACAAAAAACTAATTTAGTCAGATTTTCTCCAAAACTGGTATGAGGGAGTTCTCAGGGTCACACATTACGAATTTGAAATTATTTTTAAAAAATTCGATATAGCGGATCCAATATGGTGAACATAAAATTAATTTTGTCCAATTATCTCCAAAATTGATATGGGGAAATTTTCGGAATAGCACATTACGAACCTGAAATTATTTTAAAAAATTCAGAATGGCGGATACAATATGGCGGACAAAAAAATTATTGCCTGCGATTTTTACCAAAATTGATGCGGAGGAGTTTTCGAGATCGCAAATAACGAACCTAAAATTATTATTAAAAATTCAATACGGCAAATCCAATATGGCAGACAAAAAAATTAATTATGTCTGATTTATTTTAAAATTGGCATGGGGGAGTTTGTGGGATCGCACATAACGAATCCGAAATTATTTTTAAAAAATGAAATAGAGCGGATCTAATATGGGGCATTAAAAATTTTACATCTCTGGATTTTGGGAATTTTCGGGAATGTTAATTAAAAATTTAATATAATTTTTGAAAAATTCGATATGGCGGATCTAATATGGTGTCTTAAAAATTTTACATCTGTGGATTTTCTCCAAAATTAGTATAGGAGGGTCCTTGAAGGTGTAAATGACGATCTTAAAAGTACTTTTAAAATATTCAATATGTCGGATCTAATATGGCGAACTAAAAATTTTACATTTCTTCGATTTTGTCCAAAATTGATGTTGAGGGTCCTTGGGGCGTATACAAACTTAATATGCAGGATAAACTATGTCGGACTAAAAAATTACGTATCTAGTTCTTTAAATATTGGTATTGGGAGGTTTTGGGAGCCTACATTACTAATTCAAAATTAATTTAGGTTTGAATGTAGCGGATGGTAGACTAAATATTTGTTTGATACAGTTTCATTCAATACTTGTATTTGGAGAATTCTCAGAATCAGAATTTTTAGTTGTCCACTTTAGTATGGTTTACAACTTTGGATATAATGAGGACTATTTTGCTACCTTGAAATCATTGTGAGGTACACTAATCTTACTTACTTAGTTCAAATAATTTATAGATGTCATAACGAATTCAAAACCAAAAATCGAAAAATAAAAATTATTATTTTTTTTTTATTATTGGAATCGACTTGTAAAAATGAGACAAAAAGTGAAATATAACATTATAAATTTTTACATGAAATTGAAATTTTTGAAGTCGACGCCACACTAAAACCTGACAAAATGTGATTCGAAAAAAAAGTTTAAAAAATACTTTATTTATAACTAGCATTTTACCCGTCGCGGCTTCGCCAGCAAAATATTCGTTTTATCGTATAAATAAATGGATTATAGATTGTAGAAAATATTTCGCTCATATCTTCAGGACTTAATTATGTTTAGAATAATAAAAACAATTATCGGTCGCGGCTTCGCCCGCAAATATGTGTTTTGTCGTTTTAATAAATGGATTATAGATGGTAAAAAAAGTTGCACTCATATATTCAGGACTTAATTATGTTTAGAATAATAAAAACAATTACCCGTCGCGGCTTCGACAGCAAAATATTTGTTTTATCATATAAATAAATGGATTAGAGATTACAAAAAAGTTTCGCTCATACATTCAGGACTTAATTATGTTTAGAATAATAAAAACAATTGCCCGTCGCGACTTCGACAGCAAAATATTTGTTTTATCATATAAATAAATGGATTATAGATTATAGAAAAGTTTCGCTCATATATTCAGGACTTAATTATGTTTAGAATAATAAAAACAATTATCCGTCGCGGTTTCGCCCGCAAAATATTTGTTTTACCATATAAATAAATAGATTATAGAATGTAGAAAAAGTTTCGCTCATATATTCAGGACATAATTATGTTTCTAATAATAAAACCAACTATTTGATTGCATTAGTCCAGCGCTATATAATACCATTTGAAAATCATGTAATTTTACAGAGTTTTTTTCATTTTCATCATTTCTTATAAAGATATCGCAAAATCCTTTCTTATTGTTAACCTATACCACATCACGAATGTGTCTACGAAATTTCAAGTCTAATCATTTAGGCTCTACATTCATCGATCAGTCAGTCAGTCAGTCAGAACTTCATCTTTTATATATATTAGGTTGCTTTTTTACCGTAATTTGTATAAATCTTATGTTCATAGTTATTTGTTTCATTTAGAAATAATTTAGCGCCGACTTCAAAAATTTCAGTTTCAAATGAAATGAAAAAACTTATGAAAATCCGGTTTCCGTTGAAATGGCTGATATTGCAGTATGTTGTGCATTTTGGTCCCTGGATTGAAGGTCTCAATGGGCGCGAAGCTCGAAAACTCCACGTTTTTCGAATATCCACTGACTATTATCATCTTTTAGAGGTATACTCTCCCTCGTAAACTGAAAATAATAATTAGATAGACATTTTCTCTGTGGAGTCTCACTGTGGTATATTAGGGTTTTTGGGGTCGCTGATTTCAAATCCGGGGTCGGTGATCTCCATTACGTAAAAATCAAGGACATTTAAAGGTCAAGTTGAGGGAAACTGTTGAAAATATTTGAAAAAAAAATCCATAAATGTTTTTTGTGTCACTAAATTCGAATATGTTATTTGCTTGATCCGTTAAGGTCACCTTAAAGTAATTTCAAGGTCACTTTAACCTTGATAATCGTCAAATCCCTGTTATACCAGAATGGCATCAAAACCACCTTTAAACCCCTAACAGAAATGCAAGGCTAGGTCCGTCCTATTCGAGGATCCAAAAGATCTGGCCGTCTTATCGGGATTTCTAAAGATCGGGCCCCGTCTTAGGTCCGATTCAAAGTCAAACCTGCAAAATCGTTAGGAAAATCAGAAAAAATGTATGTATAGATTTAAAATCCGAATCTGCTTGTCTGTGTATGGTCAGGATCAAGGTCATTTTAATGTAAAATCGAAAAATCAGAGTTTGGGATGACATAAAAATGAAACTGGAGGGATCTCTACATGAAATGATGAGATCGAGCTAAAAACTTTGAGGTAGAAGTGATTAGGATTCGTTGAAAGGTTTTTTTCTCAGTGATCCCGGAAACCTGTATATGAATATTTTCAGATTTTTCCGACGGTTTTAAAGGTTGACCTTGAAATGACTCCGAAATGACTTTAAAATTACTTCCAGTCGACCTTGTAGGGTCCAAAAAATTACATAATTAGATTCAGTGACTCAAAAAATATTCATGTAATTTTTTTCAGATTTTTTCAACGGTTTTCTCGATTTGACCTTCAAATAATCCTGACACGATATAATTTAAACGACCTCGAATTCGAAATCAGCAACCCTAAAAACTCTAGTATACCCCAATGAGACTCGCTGATACGTGGAATTTTCGGGATTTGTGCCCATTCAGACTTTTAATCCGAGGAAATAAATACACAAGATACTGCAATGCCAGCCATTTTAATGAAAACCAACTTTATATTATTATTTTTCACTTTCTAGCCCATCCATCAATTTTAAAAACATATATATTTAGGAGATATTTTTCAAAAATTCAATCAATTTTAAAAAAATATATATTCAGGAGATATTTTTCAAAAATTACATCTAAGAATACGTAAATAAAAAACACTACAAAAGTTGTGAAACATAAAAATAAATAATTTATATATATATATATATATATACACACATTTTATAAAATTCATAAATGAAAAAATATCCTTTTAATACAAATTTAATGTGCGTTAGATATTTCACTTAAAATTTATAGGGATTTGTCAATGCCAAGAAATTTAAATTAAAATGTTAAGTTCGCCTTTAAGCTCCACCAAAGTGATTTATGAGACCTATCGGTTCCATTTTTTCCATATTTCTTTTATTTGCTTTTCAAGAACCCGTCAAATGTAATATTGTTCGGATATCTGAAAGAAAATCTATTGTTGACAGTCAAATGATGATTACTTAAGTTGTAGTTTGGATGATTTTAGAGTGAATATTTAAAAAATTCTGACATTATCGGTTTCAAAAACTTTGAGGTTTTATTAAACTTATAGTTAACATGTTCAACTGAAACAAAATAGACAATGACATCATAAAAAACAAGATCAGCAGCCGGATGTGTGTAAACCATGTGCTCATAAAAGACCACATTGCTAGGCATTCACGTATGTTAGCTCTCCGATCTTGTGATATTTGCTCTAATACAGGGCCTAAGCATATTCCATGTCATTTAATACGCTCATGATGGTATAATGTTTATAAAGCATTGGAGGATATTAATTCATATTGGAGGTTTGGTTGGACCATTGACAAAACAATCTTAGACTTTTACAGTTAGGGACGCCTCGGCAACTATTTTTGTTATTTTTAGTGTTAGTGAATAGTAGCTAGTACCCAGCTAAGAACATGCCAATCACCTGCCTCCGCACACTATATAAGGTGATCACCTTCGGCTTGACCCAACGTATCTATGCACATTGTGAGCAGAATAATATCATTGTAACTCAACAGAAAGGATGATTTTTATCTCATTTTTATGCAAAGTATGAGAATCACATGCACCCACGATAGTACATGGTAGCAAAAGGAACCCAGTTCGAACACTTACTCTGGCTTCTTAATACTAAAACGACATCCACTAGGTTGTCCAAAATCATGGGCGAATAGTAACTTCTTAAACATTTAAATACATTATTGCTTAATATTACGTATGTAATAATGTTGCAGATAAAGAAACTTATTTACAGAACGGAAACCAAATTATTTCAATGAATTGCAAATCATAAGGTATTCCTGTTTTTTTTAAGGTAGTCATACTTGTTTAGTTGACATATAAAATTAAAACTAAACTGTTAATCAAGGCAAAAACACAATCTACTCCAATGGGGACTGGTGCATTAAAAAAGTGAGGGTTGCAATGGTACATTAAAGCGTAGATATGTATAAAACCTGTCATAGACACAGCTGGATGAAAAAATAAAAGTCTATAAAAATTAAGTTAGTACGAAACAAAGCTCTCTCTCTCTTTGTCCATCCACTCCTGCATGTAGGTCTCTCTCAGTTGATTTCATCTTTCTCTATTCTTCGCCAATCTCATCCACTGTTTGCCCGCCACTGTCCTTATGTCGTCTACCCATCTTTTTTGAGGTCTTCCCGTGCTTCTTGTTGTCTCCCTCGGTCTCCATTCCAGGATTCTTCGTGTCCATCTTTTGTCCTCATATCGGGCTATGTGACCAGCCCATCGCCACTTCATCTTTGCAACCTCCTCCACGATGTCCTTGACTTTCGTTTTGCGTCTTATCTCGGTGTTTCTAATCTTGTCTCTTAATGATATTCCAAGCATATTTCTTTCCATCGCTCTTTGGACTGTTTCTAATTTTTTAGCGGACTTTTTGGTGAGGGACATGGTCTCTAATCCATACAGACACACCGGTAATATGCATGTTTCTTTTTAGATTTATGGGAATTGAATTATTTTTCAGGATGTATGCAAGTTTACCGAAAGCGGCCCATGTCAGCTGTGTTCTTCTTTTTATTTCAGCATTCTGGTTTGATTTTCCTAGTCTGATGTCATGACCCAAGTATACATAGTGTTCGACGTTTTCTATCCTCTGGTTCTCTATTGTTATGTTTGCCTGTTCGTGGTTCATTATTTTTGTTTTGTTGTAGTTCATTTTAAGACCTACAGATGCGGATACGTCATTTAGCTTTTGTAGCATTTCGTTCAATTCTGGGAGCTTACTTGCTATTAAGATTATATCATCAGCAAATCTGAGATGGTTCAAGTATATTCCGTCGATGTTTATACCTAAAACAAAGCAGTGTATTTTAAACAACTAAACATAAAGAAGGTAGTAAATTTTAAAAATATAACAGTCAAAACAAAATACACTTATGACTGTGTAAATTATTTATAAAGAAAATCAATACACCGATTTTTGACATTAGCAAACTTACTAATAATCCGCTGATTGAAATCAGGTATACTTTCGATAAGATCCCTTTCTTTAGAAAGCATTGCCAAAGCAGAAAGTCCTTCTTAGCTCATAGCATTTTGTAAAAACGTTTTTTCCAGTTTGAGGGTAGAAAATCACAATTCTTCTTCAGGTAATGCCGTCGGAATAGTAAAAGTTTTAGAACTTCACTATGTATCACTTAGCTCGATATTTTGCGAAAGATAGTCATAAAGTACAAGAAGTCGGGACAAATTGTACTACATTCGACATACTTTTCCGAAAAAAAAAGACTGGCTGCTACTGAGCTAAAGCTGAACCGTTCTTTTGCTGACAAATAATTATATCACAAACTTCTTTTGCTTCCCAAGAAAACTCCGCGGAATCATCGAGCTTGTGTCGTTTTGAAGTAAATGGAGCTGGCTCAACGTCGTTTGAGGTTATATTATTTCTAATTTCGGGTCATTTTGATTCAAATGATAATATATTTTTATTTGCGATAACAGCGTCAATTTGTCTTGTTTGAAACTTACCAAATAATAAATAAATTTGAGGCATTATTTTATAAAATAAGTTTAACCACTATCACGGTTCAATTTTGCCCTTAAACTCCCTATGGCTAATTTGTTTAATTTAACCTTATTTTGCAAATACTGTCATTATGGACAACATAGTATTATTTTCCTTAAGTATTTCTCAGGGATTCTTTGAAGACAAACATTTCATTAAGTACAGTTTCGATTAATTTTATTTGCCATTATTTTGTCCTACTTTGGTATTTCACTACACTGTGCTTAGGTATTTTCTTAAAAATATCAAATTTACCGCTACCTTTTTTTTATATTCAGATAGATCTGTGTTTTTTTTTCTACCATTTATATTTATTTACATTCGAAGGGATTTTATGTATATTGGGTTGCAGAAATCAAAAAATTTCGATTGATGCATTAAATTATTTTTCTTAAAGTTAAAAATAGCTACTGGGATACTTATTAGATTTATTATTATTGTTTTAACTGGAAAATGCTAATGACTAACGAATTGGCTTAACTAACAAATACATTTTAGCCGACTGTTGTTGCCCGATGCCTTCCTTTTGAGCTGTCATTTCTTTCACACGTGGTAATTGAACGCGCCTAACGGAAATCGATTAGTGTGCAAGCAGGGCCATGATTATAAATGGAGGCCGTTTTGCCTTGATTTTTCACTTTTTCCTGGTTTGATTCGGCCGAAGCAGCTGCAGACTTCCATCTCAATTTTTAGTTGCCAAGTTTTTGGGATTCTGAGATGGAAAGTCGAAGACTATCCCGATAATTTTGTTGAGTTTTAGTGTGCCGTACCTTTTGTCAGGTTGGCAGTTATAGTTTTTTTATCGGGATAAATCTGGAGACAGAGATTTTAGGCAGTTTGCCCGGGTCAACGAAGGAATCAATCTGATCCCAGAAGATCGTGTAAGGAACTTTAAAATAATTACTGTTAAAACGATCTTGCATAGTTTTTTTATTTATTAAAAGATTTCAGCTCAAAATTGATTTTTACGTAGTAAAATTAAAGCATAATTTAAAACCAACAGTTACGTTATTCTAACACTCATTTAGATCCAAAATTAACCACTTTAAAACATTATTAAGATGTATTTTAGGGTTTTGGGGCCGATCATTTCTTTTTTTGTGATAAATATATAGTTCTTGAATTTTGAAATTTGTAAGTTTCTGAGTTGTTTTTTTTTTAATATCTACTACCTTGTGGTGCCTTTTTTTCCCTTTGTTATCAGTAATCAGGTAATCCAATTGCTTACCGATATCCACCAATTCTTTCTTGATATCTTAATAGCGTTGTCCACTCAGTAATACTACTACAGTGATATTTGTGTTCCTTTCTCGGAAATATTTTAACTTTTCTTTGCTGATTTTCTATGTTTGTCCTGCTCCATTTCACAATTTCAAAAGAGTAACTGAGTGAGAAGCATGTATAAGTGTTGAATGCCTTAAATAGATGTTTATGGTTCAGGTTGATCCGCAGTACCTACGTCATCCGTTGTATGAATTCGTTGGTTAAATTGGTAAACATAGTTCTTGGTCAGTTCTTTGTATTTAATGCTCCCGATTACATATTTCTTCTAGTTGTGTTTACAATACGGCATTTATTAAGGCCGAACAGCATTTCTATATCCCCAGAGAACTCGACCACAACTTTGAGCATTTGTTCTAGCTGATTTCTGGTGGTATTTATCAATTTAAGATTATCCATATATAGAAGATGATTTAGTCTCACCACCTCTCTACGATTATTTTTAATACCGAAGCTGCATGTGATCGAATTTAAAAGGCGTAATAGAGGGTTCATGACTATGCAGAACCATATTTGGCCTAATGAATCTCCTTTAAATATTCCCCTTCGTATCGGGATTGTGTCTGTCGCGATTTTTTTGCTAGATGGTATTTGCATTGAGATATTAGTTCTCCAAGTTGATAGAAGACTTTATTGTTATTGTTATATCTGATTTCAAGTCAAACGACTTCTTATTCCCTCCAGGGAATATTGACTCATGTCAAGTATACAAAGATGCCAAAAGTATAAAGCTCTGTGGGATCCCTTTCCATGTTATCGGGTCCTAGGTGACGTGGTGTGCTGTATTTCTTTCAAACTTTCGGACGATCCGCGCGGCTGCAAGTAGAACTACTATCTAAATCGGCTTATACAGATACTTACTAAGACCCAGTCCCTTGATGTTCTGCAGGAGATTCTTTGGTATCACTCCAGTTGCTGATAAAATTATGGAAATCGTTTGGACGCTGTTCATTCTCTATTGTCTTCGAATCCAGATTTCTGGATTTGCGATCTTTTCCTTGTATTTTAGCCTTAGGTTATTGTTGATAGGTACAGCAATGTCGATTAGTGTAGTTCGCCTAGAAATTTTATCTATTAGTATAATGTCTGGTCTATTATGGGCAACTGTCTGATGCTTTAGAATAGTTCGGTCCCAATATAACTTGAACTCGTTATTCTCAAGAATTGGCTCCGGCTTGTAATTGTACTAAGGCATTTTTCCTGCCTGCAATAGATTTAACTTATCTGCTGAGTCATATCTCTCCTTGAACTCCGTTGCGGCAAACGGTTATCTCTGATGTTCGACAACCGTATTGGTCGTTTTCTATTGAGGGATCTCTGATGATGAACTTCCGATAGTTTTTCGTCGGAATAACCTGGTCTTGGATAGTTAACAAAAATCTTTCCATTTTCGGAGCCTGAAATCAACCAGTAATTCGATGTCGTCCTGATTGACCTCATTTGGCCGCCGCCCATGAAATAATTTCTCTTGCCAGACTTGTAACTTCTCTTGGTCTGTTTGGTAGTGAGAAACAATATCCTGTTCCCTCAGTTGTAGCGGCATTGAATCGTGTGATGTTGCTCGATGTAAAGTGGAAAAGCCCACTAGCCTGTGGAAATCAGGACGTAAGTTTATTATTTGTTAGTTGAGCTACTTACCAATATCCACCAATCGTCTTTCTCCTTGATGTCTTAGAAGCATTATACGTTTAGTAGCACTCCTAGCAAATTTCTACTATTTAGTAATATTCGTCTTACCCTCCTAATAAATTTGGTAGTCAGTTCGGCCATCATAGTATGATGGTCAATTCTTTTAGCTTGTTTCAGACCTAGGTATTTGTATGTTTGCTCTGCTTCTATTGCAACTACAGTTTCACTGGTCTGCATCTCAAATGCTCCTGGTTGTATCTTTCCTTTACCGATGTTCAAAATACGGCACTTGCCAAGTCCAAACTGCATTTCGATGTCTCGGAGAACTCCTCTACAATTTTAAGTATTTGTTCCACCTAGTTTCTGGTAGCAACCCTCAGTTTAAGATCATCCATGTATGATTCACTCTTGCTACCTCTTCGTTTTTATTTCTAATATTGAAGCCGTATCTGGTGGAGTTCAAACGGCGTGAAAATGGGTTCATTGCAAGATAGAACCACAATGGGCTTAATGAATCGCCCTGAATATTCAGAAAATACTCGTTTCGATGGTATCGTTGGATGGTATTTGCAATTGCATCCTAGTTATCCAGAATGACATTATGCGTTCTAAAAATGAAACAAAATGAATGCCAATCTTACACATTCTGAATATAGTTGTGAGCCACTCATGTGGCACTAAGTTGAAGGCCTTCTTATACTCCATATAAGCAGCAAAGAGGTTTCTTCGATTGGTACAGGCTTGGTTACATATGACAGACATCAGTTGCTCCTTGTATCCCATTATTATTATTATTATTATTATTATTGATTTACAAGCCAAACGGCTTCGCACTCCCTCCAGGGATTATTCACTCATACCAGGCATACAAAGACACCAAAAGTATGAAGCTCTGTGGGGACCCTTTCCATGTTATCGGGTCCTAGGTGGCGTGGTCTGCTGTATTTCCCACTTTCGGACGGTTCGCGCGGTTGCTAGGAGAGTTGCCTTCTGCATCGGTTTATACAGATGCTCCCTAAGGCCCAGTCCCTTGATGTTCTGCAGGAGGTTCTTTGGAATCACTCCAGTTGTTGACAGTATTATAGGAATCGTGTGGACGCTGTTCATTGTCCACTGTCTGCGGATTTGCACCTCCAGATCTCTGTATTTGGCGATCTTCTCGTTGTATTTTGACCCTAGGTTGTTGTTGTTCGGTACAGCGATGTCGATTAGTGTAGTTCACCTGGAAATTTTATCTGTTAGTATAATGTCTGGCCTGTTATGAGCAACTGTTTGATCTGATAGGACCGTTCGATCCCAGTATAACTTGAACTCGTTGTTTTCAAGAATAGGCTCTGGATTATATTTGTAGTAAGGCAACTTTCCTACCTGCAATAGTTTTAACTTATCTGCTAACTCTTGGTGGAGTATCTTAGCGGCTGAATCGTGTCTTTCCTTATACTCGGTTGCGGCAAACGCTTGGCATCCTCCAGTTATGTGCTGGATCATCTCCGATGTTCGACAGCCATATCTACATTGGTCATTTTCTATTGAAGAATCTCTGATAATGAATTTCCGATAGTTCCTAGTCGGAATAACCTGGTCTTGGATAGCTAACAAGAAGCCCTCCGTTTCCGAAAACATCCGTCCCGAAATCAACCAGTAGTTCGACGCTAAGTTGTCGACATTATCCTGGTTGACCTCATTTGGATGTCGTCCATGAAGTGGCTTCTGTAGCCAGGCTTGTAACTTCTCTTCGTCTGTTCGGTGGTGAGAAGCAATATCCCGTTCCCTCAGCTGTAGCGGCGTTGAATCGTCTGCCTCGCATATTGCTCGATGTAGTGTGGAAGAGTCCGCTAACCTATGGAAATAAGAACGTAAGTTTATTATTTGTTGATCGAGCTGCTTACCAATATCGACCAATCATCTTCCTCCTTGGTGTCTTGGAAGCATTGTACGTTCAATAGCACTCCGAGGGTGGTGTTTGTGTGCTTTTGTTAGGAGTGTTCTTATTTTTCTTTGCAGGCCTTCGATGTCCATCCTGCTCCATTATTATCTATTATTACAAGCCAAACGGCTTCGCACTCCCTCCAGGGATTATTCACTCATACCAGGTATGCAAAGACACCAAAAGTATGAAGCTCTGTGGGGACCCTTTCCATGTTATTGGGTCCTAGGTGGCGTGGTCTTCTGCACTTCCTACAAACGGACGGTTCGCGCGGTTGCAAGGAGAACCGCTTTCTGAATCGGTTTATACAGATGTTCACTAAGGCCCAGTCCCTTGATGTTCTTCTTCTGTTATTATTATTATATTATTATTATTATTGCAAAATATTGCAGAAAAATTTAACCAACCGATCTATGGGCACACACCAATGTTATACAACTAGCAGATTACGTTAAAATTACCATAAATAGATTTGTCAATCTGGGCTAATAATTAAAAATATTTGAAAGAAGTGTGTGAAAGAAAAACATACATAAACCTTGATCAAATTAAACAAATAGGCTTAGAATTATAAATGCTAATATTAATTCACCTCCCTTTTACAAGTTTTAACATCTAAAGACATAATTTGAGTAAAAAAAATATCTCTAAATGTAGCCAAAGTGCTTTGAGGAATGTAAATTTACGAACGCTTCAACAGTTATTATCATCGAAGAGAAAGTTTTTAAATTAAAATGTTGAAATCACCTTTTAGCGCCACCCCGACTCATTCATTTAACCTTTCAGTTCCGCTTCTTTCGCTCGAACTTTTTCTATTCGCCTTTTAAAAGGACCGTAAGTTTTAAGTTTGAGATTATTTAAGAAATTTATTTGCTGGTGTATTCCTTAGTGTAAATTCTACAGTACGGTTGCAAATTAGAAACAAATTTAATACTATTAATTGGAGCAACACAAAAAAGGCAAAGAATATTATAAGAATACCAATGAACAGCCAAGCACACAAAAGATAAACATCCTTAGGGCCCGTATCCTCGAAAGCGTGATGTGAAAAATGATGTCAATGGTGATGTCAACTGTCACTTCATACTTTTGACAGTAAAAGTCATATTTTGAAAAAGCAATGTTGCCAGATATGCCAGTAGTTTTGGTGCGTCAAATTAACCGTCAAGAAAAATAGTGTCATTGTTGTTATTGTTTCCATTAAAATATTTGTACTTTCCCTGGATTAAATTTATTTTGTATCACTTAACAACCAAAAAACTATAGACCAAACCATGTATCAAATATTTAGGTGTAATATAGACCACAAAATTATCTTAAAATGACACTCTAGAACTGTTAAACAAAATGCATACAAAGAGCCAAATACTTTAGGATTCTGATATAGAAAGAAAAAGGGATATCAAGAAAAACAACAACTCATATATACAAAGTAATATACTGACGTCAATTGGAATACATGCCAACAGTAATTGTAAAAAGCCAGCACTGATAAACCTTGAAACGGTGCAAATTGCAACTCTACGTAGTTTAACTAAAAGCCATCATCTCAATCTCCTCCGGAAACTATCCTATTAGTTATTTATTGTATAAATTCACAAAATATCCAGCCTCTTAGTGCAAGATGTCCTGTCCTGACAACTAAATTTGAAAGAAAACCTGAAACTTGAACGATGATAGAAGAACTGTGCAATACCAGGGACCGTTACGTACGCTTCTGGACGATAATATTATTGTTGAAGACCTTCTTTTCTGCAAAAGCTTCACTGAAGGCGCAAAGGCTCAAGACTTGATTGAAATTCTTGACAAGTTTATAACAAAACATAATTTGTGTTGGAATATCTGTATCGGTATATGTACTGATGATGCTCAATCAATGTCTGGCCGCTACGGAGAATTGCAAGTGCTTATTCACAGTAAATCATCGCATGCTATCTGGACCTATTGCATCATCCAGTAGGGAAGCACTTGTGTCGAAGTTGATGAGCTGTGAATTGAATTTGATATTGGAACTTATCATAGACGTAATACATAAAAACTAGACCATTGAAAGCCAGACTGTTCAAAAGATTTTGCATAGATATTGGAGTCGAACACACAGCTGTGCTATATTATTGCAGTTCACGATGGCTTTCACGTAAAAATGTCTTATCCCGTGTATCGAGATACTTTGCCGAACCAGACTTTTTACTAAAACTGGCATATTTGTACGATAAATTTGACAAACTTGATGCCCGAAAGGCAATGACATGCACATCTTGAAACTATTGTGTATAAGGAAAATTAATGAGGATGGCGGTCAAGATTATTTCCCACATTTGCGTAAACACGCGTCCTCTAGTGAGCCTGCTGTCTCTGTTCACGGAACCTTTTTTGAAGCTCTCTGGATGGTTTGCAAAATACTTTGCGGAAAAAAATTTTGAGAAACTTTCTTGCATCGAAGATCCTTTCCATGCTCAAGTTCCACCAGAATTCATTTCACATGAACAAGAGAGTCTCGTTCAACTCTCTTGCGACAACAGGTTTAAAACAAAATTCGCTTCTTCCTATTTGGTGGAGCTTTGGATAACCATCAAAAATGAAAATGCAACTCTAAGTTTAAAAACTGCAAGGTTTCTCGCTCCTTTTGAACATCCTCTTAATACGAAGCAGGATTTTCAACTGTAGCTATAATAAAAATTAGATATCGCTCAAAGATATCAACGTAGAGCAAGAGATATATATATGAGCCTCAGATTGTGTTGTTTTCATTTCTGTGCTTGGTGATTAGTGTCAATGTATAGTCATGTTCAATGAAATGTGGTGGTTTTCTACGATGTAGTAGGCAGGTTGACTACGGCGCAGTAACAAAATACTAAACCTATAAGTGCGCCGCTAAAAAGTTAGGGAACCTCTGCTAAATTGTGCGTTTTACGACAAAACTTTATATATATTTTTCAAAATGGATTTTCTCAATACAAAAACATTAGCTAAAAACTGTAGATATTAAATTTTTGCCAAAAAATAGAATCTTTCAATCCCCTATACAAGTTAAGGTTTTTCAGTTAACTGATAATGGTGTTTAATCATGTATAGCAGAAGCAACACTTTTGATTTTAAGTCCATATGACCCCAATACAGTTGGTATCTATTATCTATACTATGTAGAGGATTGAATCAAAAAGAGATAAAACTTTTTAATTTTTAACTTTTCAAAAAAAGTATTCTTTATAAAACCTTTTTCCTATTAAATAAATTATTGAATATGTTTGCCCAAGATGAACACTTCTTCTTCTTCATGTGCCATCTCCGTTTCGAAGTTTGGCTATCATCATAGCTATTCGGACCTTAGACACAGCTGCGCGAAACAGTTGATTGGAGCTACATCCAAACCACTCTCTTAAGTTTCGTAGCCATGACATTCTTCTTCTCCCGATACTCCGTTTTCCCACAATTTTTCCTTGAATTATATTTTGCAGGAGTTGGTATTTATTTCCACGCATGATCTGGCCAAAATACTGCAACTTTCGACTTTTGATGGATAGTAATAATTCTTTTTCTCTCTTCATCCTTCTAAGTACTTCTTCGTTTGTTATTTTATCGGTCCAGGGTATTTTCAATATTCTTCTGTAGATCCACAGTTCGAACGCTTCTATTTTATTGCAGCAGTATTTATTCATGGTCCATGTCTCCACACCATACAGAAGGATAGAGTGAATATAACACTTTACCAAACGTATTTTTAGTTCCAGGCTTAAGTCTCGGCTGGTTAATATATTTTTCATTTTCATAAAGGCGCTTCTCGCTTTTTCAATTCTTATTGTGATTTCTTTCGTGTAGTCATTTTTTTCGTTCACAGATGTTCCCAGATAGTTATATTTCTCAACTCTCTCAATTTGTTTGTTGTTTACTTGGAGATTGACATTATTGATGTTTTTCTTTGATATTACCATAAATTTAGTTTTCTCTATGTTGAGTGTTAGACCATATTCTTCGCTTATTACTACTAATTTCCTGAGCATTCTCTGTAAGTCGTTGAGATTTTCTGCAAGGATGATGGTATCATCTGCATATCTGATGTTATTGACTGGAATTCCATTCACCTTTATACCAGCCGTTTCGTTTTCAAGCGTCTTTTTAATTATATGTTCTGAGTATAGATTAAATAAAGTTGGTGATAAGATACAGCCTTGCCTGACACCTCTTTTTATGTTTACTTCCTCTGTTAATCTTCCTTCGGTTTGTATTGCCGCTTTTTGGTTATAATACAGATTGCTGATTATTCTTATGTCTCTGGAATCAATGTTTTTATCCTTAAGAAGTTGTACAAGTTGTTCGTGTCTCACTTTGTCGAATGCTTTATTGTAGTCGATAAAACATATATAGACCTCCTGGTTTACATCTAGACATCGTTGTATCAGTATGTTGTATGCAAACAGAGCCTCTCTGGTTCCCAGGCCCCGTCTGAATCCAAATTGGGTGTTTCCGATGTCCTCTTCAAGTTTGGCGTACAATCTGTGATGTATGATTTTCAGGAAAAGCTTAAGAATATGGCTCATTAGACTTATTGTGCGATATTCATTGCAGTGTTTGGCGTTTGGTTTCTTTGGGATGGCTATAAAGATGGATGTGAGCCATTCCTGAGGTATTATGCCGGTTCTATAGATGCTATTGAAGAAGTCTACTAGGATATTTAAATATTTCTCATCTATGAGTTTTATAACGTCTATTGGGAGGTTATCAGGTCCGGGCGCTTTTCCATTTTTCATATTTTTCAAAGCATATTGAATTTCTGTCTTTGTTATATCCGGTCCTGTTTCATCTTTTTGGATTTCTATTTTGATTTCTTTTCGGTTGTCGTCGAATAGTTTTTCTATATAGTTCCTCCATAATTCAATCTTTCCCTCAGCATCACTTACAATTGAGTTATTCTTGTCCAACAGGTAAGGAGTTTCTTTCGTTTTTATTTTTCCCGTTAGCTCTTTCACTTTTCTATACAGATTGAATGTGTCGTGTTTTTCTTGTAGTTCTTCTATCTCTATGCACTTCTCTGTAAACCAATTTTCTTTAGCATTTCGAATTTTCTGTCTGATTTTGGTTTGGATTTCTTTGTATTTACCGGTGTCATTTTTATATTGTCTTCGAGTGTCCATGAGTTTCAGGATTTCTTCTGTCATCCAGTTCTTTGTTTCACATTTTACTTTCTTCAGATGTTTTAATGATGGTGTCATTGCAGCTTCTTTAATGGATGTCCATGTTTTATTTATACTTTCAGCGTTGTCCTCACATGGGTTCTCTATTCTATCCAGGTTTTCATTCATTTCTGTTCTCAGTCTTTCCCTTTTCTCACCGTTGTTCAGATTCTTGACATCCACTTTCTCGGGGTTCTGTTTAGGTTTTAATTTTTTCTTCAGCCTTACTTTCATCTTAGCAACAATAGGGTTATGGCTCGATGCTACGTCTGCACCGGGATATGCCTTTATTGATTTGATACTATTTTTATATCTAGTGTTAATCATCAGGTAATCTATCTGATTTTTCACGATTTTGTCTTTGGTGTTTTGTGGTGATGTCCAGGTGTAAAGTCTTCGTTTTGGGAGTTTAAAGAACGTATTTGAAATTACCATGTTATTTTCTTGGCAAAATTGAATCAGGCGGTCTCCTCTGTCGTTGCGAGTACCGAGTCCATAGCTTCCTATACAGTCCCTTACCTTGCCTTGGCCCACCTTGGCATTCAGATCTCCCATTACAACTGTAACATCTCTGGGCTTTGTTTGTTTCAACATGATTTTAATTTCCTCATAGAAACGTTCCACCTCCTCGTCATCTTTGTCTGCTGTAGGTGCGTAGACCTGGACTATGAGATGAACACAGTGAGCAGCAAATTTGAAAGTATGAGAATTGGGTAAAACAAAAAACCTTTATAAGTTTAGAACAAAATGTTGGATAAAAAATCTAATGAAATCATGATCTTAAATTCAAAATTTTTGCCTAATATTTATAAATAATGATTTTAATAGTTTATAATTCTTTTTTAATACATTTATGTCAAAGACAAGCTCTCTTATCCCATTTTTTAAAAGCAAAACATTGTGTTCTAAAGATATAATATCAAGAATGTGTTTGACCATCCCCTTAAGCAAAAATCTAAAATCGTAAGATTGGAGCTCCTTGAGACATAAAAGTAGACAGTTTTGTCCAATCCAATGCTCAGGAAATACATTATTTAACCAATCTAATACAATTTCGGAAAAATGGACTACAGTAGAAACATCCGGGTAAGTACTTTATGTTTTCTTTTTTTGAGAATATAATATTAAGTACTATTAAATAACCCAGTTGTTTCTTTCAGAAAAATTATAACTACTGGCCCCTAAGGTTAAAAATCAATATGGAACTCATACATACAAAGAACACAGTACTAATCTGGTGAATTTGGCCAATTTAGGGGTTCATATGAAAGGAAAAACGAAGGATTAAACGTTTAAATGTATCCTTTCAAACAGATTTTTGGTGAAATATAGAGTTTTTGAATGTTTGCCAATGGTCTTACTGCTACAGAGTAAGCAGTTACCTTAACTCTAACATTCATGTAAAAAGAATGAACAGAACAACAGAACATTCATAATTGGGTGACAAATTTATTAAACGCTTAACGAAACCATAGTTAATATAAAAAAGTACTATTTATCTTTGTATTGCTAATCATTAATTTTTGATAGTTTTATTTCTGTAGGTGCGATTCTAAAATTTTTTCAAGACAATATAATTGTCTATAAAGGGAAAATCTACAACAAAACTTAGGTTTTAATAACAATAGATTTGTTTGAACGCTGGTTATGGTCGGTGGGAGCGAGGCTGTTGTGATGTTTGATAGACATAAACATGTTTACTTATTTTTTCTTTCAGTTTAATTGTTTGTCGTGACTCTTTTCAGTGTTTTTAAGTGTTAAAAATTACTATAAATGCGAAGTTTGCAATTAATATTAACAAAAAGAGGATTTACAAACTTACTTTTACTGGTAAATATTGTTTACATATTGAAAATAACAATAATAAGAATTTAGGCAACCCCACATTCATACTTTTATGTATTCTAGAATTGATGTACCGATTATGATATGATACTCGTTTAAATAATGCAATTAGAAAAGGATACCATTAAATCGGTATGTGTGTACCAAAGAATGAAATATCTATTGTTTATCAACACTTTTTCAAATATAAATACAAATATTATTACGTTATTCCGTGTTCAATTAACCGGACCCTAATTCTGACGTTATGCTAATTCCACAGGAGTACATTCGAAGGTGGTAACTGATATCGTGAGGTGAATTGTGTCATCAAATATTTAACATAATTGAAAGACAAAAGTATTTGGCAATATCAAGAATTTCAAATAATAATAAATGAAAACAGAAGTACCCATACAAATATCTTAGACATTGTTATTAAGCTGAAAAAGATATTATAACATAATATTAGAGGTTTTTTACCTGAAAAATGCGAATATAATTAGGAACTTTACAAAAATAATTTTTATGTAATTTTCCGACTTTACAAACGTAACATATCGTGAACTAGTATTTCTTCAATATTGATTTACTAAATAAATTGATTATTGGCCTAATGATTACAATAAATCCTATTTCTGCAAAAATATGCTTTTAGCCTATTTGTTGTTAATTTATATTGACAATATAATATATTCTTAAAGAAAATGCAAAATGCAAAAAAAATGATATAAAAAAATATAAGGTGTTCCATTTAAAAAAATAAAACTTGATATTATATCTCCGTAGTTAAAACTAAAATTCAAAATCTGACTACGCCACTGGATTCTACAGAAAAAAATACCTTAACAATGCCTTATTAGTTTTATCGTAGTTGTTTAACAAATAAAATAAAGGATATTTTAGAAAATGGAAAAATTCGAAAATCGCCCTGTAAATCTAAAACCGATCGCGATAGCCGTAATTTGTTTTCGCTATTATAATTTTCTCAAAAAAAGAGCTTGTGACTAATTTATCATATTTTTCAACTATTTTACAGTTTCCCAAATAGCCTTTAAAACATTCAAAACAATCCAGCCTGTATAGAGCATAAAATAATCTAAATATAAATAGAAGTGCTCATTGCAACAAAATACCTATATTAGATAAATCAATGGCTTTTTCCAATTTTACAGTACGACTGCTAGAATCTTATTAAAAGAACTAGTTATAAAACTTTATAGATTTTAGCCTAAAATCTAGCGTAGCCATATAATTAAATAGCCGACTTTAAAAATAATTGTCATTTCCTGTGCATACTCACAAACCATCATTTGCATGTTAAAAATTATTTTTTGTATTAGCTTTAAAGGACTGTACTCATTTTAGCCATTTCTTTTTGTTATACAGAAATCGGGAAGTTCAAACTATGTTTTATATCTTTAGTATTATTAAGGACATCTTGGTGTTGTTCTAAGAACAGAGATTTTCTAGGAACTCGAACTGAAATTGATTTCGCTAGCTAGGTGAGCTCACATAAATGCAGCTTTTACCTAAAATTACAAGATGTCGCTGCAGGACCGTAAAATATATTTCACAACTTTGTATCAAAGTCTTAAATAAGTAAATATGTATGTAAATGTTTTAAATAGAAAATATCTAAGTAATTGTCTGCAATCTACCTACTTGAATCTACTTCACTCAGGTTAAAAAATGTTATATTACATTCATTTATGTTATTATAAAACAATAATGTATAAGATATCGAAGAAATAATTTGGTAGCATAACAATTACCAACGTTTTATTAAAGATATAAGCACATATACAGGGTGTCTAGAAAATACGTATACAACGTTTGATGACAGACTTTTGACGTCAAAATAGGTCGATTTAAGTCAACTTAGTAATATCCGATATTACTTCGTTTAGATGGTAAAAGATGTCAGTTTTAAGAAAATATTGATTTTTCCCTTATTTCTTGAAAACATGGTAATTGAATTTAATGATTTTTGGTGTGAGGTCTAGCACTGTAATATGACATTTGCTAGTGGTCTATAAAGTAGTGTAAGTGTTATAAAAGTAACGTCACTTGTAAACATCGCTTCTGATTTATTATGACAACCTAGATAATTCTATTGGATAATGCCGTATATTTTGAAGCTTTTTTACTTCTTGAAAAATGTTCGTTAGATGAACGGTTTCGCCGGAAAAATTCATCTACATATATATTGCTTGCTGTACCTGCGGGTAGAACTGAGATAGCTCTTGAACTCTTTAACTCTTTTAATCATCATATTCAATTCACAGTTGAGGAAAAAACTAACAATGGGATCCCATTTTGGATATGTTAGTTATATCTACGAATGAAAACACTCTAAAAACTAAATGGTATAAAAAACCATACTGGTCTACTCATCAGTTACCCTTCGTGCAATCCTATGAGACCGAAAATCAATCTCATCTTTGGAATGAAAAATGGAGCTGTTAAACTGACACACCCGAATTTTAGAGCAGAGGCATTACGCCAACTTAATAATATACTACTGGAGATTTCTTACCCAGACAACATTATCAAAAAATTTTTTTATATTACTAAATACAATATTCCGGAAAAAATCTTTGAAATACCTTCTCAACCGTAACTGTTACATAGTCAATCTTTAAACCCAGTTAACACTCTTTCAAATGTAACAGTACAAATTCAGTTTTTCCACATACTACCGCATATAGAAAATCTTACTGACAAATTTCTGAATATTTTTAAAAATACAGACATTAAAAACCGAAACGCCGTTACAGCTAAATGAGACGTTCTGCATAGTTTATAAGGTTCCCTGTTCCAACTGTCAATTAGTTTATATAAGCCAGACTTCCAGAAGCCTCAAAGGCAGACTCACTTCCCATTGTAGTGATATTAATAAAGGTTTACCCTCTTGTCCTCTGGCTGAACACGTTTTACATCAAGATTATAATATTAACTGGTATGGCACTAAGATTCTGGAAAGAATTCCTGCTTATCAGAAAAGGCTCTTCCTTGAAATGGTGCACGTTAACCAAGAGAGTAACACCATGAATAAAAAAAGTAACACCGAGAGTCTGAGTGCCCTTTACGAGTACAGTTATATTTTAAAGTTGGAAAAAGAAAATTATTTCAGCTTTCTGGACAATCCATCTCCAGATGAATAGGTTTTTTCTATTAAATTCTCTTATGTAAAAAAATATCAAACAGGTAATTTCTTAATTTTATTTTCTATTTTTGCTAAATCTCTTGCGTGATTTCGCCACTGTTACTATATACACCACCCACCACACTTCCCGGTTGACACATGTCAGGTGTCACTATAAAATGGTGGAATAGTCAAGTAGGACGTTTAGCAGTTTTCGAACTTTCTAGAATTTTAATGAATTTTTACAATTCCATCAAAATATGCCTCTAAATAAAGTTAAAAAGTGCTAAGTTGAATTTTTCCCCTGTTTTTTGAACGTGTACTTGTTTAATATTCAAACCACATTGATGGGTTAAAAAATAATTATAAGTTAGATTAATACTCTAACTGTTAATAATTGTAGAGATGTCCCGAAGAAGAGATAAATAAATTCTCGAAAGCTTGACAGAATCAAAAAAGGGGTTTTCTCGTAACCAAGACCTTCAAATTTAAACAGACTGCATCTCCAATAACCTTAGTTTGATATATATATATATATATATATATATATATATATATATATATATATATATATATATATATATATATATATATATATATATATACAGGTTGTCCAAGATAAGGATCCTAAGCATGGGGATCTCGGAAACAGTTGGAGATACGAGGTCGGTTAAATTAGAGAAAAGTTGCGCAATTTAGTGCTAAATTAAACGCAGTTAAAAAAATTTAAAAATTTCAAACAGTTCCGGAGATTTCCGGAAAAAAACGAAATTTGGCAAAATCGTTTTTAATTTTTGCAGGCTTTATTTAAAGAGATATCAGAAAATAAAAGGTAGATTCTCATTGCCACTTTCTATTTTTTATAATTTGGTCTAAACAAAATTTAAATCCGACGTTTCATTTCTGAGATACCATCATGAACTTTCATTTTTTATATGGAACAAAAAAAAGTATTCCATGTATTTGATAGCATTTTTTATTACAAATTCAACCGTGTATCACCCTTGCATATCGAATACGTAGTTCAAGTACTTTCCATAAGAGCTCCGTGAGAGCGAGAGAGAAAGGTATATCAGTTTTATAAAAGCCAATGAACTACACACTTGATATGCAAGTGTGATACACCGTTGAATTTATAATAAAAAATGCTATCAAATACATGGGATACTTTTTTTTGTTCCATATAAAAAATGAAAGTTCATGATGGTATCTCAGAAACGAAACGTCGGATTTAAATTTTGTTTAGACCAAATTATAAAAAATAAAAAGTGGCAATGAGAATCTACCTTTTATTTTCGGATATCTCTTTAAATAAAGCCTGCAAAAATTAAAAACGATTTTGCCAAATTTCGTTTCTTTCCGGAAATCTCCGGAAGTGTTTGAAATTTTTAAATTTTTTTAACTGCGTTTAATTTAGCACTAAATTGCGCAACTTTTCTCTAATTTAACCGACCTCTTATCTCCAACTGTTTCCGAGATCCCCATGCTTAGGATCCTTATCTTGGACACCCTGTATATATATATATATATATATATATATATATATATATATGTATATATATATATATATATATATATATATATATATAAATATATATATTTATATTTATATTTATATAATATTGAATGTATTCAAAGTGCTCTCTCGTTGCTAAACGGTTTCCGAGATCCCCATGCTTAGGATCCTTATCTTGGACACCCTGTATATATATATATATATATATATATATATATATATATATATATATATATATATATATATATATATATATATATATATATATATATATATATATATATATATACATATATATATATATATATATATATATATATATATATATATACATATATATATATATATATATATACATATATATATATATATATATATATATATATATATATATATATATATATATATATATACATATATATATATATATATATATATATATATATATATATATATATATATATATATATATATATATATATATATATATATATATATATATATATATATATATATATATATATATATATATATATATATATATATATATATATATATATATATATATAAATATATATATTTATATTTATATTTATATAATATTGAATGTATTCAAAGTGCTCTCTCGTTGCTAAACGTTTCAACTCCATTGTAATGTAGGTTAAACTTAAATTATATATCATTTCTTTTAATCGATATCTCAGTAAACTCCACGGCAAGTTAAATATTCTGCTGCAAAAAAAGAAATTTGCATATTTTATAAACTTAATTTTTATTTTTTTTTCAACCTCATCTAATCTATAAATATTAGAATAATTCACAAAAAACGTACAAATTTTTACATTTTTGAAAATTGAATTTTCAAAAATTTACATTGCAAAAATAATAGAAATTCCGCAAAAGTATAGATTACAGCTTAAACTATTATAAAAAAAAATTTCATTATGATATGAATATATAAATATTTTTTATTTAACATTTAGACCGATTATACCTCCTTGTTCTGTGTCACCGCACGGTTCGAATATTAAAATACGGGAATTTCAAGAAGAATCGTCAAAAAAATCCAAAATGACACCTCGGGGAAAACACTTGTATTTATTAAGGTAACATAAATATAATTTATAATATTTAAATATTTAAACGTTCAGATACACGAATAACATTAACCCAAATAAGACGTTCCATAAGAAGCATTTTGCTCTGTAAGCCATTCGGCTTAATGTTTCTTAGGCCGTCATAATATACAGAGTAGAAAAAATATGGAACACCTTAAATATTTCTAATTAATTTCGAAAAACGTCCGAATACGTCGATTTTTTTTATTCTTGATATACGAGTTATCCATTTAATATTCCGATGTTCGATTCCGGTGATATCGTTATATGAATGAAAATTTTTTATAGGTTAAATATTAATGGAATTAAAGGGTCCCAAAAAACCGTGGCGTGCAACTTTTTTTTTAACCACCTACAACTTTTATCGAAGGTAAAGTTTCATTGAATCACCTTTTCAACCCTAATTTCTACGCCAAATACTAAATTTCCAAATTATTAAATTTTTAAACATTTTTTTGGCCAAATACGTATTTCACTTAAATTTTCATAACAAATTAAAGGTACTTACTTTTTGGTAAATATTTTTGAGAAATCTTAGCCGGGGCGGTTTTATCTCACAGTGGTTTAGTTTATTTATACAGGGTGTCCAAAATTACCATTTAAATATATATATATATATATATATATATATATATATATATATATAATTCAACTGGGACGTTGACTATTTTTGGGAAAGTGTTTAAAATCATGCGCAATTTCCTAATGTAGCCGAAAATATTTATTTTTTTTTAATATTAGTACTTTAAAAATTATAAATTTTAAATTCCGTTTCAAATTTCCCGCCAAAACGCCAATACTTGTCACTTGATCGATGTGACGTCATACTGGTAAACTGATAATGATATATAAATTTTTGGTATATTACTTACATGGAAGTCTTCACATTTTTAAATTCAGCAGATCAAAACTTACTGTTTATTGCAAAGAAATTGGCCACCGTAAAACAATCAATTCTCGGCAAATTCGAACTATTTGCCTTAATAAATCCACTTTCCATCATGAGAAAACTTCTTAAAATGGTTTTTAAAGAAAGTAGTAAGCAAATTTCGAAGCAATTGCATGAAAATTGCTATAAAATATTAAACTAGGCAACGTAGCGCTTGAAAGCGATCACGAATGTGACATAAAACCAAAAGACTTATATGTCAAGTTCTTGACAGAGATGACGTTGGCTGTAGTCTTTAGAATAATTATCAAGTGATCAACGTGAAAAAAGTGAAACTGATCACTTCATGTTCTTTTGAATATGCATTTACTTGTCATTGGGTCGAAGTGATCATGATTATCTCAAGTGACAGAACTGAAAGTAATAATGAATCAAAAGAATAACCGTAACAAGACGGAGTGCCAGCGATGTGGTAAGTATGGAGTGACATCATTCACTTTGATTGGTGTTCGTTGTTACGTGACTTCAAGGAAATTTAATGAAATTTTTATTATTATATAAAAATAAAATTCCTTAAAAATAAAGAAAAATATTGTGTTTTTTAGGATTTTGGAAACTACCGATTCGCGGCAAAATATATTTTAATTTGAATACAGTCAACATCCCAATTCCGTTTTACATGATTTTTTTAAAAGAATCACCTTATATATCGACAGAGTATCTATTTATCTTAAAATTAATGTCAATGCCTTGATCTTCAAGAGTGTTCTCAAAAATTGCTATTTTACAAAAAATGACTGATTTTTACAACTTTAACGAGGATAGACACCAATTATGGCTTTTCTATATTACGGATAAACCCAATTTTTGTCACTTTATCACCCTATATCAGCATTTTCCAATCGGTAGCTTGCGAACCCCCAAGGGTTCGCCAGCTTTATAAAGGGCGTTCGCAAAAAAATATTGTAATGGTACAGCTTTAAATTAAATATCGCAACAGGCAACTGTGTTATTTTTTAACAGAAAATAGTAAAATAGCTCTTGAGGCATCATTTCGAGTTAGTTACAGAACTGCAAGATCTGTACAAGATCGTACAGTGGCAGAAAATTTTATTGGACCGTGTGATAAAGACATCATGAAGTATATGCTTTGAGAAAAAGTAGCAAATAAAATTGACCTTGTTCCCTTATCGAACAACACAGTATCACGGGGAATTAATTAAACGATGTGAAAAGTGAACTAAATGTGAAAATAAAATTCAATTATTTCGCTATTCAGCTTGAAGAGTCGATAAATGTAGCAAACTCTGCACTATTGGTGGTCTATGTTGAATACATTTTTAAAAATTCCATTTAGGAAGATATATTATTTGCAAAACCACTGAAAAACTACATAATAGGTGCACCAATTTCCGATATGATCAATGATTATTTTGAGAAAAAAAAAATGAAATAAATTGTATCTTTGTATTTGGCGAACCATTTTCTGGTCTTGTAGTGCGAGTAAAGAAGGTCAATGAGAGTATTGAATTAACTCATTGTTGCATTCATAGACAAGCACTGCATAGTTATCCAGAGTTGTACAATGTTACAAGGCTCAGGTATCACCATTTTCAATGTTCTTAATAGAACAGCAGCCATGCTAAAGAAGTTCAACTTTTGGATTCAATGTCTGCAGGTGAATGAGTACGAACGTTTTGGTTCTCTCAACACCATTTTATTAGAAAATTAAATTTTACTTAACGAAAATATTACTATGGATGTTACTGAACATTTCAAACAACTTTAATTAACGTTCAAGGACTATTTTCCCAATAAATGTATTATATCTGAATCGAACAACTGGATACATAATTATTTTCAAGGAGATATAACTTCGGATACTTCTTTAACTTTCTGGGAAAAGAAAAGCTCATTGATTTGTCCTCTGATAATTCTTGGCTCAGTGTAAGAAATGGGTATCCTGTTTTAGTGGAAAAGCTATTAAAGTTTTATTACCCTTTTGTATAACATATCTATGTGAGACAAGATTTTCAACATACATTTACCTGAAAGATAAATAGAGAAACAGATTAAATGCAGAACCTGATCTAAGACTCAAACTTTCATCCAACAGGCACATATATCCCATTAAAAATATTTTTTTAAATTCTGTATTGTTGTATTCATTTTGTATTACTTCCTTTTTATAGGTTAAACTATTATTTTAGTTTTAATAATGTTTGTCTGTGAATGTCTATGATTATGTTTTAGTTTTTCTTGATGAACCGTTATTCAATATGGGAAATAAATTTTAATAACCCAGTTTTACTGTTTCATTTACTGTAAACATGGAAAGGATCCCCACAGAGCTTCATACTTTTGGTGTCTTTATATACCTGGTATGAGTCAATAATCCCTGGAAAGAGTGCGAAGTTGGTTGGCTTGTAAATCTGATATGATAATGTTACGAACTTTACAGCGTTGTACATTTTATAGTATTAGTTTGTGTTCGTAGTTTGTAGGATTTTAGGTATAGAGTTCGTCGACGCAACTTGAATTAGTTTGACAAGTGTCACAATTAAGGTTGGCAATAAAAAGCTTTCAAAATATGTATTCAATAATACAGTGTGTGTGTTCGAAGATCCATCGTCCGGAATAATAATAATAAATACGTAAAACCTTCTGTTTCTGACAGAAGGTATTACGTATCCCTTACCAAAGGACCAACATAATACACATGACCCAGCTAAGTATAGGCCAATCACCTGCCTTCCCACATAAGGTAATCACCTCCTGCTTGACCCAACCAATCTATGCATATTGTGAACAAAATAATATCATCGAAATTCAACAGAGATGATGCACCAGGGGAGCAATGGGATTCAAGGAACAATTAATTGTTGACACTGTCACATGTAACCAGACCTATGTCAACCGAAGAAACCTCCTTGTTGCCTACGTGGATTATAAGAAGGCCTTCAACTCGGTGCCACATGAGTGACTCAAAACTATATTGAGATTGTATAGGGTTGTTAATTATTTTGTTTCCTTTTTAGAATGCATCATGTCAACCTGGAGAACCAGGATCCAATTGCAAGTGCCATTCAGCGATACCATCGAAAATACTACAAACGAATACTAAGGGGAATATTTCAAGGCGATTCATTAAACACATTGTGGTTCTGCTTTGCAATGAACCCACTGTAACTCCGTTTGAACTTCACCAGATACGGCTTTAGTATTAGAAATAACAACGAAGTGGTAGTAAGATTGAATCATCTTCTATACATGGATGATTTTAAACTGATGGCTATTACCAGAAACAAGCTGAAGCAAAGGCTTAAAATTGTGCAAGAGTTCTCCGGGGATATCGGAATGCAGTTTGGACTTGACAAGTGCCGTATTTTAAATATCGTTAAAGGAAAGATACAACCGGGCGCACTTGAGATGCAGAACGGTGAAACTATAGCTGCAATGGAAGCAAAATAAACATATAAATACGTAGGTATGAAACAGGTTAAACGAATTAACCATGGCAATATGAAGGCCGAATTGACAACCGAATTTGTCAAGAGTAGAAATTTGTTTAAGGCGCTCAACATGTACGCATGCTCTGCGCTTAGCTACTCTTTGGAATTGTACAATATAGCAGAATGGACATAGAAAATAAGAATACTCTTTACAAAAGCACACAAACACCACCCTCGGAGTCCTCTAGAACGTACAATGCTTCGAAGACATCAAGGAGGAAGAGGATTGGTCAATATTGGTATGCGGCTTGATCAACAAATAACGAATTTACGTTCTTATTTCCACAGGTTAGCGGACTCTTTCCACACTACATCGAGCAATATGCGAGACAGACTAACTACGTCGCTGCAACTGAGGGAACGGGATATTGCTTCTTACCACCGAACAGACCAAGAGAAGTTACAAGCCTGGCTACAGAAACCACTTCATAGACGGCATCCAAATGATGTCATTCAGGACAATGTCGACAACTCAGCGTCGAACTACTGGTTGATTTCAGGACAGATGTTTCCGGAAACGGAGGACTTCTTTTTAGCTATCAAAAACCAGGTTATTCCGACGAAGAACTATCGGAAGTTCATCATCAGAGATCCGTCAATAGCAAATGATAAATGTAGATATGGCTGTCGAATATCAGAAGCAATCCAGCACATAACTGGAGGATACCAAGCGTTTACCGCAACCGAGTATAAGGAAAGACATGACTCAGCCGCTAAGATAATCCACCAAGAGTTAGCAGATAAGTTAAAACTATTGCAGGTAGGAAAAATGCCTTATTACAAATACAATCGGGAGCCTATTCTTGCAAACAACGAGTTCAAGTTTTATTGGGACCGATTGGTTCTAACAGATCAAACAGTTGCTCATAATAGTCCAGACATCATACTAACAGATAAAATTTCTAGGCGAACAACACTAATTGACATCGCTATCTCTAATAACAACAACCTAAGGCCAAAATACAACGAGAAGATCGCCAAATACAGAGGTCTGGAAGTGCAAATCCCCAGATAGTAGGCAATGAACAACGTCCACACGATTCCCATAATACTATCAACAACTGGAGTGATACCAAAGAACCTCCTGCAGAGCATCAAGGAACTGAGCCTTAGTGAGCATCTGTATAAACCGATTCAGAAAACAATTCTCCTTGCAACCGCGCGAACCATCCGAAAGTTTGTAGAAAGTACAGAATTCCACGACACCTAGAACCCGATAACATGGCAAGGGTCCCCACAGAGCTTCATACTTTTGGTGTCTTTGTATACCTGGTATGAGTCAATAATCCTTGGAGGGAGTGCGAAGCCGTTTAACTTGTAAATCCGATAACATAATAAAAATAATAACCTTTATGGTTGCAAAGAAATAAATCTTGTTAACAAAGCACTATGCAGAACAAAAATTTAAAATAAATATAGACAAAAACAAATATAAACACTAAAAATTGTAACAATAAAAAACTGAAATCAGTAATCTAAATGAAAAACATGAATAAACAATAAGTCCATAATTAACAAAACAGGTACCTTAAATGAAATAAATGTCTACTAGATTAATTTTATAAGTCTAGAGACAAATAAAATAAAGTAAAATAAAACAAAAATAGCCATAAAATCACATCATGATGAACATTTTTAAAGCACATACACTGGACACCTGGCAAAAAATTTGCTAAAAATGGTCAGCAAAATATCTTTCCAGTTTTTAATACGATCGTGTCACAAGAAAAGCCTTAAGTTTTTTCCTAAACAATCTATCATCCATAATATATCTATATTTTAGAGGAATATTGTTATATATTTTAATTTCCCTAAAAATAAGAGAGAGAGTAGTCCTGGAAATGGGTAGTGGTAACCTATTATTACGTGTATTATATGGATTTGGAGCTGAATAATTTTTATATTTTTTATGAATCAATCTCACTATTTCTAAAATAAAAATACCTATAACTTTTAACGTATTGCCTTTAATAAATAAAGGCTTACATTACTATTTTTGGCATTAAACAAATAATGCACTGCTAGCTTTTGTAAGACCAGAATCGAATTTAATAACTGCTGACTACAGAATCCCCAAAAGTCCGTACCTCAAATGAGATTCAGTCAATGAAAAGTATACTGTGCTAGCCACATTTGAATCTAATTCATTTGACACGGTTCAATTTTTTAGTATTTTTGGTATATTTTACTTGTAGTTTGTTTCCCCTAATCATACCTTCTTATCTCACTCCCATACATTATTCGAATAGTAAAAATAATGATTTTACACCTGTTATGCATTTCCTCTGTTTTTTGTCGTACAACACGATTTTTTTTAGCCATTCCAAATACCTTTTTAATTTTTTCCCCAAATACACTCGTAGGTCGCATTTATCGATCTCTACATTTCTTTTTTGTCAATTCCTGTAAAACATATACACACACTCGACACAATATTTAGTGACTAAACTGTGGTTGTAGGACTTGCATTTTCTTTATTTTTATTTATTTTTACGACGTTTCGATTAAGTTGTATCTCTGATCATTATCAAGTATAAACTGAATGTTTTGTCTTAAGACTACGAGCTTACATAGGAACTGTGTCCATTGAAGCGCAAAGTTTCGCTTCACTGTACACACCTCAATGATTTGTTGTTACAAAGTAGGGGTTTGCCAAAGATTAGGTATCTCAACACTCGGTTTACTGAAGATTCCGGTATTATTTTTCATGTAAGCTGCTTTTACAAATTTTCTTTTTTTTTTTCATGTAGGGTTCCATATATATTGTATAGCAGAACACGCTTGGGATAAACAACACTATGTAAAATAGTCTGAGGCTGCGGCAATATATATGGAATGGAATGGAATGAAAATTTTTAGAAGCAGCTTACATTAAAAACAATATTGGAATCTTCAGTAAACCTAGTGTTGAGGTACCTAATCTTTGGCAACCCCTATTTTGTCACATCAAACCACATTTTAATCAATCTTTGACATTATCTACAAACTTCAAGCAAACAATATTTAATATTTTTTTAACAAAATATACATAAATTATTTCAGAAAAGTGTGCATTTTTAAGGACAACTGTCAAGTTATACGATTTTTTTCTTTTCAATTTGATACTCCTCATCTTTTTGTGCTAACAGTAAAGAGAAACAGGTAGAGTTATTATTCAAATTGGATGAGTTATACAATGCGATATGGTCACGTTTACGTTTCGTAGTTAAACTATTATTAGTTGTATTTATGCCCCGATTTTTAAAAAATCAAAATTTCAGTAAGCAATGAATAAATCTATCTGCCGTATTTAAATAGTCGTTTGATATGTATTCTCCTATCAGACATAGAAAAGGAAAGAATATATACAAACAGTTTATTTCCTGCAAATACCACTCTAGTCCTCTATCCATACGAGTTTCGATCACCCCATGGTCTCGTCAGTGGAGCTGAATCCGACCGAGAGCAACATTCGCAGGAAATAACAAATACATGAAATAAAGAACGGAAGCTTTCACGGCTTTGGTCCAGTTAAAAATCATAGTTCTTGGGTTTAGACCGTGTCAAATTGGAATAATTATCCGACGTTTCGCCTACGATTGCACGAGGCCTCTTCAGGGATCTCCACTTCACGAGATTAGAACACTGAATGACTATCGAGGAGCAACAGCCCGGTATTTATACCGCCTGGTGCGCAGCGAACCATGATCCAGCGTTACGACTTCCACGTGTGATATAGACTGTAACCCGCATCTCTACTAATCTTATTTGGATATTTACAAATTTCGATTGATTCTCTAATTTTACGTTTAAAGAAACCAGGTACTGATGCTAGCACCTTAGTTTCTATTACATTACAAGTGTGACCTGAGCAATGCTGGTGTTCAGCTATTGCAGATTTTACAAGATTAATAGAGATGCGGGTTACAGTCTACATCACACGTGGAAATCGCTTGTAACGCTGGATCATGGTTCGCTGAGCACCAGTCGGGTATAAATACCGGAGTGTTGCTCCTTAATAGTCATTCAGTATTCTAATCTCGTGGAGTAAAGATCCCTGAAGATGCCTCGTGCAATCGTAGGCGAAACGTCGGATAATAATTCCAATTTGACACGGTCTAAACTCAAGAACCATGATTTTCAACCAGATACATGTAATATAAATTCCAAGATATATCGGTAGGATATTGCAAACCTGCCACCTACAGACCTCGATGTCGAGACTGAAAAATATCGGCAGTCGAACGACATCTATGAATCACCGGAGTAGTGAGAAATGTATTCTTTCCTTTTATCTGCCTGAAAGGAGAATACATATATAACAACTATTTAAACACAGCAGATAGATTTCTTTATTTCTTACTAAAATTTTGATTTTTTCTTAATTTCTTACTACTCCGGTGATTCATAGATGTCAATCTCGACATCGAGGTCGGTAGGTGGAAGGTTTGCAATATCCTACTGATGTACCTTGGAATTTATATTTCATGTATCTGTTATTTCCTGCGAATATTGCTCTCGGTCCGATGACGAGACCCTGAGGTGGTCGAAACTCTTATGGAGAGAGGCCCAGGGTGGTATTTGCAGGAAATGAACCGTTTGTATATTTGTTTTCCTTTTCTCTGCATGAAAGTAGAATACATATATAACAACTATGCCCCTATTGTTGCATAAAATGTTACAAAAAAATCTTCATAAAGACACGTAACATTATTATTAAAGCATAGATAAATATTTATTAAATTTTGTTATAGTGAACTACATTTCGTTCAATACAAAATAATACAATTATAAATCAACAACACTTTCTAATAATATATTACTGTATTGCCAACATTTCTTTCTATTCTATGACGGTATTTAACAATTTTTCTATATTTTGATAGTGGCTTTTAAGGCTACGATTTTTTATGTTAGAATTGCCGATGTTCCACAAAATATTTTGTGGTTTGTTATGGTTTGCTCTCGTTAGCTTTTGTATAATTTTTTATTGTTTACAAATCATTTTTACATAAATCTATATTTATAAGTGTCATTGTTCTGACTCACTGATAGAGACATTAACGCACAGCCCAAATTATTAAAGATAAAATCACGAAATTTTGAAAAAAGCTACTACACCCTGTGAGCAACAACTAAGATAGGATTTTTTAAAAATTGTATTTGAAAAGGGTAGAAAGAGGTAAATTATTATTTGATAGATTTATCAAATATAGGTATGGACTTAATTTTGGTTTCAAAAGATAGCTCTTAACAATATTTAAAAACTAACTTCCTAATTTTTCGATATTCCTATTTTAAAAGCAGTAAGACGTAGATTTACAATTTTTATATTTACATTAAAAAGTAACTTTTTTTGCGAAAATTCACGTTACGAATAACTTTTGGCTTAACATACAAAAATAATTTCTTAACTTTTCTAAATTCCTTTTGTAAGGCTGGAAAGGGTTAACATGTGTTTTTACTATTTTGCTAGCTAACCCTTAGGCTATTGCATAGATTTTGTTCAAACTTAATTTGGAACGGCAATTTACGGAAATAATATAAAATTTATTTCACATTGACATCATAAATGAAAGCAGAAGAATAGCCAAAAAAGTAAATCAGTTAATGCGATTAACCTTTCAAAATCATTCCTACTATCCCCTCTCTTCGCTCTTTCTCTTTTCTTACGTACACCTTAAATTTAATGTAATTCAATAATACCATTTAATGATTGTGTACCTTAAATTGTGAATAAGTTACGTATACTTTGAAATTAAAGTTTTGTATATTAAATTTAATTGAATTTCAATACAGTAACTGAAAACATATTAAATTTAATGTATTATTACATTAGATCTAATAAAAAAATTATTTAAATTTAATGCATTAACATTAAATTCGTTTAATAAACGGTTTATAGAATTTACTTCCAGCACATTACCTTAAAATTAATGTGAAGTTTTTTTACGGTGTAGCTGTAATGTCAGTTAATATGTGTATACAGCGCAAACTACGTAAAGACGTGTACAGAATATCCCAAATTCGATACTTTTATGGAGTTTCTCATTAACTATTAAAGTTAGCAAAAAGTTAATGTATCACTAACGCGCTGTTTTTTAAGAAAACCAAAAATGTCCCAAGCAAAATTTAAAAATTTTCTTTTGTTTTGAAGATACAGGATAAAATTTAAAAGTTGACAATTTTTATACTGCTCTGTAACGTTCTTATTTGAACAAATATTATAACATTTTAAAAGACTTATTTTTATTTTATTTTGTGCGTAGTCTTACGATGTAATCACAACTTTAATACCAGTGGTAGTTAAAAAGTTATTCATCCCAATTTGGTTATTTTATATGGAGCACCATATATATTTTTAGATGGTAAGGTAGAGTTTTTATTTATATTTGCAACAATATACCCCACTCTATATCAAAATGAAAAGACAAACTGGATTTTGCGATTGTTTCATTAAAAATCATAGTAAGCCATGAATCAAATTTAAATATACCAGTTACACTATTTATTTATTGGCTACATAAGACAATCATTAAATAGTATTTAAAAAACAAGAACATCAACAAATCTAAATAACAAGCTATATACTTTTTTAGAAAATCTAGCCAGGAAGAAACCTAAATGCGCCCCCATTATAGTCAATACACACTGCATTAAGAATATGAACACTTCTTACTTTTCTAATCGCATCGTAAATTAATTCAAGAAGTTGTTCAAGAAGTTGTTCCTGAGTAATATTGGTTTCTTCATATATTTCGTTTTCTAGAAATCTCCATAGAAAAATTTCGGTGGTATTAGATCCGGAGAGCGTGGCGGCCACCTCACTGATCCATACATACCCAACCATCTATCATGAAGATTACTGTTTAAATACGTCCTTAGTCTTAAGGCATTATGACTAGGAGCATCCCCACACAGCACTAGACGTCTTATAGACGTCATTTTTATATCCAGATTATGTCTGAACGTCTTAAGGCATAAATAAGGCGTCTTATAGACGTTGTTTTAAAGACGTCCATAAGACGTCTATATACAACGTCTTTAAGATATCTTTTAAAAGTCTACATACTACATTTTATATGAAAATAAATACAGTTGTGAATAATTTAGTTGATAAAAACTAAAAAGCATTCCCTTCCCTATGGATTTTGTCGCAGTTGGGTAATAATTAAGTTTGCAACTCTCAGCTGAATACAAGTTGAGGTTAAAATTATTGGTTGAACGACAAATTTTTAGTAGCCTCACTACGACCTTGGTTAATAGAACTTTTGCATGATCTTTTTTATCAATACTTTAGTGCTTTTTGTCCCAGACTGTTTGATGTACCGATAACAATGACATATAAATATGATGCCAGCGAAACTATAACTTTAAAAACCCGCCTTTTGTTTCTGTCAACTGTCATTTTTTAGTTTTGTATTTGTGTTTCGTCATGTCGTTATTCATTTTTAATGTTGTCGGGGTGCCGACTGTGAAAATTTAGCTTTTGAAAGAATTTTATTAAAATAGTTGATTTATCTATGTGCCTCTGAAAATCTTTTTTATTCGTGTTTATGTAATACTTAAGGTAAGATCGAGAATCATATGTACTTAGGAAAAACAGTAACGTTATTTATAGGTTGTGTTACAGGAAATTCCCGAATGCTCTACCGCTTATATTTTTGTAGTAATTCTATGTTATTAGAAATATGAAATGAAATTTTCAAAAATATTAACTGTGCAAAAAAGATTTGCACAGCTCATCCAGACCCGGTCCTAAATATTACAAGAAATATTACTAATGAAGTGGAAGGCGAAATGTTTGTTTATGGAGTGCTCCACTAATGAAACCTATAAGATTTAATTTGTTCCTAATAATTGGTTTATATTTAAAGAACATAGAAAATAGAGTTTTGTTGATTACAAGAAGTAATTTTGTTTAAGGTTTTAGAAATTTCAAAACTGGAAGTAGGGAGCATTTATGACTTTGTAAAGCGAGCTTGTAAAATTATCATGTACAGTTGATTAGTACGAAAAGGAAAGAGACAGTTCTACGATTCCAACTTGGTGAGACTTATTATGAGTAAGTTCTGTTTTTCATTATACATATTAACCTTGAAATAATATAAGTCACGATTCTATAGTAGAGGATAATTATAAAAATTCGCAAAAATATCAAAAAATTTACTCCCACAAATGATAAACTTTATTCTATAAAATTAAAATCAGTTTGTTATTAGGATCTACAGAGACAACAGGACTGGCAAAAAGTTAGAAAAATGAGGAAATTTTCGTGCGGAACTTGTAGTTATTTAAAATGGTGGTGTATATTTTGCCCTTGATTTTTTCTTAATTAAAGTTATTTTTTGGACTTTTGGATAATCACGGTTTGAGTTTGTAAACAAGACAAACAAAAAAATTAAAGGGGCCCTTTTTAATGTACATAATTTTAATGGTGGAATATGTTGGGAAAGGACGTCCATAAGACGTTGTAAGCAAATGTCTTAAAGACGTTACCTTTTGTAACATAAGACGTCTATACAACGTCTTATGGACGTCATTCGACTTTAATGGACATCCATAAGACGTCCTGAATGTTGAGATCAAACGTTTTATGGACGTTTTTAAAACGTATTTGTGCTGTTTGGGTCATCTTGTTGTACATAAATGTTAAGTCATTCTGCCCATAGTTCATCATCCAATAAATTCAGAAGATTAATTTCTAATATATTAATATAAAACCTCTTTATTGAGATTTTCCTCGAAAATGTGATAAACATACTTATGAGCTTTTGACAACAACTTATGTCATAAGAAAATCTGCCCTGTCGAGGAACTTCTCACATTATATAAGAATTAGTATTGTTCCAATATCTTTCGTCGACTTAAAATAAGATTAGTTGTTTCATCAAACCATACCAAACATTGGGCCTCCACGTATCTAAGCACATGTATTTCTTAATTTTCTTTATTTTCTTTAAAATATTCGTGTTTTTTTTAACCAGAGATACTGTCATATGGATAACTCTTAGTAGAATCCAAGTATGCTAAGATATACAGGGTATCCCATTAAAAAAACGATTTTTTATAGCGCCTCGCTGTCATGAAGCACCATATATAATTGAAAATATTTTTAGGTTGTAGAAATTTTAATATTATGCAACTTTTATTAAAACGCTTTTTCAAATTTTTAAAAAATAAAGGAATAGAGTACTATTGCACCACTCTGTATGTCAAAAAAAAAATAAACGCTGTTAGAGGAATATTAAGGTTAAAACCCTAGAAATAAAACCTTAATATTAGTGAGAGGAATAATCATCTTCAAAAAATAAACAAAATATGCCATTTTTGCCAGTTTAGTAATAAAGGAAAAGTATTTTTTATTATTGAATTTTTAAGATTTTAGACTTGCTTGTCAAAGTCAGTCAAAACAAGAAAGTAAACTAAATTTATAAAAATTTAACTTCGATATTTTTTCACATTACAAAAAAAAAATAAATTAAAGATTTTTTTAAAGAAGATGTCCTATTTTTTTAGATTTTTGCTAATGAAACTTTCAAATTGGTAAAATTACCGTACTCTTGCGGTACGTTAATGGGTTTGGTCCATATACTATACAATAACTTAAATTACTATACTAATACGGTAATTACCGTACGACTGGCAACGCTGTCTAAGTTATGAATTCGCTGTTCTTACGCATTCTTTGAATTATGGGGTTTCTGACAGGTTTAAACTAAATAGTATATACAAAATTTTCATTTTCTAAATGTAAAATTTTTTATAAGTTGCTGTAGGTCTCTACGTACGAAATTTAAACTTTTTTAAAGGTTTTAATTTTTAAAAATCCTAAAAATTTCATGTATATTATTTTAACTAACATATAATCAGATACATTTACGACATACTAAGAAGTTAATCGTGGAGCCATATTACACCTTTTCCCCTATAATTTTTATTTGATTATTAAGTTATTTTCCAAATTAGCCACTCTTGAAATTGTATTAATTTAATACCAAAAATAGAAGTTTATTAATTTTTTTTCCATAATAAACCTGTTTCATTTACCTTTTTATATTTTAAACATCTTTTATTGTATAAAAACCATTTCTCCTTAATCAAGTTGGATTCGAGAAAACTTCCACCATTATTCAATATGTCAGATCTTTTACGTCACGCCATGACCGACATATAACATAGTTATTTTTACCTGCTAAAGCTAACATAGTCGCGCAGCTCGTGGCTTCACCTTATAGAAGAATTGGTTAATTTGAAGAGGGAGAAAGCGCAAAACAAGCGCAACACGTTGCACCGTTTCCGTCCTGTTCTAGTGCTTCAAAGTTCTTCGTAAGTGAGTTAGTGGACGAATATTGACTGCTTAATAACGGTTTCGGAAACCAACGTATTTTGTTTATCGGTCATTTCGCGTCATCTAATAAACTGATTTAATAAAATATTGATGTTATGACAGTTTTAAGTGTGACAATGCATTTCTTCTTTGACCAAATTGACTAGTGTCTTCCTTTTGTTTTATCCTCAGTTTTAAGGTAAATACAAGTTAATTTTGGGTTGTTTTAATGAAAGTGATTGAACATATTTTTCTTTTATTACATCTAAAATATTTTTAGCTATTTAAACTATGGTAATTTTGTACTTCTCACTTAAATTTCATAATGATCATTTAATGTCATACTATGGTAAATTCAGTTTAGCAAAGAACTCTCTCTTTAGATTTAGATTGTAGAAATCGTGTTTATTTGGTATATTATTATATAAAACATGTGATTCATTGGAAAATAATGCCATAATTTACTCTTACGGTTATTGAACATGTGTGTAAATGGATCAAAATTATTATTATATAAAAATGGAGAAAGTTAAAATTTTATTAAAATTCATAAATATAACGCAATGCGTAACAAGAGGATTTATATTTTAAATGTAAATTGCAGGCAAAAGAAGAGCATTATTAATACATGAAAAACTTAGACCTTATATATATATATATATATATATATATATATATATATATATATATGTATAAATACATAGATACATACATACATATATAAACACTATTATTTTTTCTTATTCTTGATTTTATTACTTTTGCAGGCCGTATTTCAGGAAAAATAAAATCTCTTCTAATGATTTAAATGATTATTTAGAGCAAGAGTAAAAGTAGTACATATTATGTAAATAACATCTTAAGAGATAATTTTTGCAATCGAATTTGTCACAGTAGGTCTCACTCTCATGGTAAAAATTACTCTTAAGATTTAAAACAATATCTTTGTTTTATTTTCACCTATGAATAGTTTTTTTAAAGGAAAGATAATACGAAATAAATCAAAATTTTTAATCCGAAAAATGTAAAATTGTGTTCAATATAAAATAACCACGCTTCTTACCAGTTATAAGACATTTCCTCTGGTTGTGCAACTCAAATTTTGATGACATTTGCAGTAAAAATATAACGTCACAGCAGAATTAAAATCAAAGTCGTCTAACCTCAATTTTAATTTCGAAAACACTGGTAAAGCATTATTGTAAATTTTAAACATTTGATCGCTTTGCATTTCAGGAACCCTTATAATTTAAATGGAGCTAATATAATTATTTAAAAATACTACACCGTGGCAAAATTAATTGATAATAATAATAATTTTTAGAATTGGTAAAAGACGCAATTTTCCTATGATTTTTTACATACTCCCTGTTATGGGGTCATAGAATCTTCGATCATACCCTTGATTTAAACAACAATAGATTTGTTTGAAGGCTATTTATGGTCTATGGGGGAGACGCTTTTTTGATGTTTGACAGACATAAACATTTACTTATCTTGTCTTTCGGTTTAATTGCTTGTCGTGACTTTTTTCGGTGTTTTTAAGTGTTAAAAATTACTATAAATGCAAAGCTTACAATTAATATTGACAAAAAAAGGATTTAAAAACTTATTTTAATCGGTAAATTGTTAGATATTGTTTACATATTGAAAATAACAATAATAATAATTTAGGCAACCATATATTCATACTTTGTTTTCAGAATTGACGTACCGATGATACTCGTTTAAATAATGCACTTTGAAAAGAATAGCATAAAATCGGTACGCCTGTACCAAGAAAATAAATATCTACTGTTTATCAACACTTTTTCAAATATAAATATTATTACGTTATTCAGCGTTCAAACAACCGGGCCCTAGTTCTGACGTTATGCTAATTCTATAAGGGTATGTTCGAAGCCTAGAACACATATTTTTTTAGTCGCACATAGTATTCCTAAAAAAATCTTCTCTTTCACACCGTATTTTCCGACCTATTCCGTTACCACTTCCATTAAAGCACAATTCTAGATTTTAAAATAGAGCACATTTTCAATTCAACTTTACAGGGTGGGCAAATTTCGATGGTTTTATAGGCTAATTTAAAACTAATTCAACTTGTACGAAAAATCTGACCCCCCCCCCCCATTTTCGAACTCTTTTTGGAGAAACATATGAATGCGAAAACAGGTTAGTTCAGGTTAGCGATTTTCAAATTTGACCAAATTCTAGTATAATGTATAGTTTGGTTATTACTTAAGATATCAAAAAATTATAAAAACTTTCTATGGGCATTTTTTTACGTAGAATACATTAGCGCTCTTATTTTTTTATTTCCATTTACCAGAAATGAGATACGACTTAATATTTTATTTTTTTAAATGGAACACCCTATATATTTTTAGCTTGATAGTTTTCATTTATTTTTTCCTTTGAAATGATATATCATACTCGATATTTCTTATTATCTTAAGTCCTCAACCTTTACAAAATTTTGCTTTAAATTTAATAAATTGAATAAAGAATTATTTTATCTTGGTAGGCGTATGTCATCTAAATCAAAGTTTCTCCGTTTGTCGTTTAAGGGCTTTTCATTAGTTTTAGTCGTCATAATTATGCTGCATTGAATCTTAGAAAGTGGAAAATGTCCTTCGAAAATTACGAAAAATATGACATGTTAGAATGTTTTATTCAAAGCAATAACAATTCTGATATTGCATCTGAAACATATTTCAATCGTTATCCTGAAAGAATATAACCTCATAAGGGTAATTTTTTTGAGATTAAAAGAAAATCTCACCAATTATGGGACATTTACCAGACGAAGACCAAAAAATTACAACATTCAAAATGCTGGACAATCTGTTATAAATGTAATTGGAATGGCGGTTGCAAACCCTTCAATTTCAAGCCGTAAAATTGAAGCTAATTCTGGAATTCCTTTTACATTTATCAAGAAAATCCTAATGATCGACGGTACTACGAAATGTTAAATCGACATCTAATTGAAGAATTTTTGGACAATCTTTCTTTATACGAAACAAGAACTCTCTTCTTTCAGCAAGATGGTGCTCTCTCTTATAACATTAGGACTATTTCAGAGTTATTAAATATTAATTTTGGAAATAATTGGACAGGAAGTAATGGACCGGTGAGGTGGCCACCACGATCACCAGATCTACCGCCACTGGACTTTTTCCTTTTCGGATATATTAAAGACAAAGTATATAAGAAAACCAATAACAATATCAATGAACTTGGAGAAAATTTTATAGACTGTATGAATTAAATATCAAATATTCATATTCATAATGCAGTTCGGAATGTTATAAAAAGGTGCATTTTATGTATTCAAAATAACGTACATCTGTTTGAACATTAGCTTTAATTAGAATTTTATTGATATTACTAATATACTGGTTTTTTAATTTATTATAATTAAAATACATGTAAATATCAAAATTTGTATTTGCTTCTGACTTGCTGAATTTTCCATGATTAAAAAATTTAAAATTACTCAATATTGAGTAATTATAAAGATACAAATTATTGAAAAATCCTTATACGTCAAACGAAAAAAACTTTGATTTAGGTGACATACGCCTACCAAAATAAAATAGTTCCTTAGTCAATTTATTAAATTTAAAGCAAAATTTTGTAAAGGTTGAGGACTTACGATAATAAGAAATATCAACTATGATATATCATTTCAAAGAAAAAAATAAATGCAAACTATTAAGCTAAAAATATATAGGGTGTTCCATTTAAAAAAATATAACTTTAAGTCGTATCTCATTTCTGGTAATCGGAAATAATAAAATAAGAGCGCCAATGTATTCTACGTAAAAAAGTGCCCATAGAATTTTTTTTTCGTTTTTTGATATCTTAAGTAACAGTCAAACTATAGAATTTGGTCAAATCTGAAAATCGGCCTATAGATCGTAAAGGAATCGATATAGTCATGATCTGTTTTCGCGTTCATATGTTTCTCCAAAAAAGAGTTAGAGAATGGGGAGGGGGCAGATTTTTTGTACAGGTTGCGATTTTTAAATTAGCCTATCGAAATAGGCCCATCCTGTACATAACATTTTATTAAAATATAAACGAAAGTACTAAAAATCGGGATGACAGAAAACCATCAAATAGAACTTGTTCTAATAGCAATTCATTATTCACTCCATTTACCTTTTTTGTCCCCTAAGAGCGAACATTAAATAAGGGACAGGTCGACTTTTAAAAATGGATTAGAAATAAAATATCAGTGACGTCACCGAATGGTGTATAAGATCGAAATTAATGAAAGTGTTCTGAAAGTTGATGGGTGTAAGTCAAATTTCCCTGACTTATTTATTTTTTAAATAAATAGAAGAGATCTATCCTTCCTCAGGCAATAAGTATGAGTCATGTTAATTTATGTTTATAATAGATAGATAGATAGATAAGTCTTTATTTATTCCAATAAGTATTACTTACAAAAAACCCATAAGGGCATGGAACAATGTCAAAAAATATCATTACTCTAATAAACATCATAATAAAAATTATAGTTCACTCTCAGCTGTAGATAAAAAAAGAAAAAAATGAAAAAGAAAAAACCTCAACAATAATTATACAGTTTTAAATATCTTTCTTGAATAATTCTATCAAGTTAATGTAATAAAAACAGAACAGCTAAAACTCAAGATAAAGTGCAATATACAAAAATTAAATAACAAGTACACTTACATACATTTAAAATTTAATAATACAGCCAATAACAATAATAGTATTGATGAATATAGAAATAACCTGTAGAAAGTACCGCAGAAATAAAAATCGAAGCAAAAAAATGGTTATTAGGGTCCGTCTGTCCCTCCCTACATTCATCCGTCACAGCATAAATAACTTCATATTTTTTATCTTCTGCAATAAAATTTTACAAGTACATGCTTCAATTAACCCAGAAACAGACCAGAAGCACAATAAAAAGTATGGAATATCTCTCTATGTCAGTAGCGTAGTATGGGGGCTAAAGGAACTGGGGGGGGGGGGGGGGAAGGCACTTGCCTCGGGCGGCACTTTGATGGGGGCGGCAAATTTCGAGAAAAACATTTTATTTTGACTAGAATTTTTAAAATTATTTTCGTTGATAGCGGCACATCTCTATCTGTAAGTGAGTATGAGCATTCCGTTCCCTTACAATCTTGGTACATTTTTTTATAAATAATACAGTTATCAATTTTTATAAAATGTTGGGAATTGACTAAGGATATTTTTAAATGAATAATGCACTTTTGTTTATTTTTATATGGAATTAATAATTTTTATAGTTATTGTTAAAAATGATTTCCTCAATGAAAAAAATATTTATTCCCACCGATATTCAATTAACAATAATTTCTTTTAAGCAATAATGTTGTATTTAATAACTGATTAATTTTATTCTCCAAAGTTTTAAATTTGCAGCTTAAATTTTTTTCACTCCAGAAAATTGTTTCTTTATATTAATCATATTATCTTTTCTTGTAGAAGGAAGGGGGCGGCAATTTTTGCATTTGCCTCAGGAGCCAAATATTGCATTTGCCCGCGGTGATAAAAACTTACTCTACACTCACTGCCCGGTTTCTAAAGTAAAGATGAAAAGAATTTTTTTGGTTAACTCATCGACTGGAAAATTATTAGATAGGTTTTCAAAAATGCAATAAATATTTTGTATTGTCATGCCTAAAATATGAGCTTTCAAAGACGATTTTAAAATATCTCACCGTAATCTTCCAACGATAATTTTAGAAATCGAAAGAAATTTGCCTTAATAACACTTATTAAATAAATTTTTCGATAAAGACGTAACTTGTACTAAGAAATTTTATCAGATGTAAAATAAAATTACAGAAAAAAAATAAAAACGCTAAAAATTGCTACGAAACCATAATAAGATGTCTGGCACGCTGTAGACCAATTTATATATATATATATATATATATATATATATATATATATATATATATATATATATATATATATATATATATATATATATATATTCTTATTTATGTTCTAGTTTCTTGAGCCATTTGTACACACATACATACTCTACAAACCTGAGTTAATCTGGCTCATGCTTATTATTGTTTTAGGGAACCGTGAACCTGCTCCAAATACTTAAAACAGCATGTTTTTGTAGCTAGATTATCCCCCTTAATATTTGCCTACATTGCCAGAAAAATGAGGCTAAAGCCAACCTTTCACCAATTTAAGTAAGATGCATCCTTTCGTGACGTCACCTATCTTGTTAATTTATTGTCAAAAATCATTCCATTTTAGGACAAAAAAAATTAATTATTGAATTTACTAAACAAATGTAATTTTATGTTCTTTTGTAACTTATAGCAACGTTGCATTTGCTGATCCAACATTTCTTTATTATTTTATTTCTGCTCGATTTTTAGTGTTTTCTACTTTATTTTTAACAAAACATCATGTACAGTTTTATATAAAATATACTATGTTTTAGAATGTGTAAATGTGTGAAATGTCAAAATTTAGAGAAATAGGTCAGAAAAGGCATTAAAGTGAAAACATTTTTCTTAGAGAAAACTATGTGTATTGCCAAAAAACACTTTGGATTTGAATTCTGCTACCCTTTAATAGGAAGTTTACAAAAAAATCAGCCAAAAATTAGGTGTTTCTACTATTTCGAATGATTACCCTGCAATAGTTTGGAGTACGGATTGCGAGAATAAAAATAAATTTGCACCAAACCCTTTAGTTATTGGACAGAAATCAAAGTATAAATTACTTAAATTTTTAATGTTTCTAAATGGAAGAAGAACAATTTTTACAATTTTAGCAAAAATATGCATAAATGTAAAAAGCATAAACAGTAAAAAAGGGAAAATGACAAATAAAACATTAACAGTCAAATTCACTAAGAAGATTTAAGATTTAAACCCTATCTAGTTGCCATGAAATTTAAATCTTATAGTCTGCTAGTTTTGTTTTACTTATGATTTTGTCATAATTTATATTACATATGTCAACAAATAAACGCTTGTATAGGGATATTAAGGATAAGAACCTTACGATAAAGCTTTGCAATATGTAAAAGAAATAGTTATATTCCGAAAATAAATAAAGTTCTCCATTTTTGCCGGTTTAGTAGTCAAACAAAATGATTTTTTTATTCTTGTATTTTTAGGGTTTAAAACTTTCTTGGCTTATTGTTATTCTTGTCAGTTTAACCTCTCTGCTGTCAATTCTGGCGGTTTTAAATTTAAACCACGTTAATAAGTCCGGTTGTAAATCTCTAATGTACATCCATTTTAAGAAAGAATATATCAAAAACTAAACGTTGCCGTAAAACGTTTTAGTTTAAATTATATATTATTTTTAAAATAAATTAAAAAAACTCATAATTATGTTAATGCTAATGAGATTTTATCCATGGTCAAAGTTTGTTTATAATTCGACAACCAACAACAATGCGTCACAGTCCAGTCTATGTTGCCAAGTTGTCTTTGGCAGGTATGGTGGATGGGCAAGTTCAGATTAATTTTTCCTTTAGGGGAAAAAGTGGTAGATTAATAAATTATTAAGCGTGTCACTACTCCGATGTATACATATGCCATTTGACTGCTGATAATTTATCTGGCATCAAAAATTAGGCTTATAATCTCAAAGTAATTTAACGCTAGTTGTTGAACAGAGCGTTTCCAAAATAAATCATAATAAACGCGTCACAAATCCCTTCCAAACTTAAAATCTTTTTCAAGTAAGCAAGGCCGGATATACGCGAGGGCGCTTGCCCAGCGTGAAAGTGAAAACATTTTTTGTGTATAGCCAAAAAACACTTTAGATTCGAATTCTACTACCCCAAAATTGGAAGTATACAAAAAATCAGCGAAAAATTAGGTGCTTCTGCTATTTCGAATGATTACTCTAATAGTTTGAGATACAGATTGCGAAAAAAAAGTTGCACCGAAGGCTTTTGTTATATAATGAGATACTTTTCCTTTAAATGTATTTATTTTGAATATCAGGTTGTCAATGCTGTATTTGCAATTTTTAGAAACATTAATTGCACAGAAATCAAAGTAATTTACTTAAATTTTTAATGTTTCTAAAATGAAAGAAGGGCGAGTGATCGAAACACGTATAGAGAAGATAACCAGAGCTGAATTCTCAGGAAATAAAACGTCTGTTTATCTTTTTTCCTTTAATAACCACACGAGAAAAAAAGCGGTAGAAATTCTAACTTCAATGGCAACAAGTTTCAAATTTTATTTATTTTATTCAATCGAGCAACAGAGAGTTTCCAAAATAAATCATAACAAACCATCAGAAATCCCTCCCAAACTTAAAATCTTTTTAAGATAATCAAGGCCGAATTTACGCAAGGGCAGTCGGTCAGGGCCCCTTCATTCTGTGGACCTCCATAAGCTTGATAGGCCAGCGGAGTTAGTCTCACAATGAGGTGATTTTGAAATTTAGTGTTGGTAGACTTCTGATTATGTAGAAACCTTCAGAATGATAATAGTAATTATGTAGTATCTTATGTCTCATTTTCTTTTTTGGGGAAAATTTTTTATTTAACAATTAAGATGTGAAAAAACAGTTTTTTCGAGTTCTTTGAAAAGCGATTATTTTTCAATAAAAAAAATAAATAAAACAAAAGTTATGCGCGTTGAAAATACTTACAAAACGAGCTCATCCGAATCGGATAATTTGCTCGTTAGTTATTGCAAAAAAACGTGCGAAGATGGCTATTTTTTTTATATTGTTATTGAACAATAAAAAAAATATGTTGGATTAACTTTATACTGCACTGAAAGTAGCCTCATGTTACATACAATAAGTGTACAAAATTTCAAGTTAAAATATTCAATAGTTTTTTGCACAATAAATTTGTTTATAACTTTTTATGTTTGTTTTTTCATTGTTTATTCTCAGCGATCTTGAGGTCATTCCATCGGTCTGCGGGTGGGCAAACGAAGTTACGAGACTTATACTAACAATACCAAAAAAGAAGCTGATGGATTGTTGATTTTAAATTGTTGAAACAAATAAACAAAACTGGGGTTCGTTATAATCAAACAGAATAATTCTTCGACAATTGTTGTTAGTGAACGTGATAGGTGAGATTTTGACGTATATTTTGAAAAAAAATTCTGTACGACCACTAGAAGCTGAGATTTTTGTTTCAAAACATCACTGCGGCGTTTTTTATTAACACTAAAGGATTATTTAAGTAGGAACTCTTAGGGAGATGGTTAAACTATTCTATGCAGCAGTTTCCAAGGCAATTATTTCAAAATTGTTGATGTTGTAATAGTTTAAAGTTGCACCTACTTCGAGAGTCATAAAGTGAGCAATGGAGGGGGAACTTTCTTCCAGCCGGCGGCGCGCGAGAAAAAAACGTAATTCTTTAAATTCGTTTCGCCCAAAAAATTTGGAACCTCCATTTTTTTTATTTTTGGTTTCTCTACGAGATATGAACAATGGATGATATGTTTCTGTAATTAAATTATTGTTAAACATAACAATAAACCAATTGTTGCACTTTTATACATTTTATGCAGAATTATAATTTTACCGTGCTTTTCAAATTACGGAGTAGGTGCAACTTTAAACTGTTGCAACATGAACAATTTTGAAATACTTGAGTTGAAAACTGCTGCGTACAATAGTTTAGCTATCTTTCAGTGAGTTCGTACTTAAATAATACCTTAATAGTAAACAACGCAGCAGCAATTTAAAAAAAAACTCTCAACTTCCAGCAGTCGTACAAATTTTTTTTTCAAAATGTACGCCAAAATCTTAACTATCACGTCCACTTACCGGCATTTTAATATCAACAATTGCCGAAGAGTTACTCTATTTGTTTATAACGAACCCGAGCTTCGTTTATATATTTAAACAATTTAAAATCAACAATTTACTTGATTATTTTTTGTTATTGTTAGTACAAGTCTCGAACTTTCATTTGCGCATCCGCAGACCGCTGTACGACCTGTGGATCGCTAAGAATAAACCTTCAAAAAAAACATAAAGGGTGTTTTTTATAGAGGTATAGAACTTTTAAATGGAATATTCGAAAGATAACCTTCTGGCATTATAATTTAAATATGACTTCTAGCATATGACCGCCACGGCTGGCTCGGACGTAGTCTAATCTGGAGGTCCAATTTTCGATGACTTTTTCCAACATTTGTGGCTGTATATCGGCAATAACGCGGCGAATGTTGTCCTCCAACTGATCAATCGTTTCGGGCTTATCGGCGTAGACTAGCGACTTCACATATCCCCACAGAAAATAGTCTAGCGGCGTTAAGTCGCACGATCTTGGAGGCCAATTCACGGGTCCGAAACGTGAAACTATGCGGTTACCAAACGTTTCCTTCAATAAATCAATTGTGGCACGAGCTGTGTGACATGTTGCGCCGTCTTGTTGAAACCACAGCTCCTGTACATCATGGTTGTTCAATTGATGAACGAAAAAGTCAGTAATCATGGCTCTATAGCGGTCACCATTGACTGTAACGTTCTGACCAGCATCGTTTTTAAAGAAGTACGGACCAATGATTCCACCAGCCCATAAAGCACACCAAACAGTCAGTTTTTCTGGATGTAACGGTGTCTCAACATACACTTGAGGATTATCATTACTCCAAATATGGCACTTTTGTTTATTGACGTATCCATTCAAACAAAAGTGAGCTTCATCGCTAAACAAAATTCGCTAATGAAAATCGGGATCAACGGCAATCTACGCCTTGCTAGGTGATCGTGTGGCTTCAATTCTTGCACGAGTTGGATTTTGTAATCACTCAAACCAAGATCTTTCCGCAAAATCTTCCATAAAGTGAATGGACACAAATCCAATTCCTGTGCACGATGGCGGATAGACTGATTCGGGTCTTCCTCTACGCTACGCTCTACAGCAGCAATGACTTCTTCTGTACGCACTGTACGACGTCTCTGTGGATGCGTATTATCATTTAGAGTAAACATGGTGCGAAAACGTTCCGTAGTTAATCGAATTAATTGCTCTGATGGACGATTATGTTGACCGTAAAATGGACGTAGTGCGCGATACGTGATTTTCAAAATAAATTTGCACAATTTGGAAGCGTTGTTCAGACATCAGTCTATTCATGTTGAAATGCCAAACCAAACTAAACATAAATCACTTGACAGCTGACAAAATGGCCGCCAGTTAAAAAAGTGTTGCCAACTTAAAGTTCTATACCTCTATAAAAAACACCCTTTAAAAAGTTATAAACAAATTCATTGTGCAAAAAACTATTGGATATTTTTACTTGAAATTTTGCACACTTGCTGTATACAACAAGAGGCTCCTTTCGGAATAATATAACGTTAATATATTATTCTATTGTTTATTAACAATTGAAAAAACAATCATTTTAGTAAGTTTTTTTGCAATAACTAACGAATAAATTATCCGATTTAGATGGACCTTAGCTCATTTTGTAGTTATTTTCAATGCGTCCAACTTTTGTTTGAAACTTTTTTACTGAAAATAATAGCTTTTCCTATTTTAGTTGTTAAATAAAAAATTTTCCCCAGAAAAGAAAATAAGACAGAAGAGTTTACATAATTACTATTATTATTTTGACGGTTTCTACGTACTCAGAAGTCTACTAACTACATTTTTTTCCAGATGCTAATTCCGCCGACCTATGAATCCAAGTTTTCTTTATGTGCAGTTACGAAAAACATATTTATTGTTGAATAAATTATCTTTTGATAATCTGATATTTCTTAATAGTTTATTAATGGATTTTTGATTCTCTTAAGAACGCCCTAGATAATTTATACTGGAAGCCCCATAATCTTTAAATCGGACCATGAGACTAGGTTTTAAAGAATTTAAATTATATATTGATACTTTTAATCTTTATACTGCTAATAACATTTCTCACTTTTAAAATACGGATATTTCTGTATTTAATCACACAAAATACCTGTGGTTAATTCCTTTAATGGGTATTTCATGTAAAGGAAAATTATAGCTACCGTCATGGACAAAATTATGAAATAATAAATTTTCATAATTTTGAATCATTTAAACATTTAGTAGTGGGAAGAGCAGTTGATTTTAAATGAGCAATATTACATTTTATGAAAAAGAAAAGGATAAAAAAATATATGCTAAATGTTATGAAAATTAAGATTATTTGTTTTAATTTTAAATGTTATGGGGGTGGTAAACACTAGTGTTTTGATTAAAATAAGAGCCTATTTAGTAATAAGTGCGTTCCTCCTTCGAGCTCTAATTTCTGCTTGAATCCTTCTCAGTATGTTACTTAGTAGAGTTTAAATAAATTCTTTAGAACTGCGTTCCATTCATGTTGTGCTGCAAATCGTAGGTGTCCTTGACGCTGGATTTCTTTCTCGTATTCATCGTTTTAGCTAATTTCACTTGTGTTTTATTTGATTTAAGTTTAACAAGAAACATACTCGATTTTGGTAAAACTATATGATTGTCTTTACAAAACAAATTGAAGATTACTTGTCATTTTAAATGAAGTGAACTTATGGTGGTTTTACCTCCACGCACATTTTCTCAAATAAACATGCACTTCTTTTACGTATTTTAATTCTAGAAAATATTTCTTTATGAATAATACATAGTTCATTCAAAAAGTTCCAGGACTAATTTTGTTTAAAGTTTGCAACTGGCGTTATCTGTTACAGACGGCAAAACTATGTAATATCATCCCTTAGTTGCCCACAGTAGAGATGTGAGCGCTGTAACGTCATTTATTGTTCAGATTGCATGAAGTTCCGGAAGATGGCGCAGCTTGTATCGAACATTTTGTTTAGTTTCATATAAGTTGCTAACAGAATGTACTTTTCTTAAGATGATATGAACTTGCCTGCTCTGTACTGACGAGAATCAGTGAGTTAAAAGTGCGTCTACAGATGGTGGTACCACTACCAATTGAAAAAGTTTCCACCTTTTTGTGTCAGTTTCTTGTAATCTAAAGTAATACTTTTCATTTCTATCTAGAACAAAGTACGTCTTTACAATATATAGTATAAAGCTTCATTCAGTTGGTTCCTCCAAATAAGCGTTTATTCACCATAGTTTTATTTCGTTTCCACTTTGTTTCATAAAGATATTTTAATTAGGACTTGAAATATTTAAAAGTAACTGTTTTTGGAGATGAACTGTAGGCGCAGTTTTCATACCTCTAAAATGAATTTTCGCCGATAAAAATATGTGTCCTAAAGTTTCATTCTCTACAAGATGTTATAGTTTCATCAAAATTGAAGCCGGACACTTCCGGTATCTTCCTTGTAAGTTATGCAATGTCCAATCCAATTTTTGAATTTGGTCATCGAAATAATTTATTCGCTATATCAGCTACATATCGTCGAGCGTTATTGTGCGTTAATATGAATATTTCGAATCCAGTATGTCTGAGCTATGACAAAGTATGAACTTACAGCATGTTTTCCGTTGCCAGTCGATTAGTTTAATCAGTTCCACGAGTTCTAAACGTCCTTTCCAACTAATAGCTCGCCAAAGCATTGTTACGCGTCCTCTAGAACTAACGTTTTGTATATGACTGCATCTTCTCTCCATAATTAAATTCTAGTCTCATCAGTAATGAAATATTTTTTCTGTTCTAGATGTTGCACTGAACATATTTTTGGTAAATTTTAAAGCTGCTTCTTTTATTCCTCACCGGACTGTTTTCAAGCAAACATTAAATGAACATTTCTTGAGGGGCCTGAATGTCACCATGCGATTTCTTGTAACTATCAAAAATCAACCAATAATATTTATTGTTCAACTTTTTCACTCAAGATGGAATCAGGTGGTAGTACGAAATTTTCAGTATCCTTGATGCTTGATGCTGTAGATTAACATCTCCTGAGACAGCGTACAATATCTTTTTGTCTGTATCATTCGTTATATACAGCTAGAATGTGTGCCGATTAAGTTTCATAACTACAGGCGTACTGTTGTTTGAAATAGGGGATAAGATGCATGAAATATTTTAAATCAGATGTCCACCTTTTTAAAACAAGTAAATGTATTCAGTGAGTGATCATTTAAAGAAACTAGAATAAATTTTAGAAGTGATCTAATTTACATAATTAATAGGATACCAAAATATTTTTATAGATTTAAGTTTATATTTTATGAACTATATAAAGTAAACTGTGTTCTGTCCTATGTTAGTTGAAGAGATTGACACCATGCATATTATTTTGGATATTAATTGACTATAATTAAGGCTTTTCAAAAATATGTAGTGTGTTTATTTTATTTTGAAAAACAAGGTCAAAATTGGAAATTTTTAATAATTTCCTTTTTTATGTAACAGCAGGCCATAACCAATTTATAAGAAATAAAAGGCAAAAGTCCAAAACTTCACAGTTTTGTCCGATTGCTATAATTTAGGAAATATTTTTGTTACGTAGGTGTTTTTATTTTACTTTTTATTTATTATGAAAAGTATTATGTGTTCTTGTGTCTTATACAAAGCAATAACAGTTCCGCGTCCCAAAACATACGTCAAAGAAAACAGGGAGAGAAAAGAAACAAATATGTTTTTTACGCAGCAACAACTTCATCATCCTGCAGAAAAATAGAGGAAGAGGTTGTAGTAGCAAAATCTCACGCTGAAAGAAATTTGAAAAAGTATACCATCAATATAAATATAATATAGTGCAACATTTACACCTGGATATGATAAACGCCGAATAACGTTTTGTCAATAGTATTTAGAACAAATCCGCACTAAAGAATCTGTTGGCAGATTGGTCATCTGATCTGAGGAATGTTATTTTTCAAGTGCGGGAATTTTTAGTCGTCACAATACAAGGCACGAGTCTGCAGAAAATCACAATTTAATTTTCGATAGGGCATAATAAGGGCACTTCGGGGTTAATGTCTTGTATTTTATGTTAGGCCGACGCATAGCCTACAGAATGTATGAAGGGGGTTTCACAGCACGTAAATACCTAGAAATACGTGAGAAAATTATTCCAGAATTGATTGAAAATGTTCCATTGACCCATTTTAGTTCCATTTATCGTTAATAAGACGGTGTCCCGAGCCTCAACTCTGGGCTGTTGAGCCATTTTTGGATAATAACTTTCCTCAAAGATGGATAAGTCCTAAAGGGCCAGTGAGAGGGCCTCCACGATCTCTCGATCTTTCTATTTTGAATTTTTTGCGGGGTTGAATGCAAAATCAAGTGTATAAGACACGACATGACTCTAAAGCGGAACTTCATGAGGCAACTGGTTTGGCCTTCCAAACTCTTCATAATAGATCTGTGATTATTTTAAATGCAATTAGAAGAATAACAAAACTATGCCAATATTGTATTCGAGAGTACGGCTTTCATTTTGAAAACCATCTTTAAAAAACTCTTGGTTGTTTTTAGTTTCAGCGTTTCTTTTAGTTTTTGTTACTTTAGTTTTATGAAATAAATAATATAATAATTTCAATATTCTGGTTTTAGAATGAGAGTGTTGTTTAAAGTAAAAAATGTAATAATAATTAAGTGTTTAAAATAAAAAATATATAAAAAGACTAAAACTAACTTTTAAAGTGTCTAATCTTTGGTGTCAAATTTTGCATTTGTTTCTTATAAATTGACGATTGCCTATTATTACAAATGAAGTAAATTTTTGAAAATGTCGAATTCTTAACTTATTTTTCAAAATAAAATACACACATTACATATTTTTGAGAAGCCTAAATTGTACTTAATCAATATCTAAAATAATATACAGGGTGTCCTATTTAAAAAAAAAAAATTTTTTGTTAATATCTCATAAACTAAACTTTTTAGAAAAACGCTAACTAGGCCACTAAACTCTACGTAAAAAACTCTATAAAAATAAGTATTTATCCTTTTAATAAATTAATGCATAACGGAAATACGAGGTGTACCTAAAAACGAAAATTTTCAGTCAGGTTGTAGATTAAAAACTAAGAGGGCCATGACAAATTTGACACCGGAATCTTTAAATCGTTAAAAAGTAGGATACTAAAGTGAAAAACGCAACACTCTATCTTTGATAATAACTCCAATACCACCCTAAAAGTTTCGAAAATGGGACACCCCGTACAGTATGACAAGCCAAAGCAAGTTGGCCGAATTGATTTAATGTGCCGTAAGTCCAAGCTACCAACAACCTATAACGAAAAGCTTATTAAAATTATATTTAATATTATTTCAAAAAAATATCAAATTTGGTGATTATACACAAATTTATTCGGTAGTGTTAGTAGTACTAATGACTATATCATTAAAAAAAATAGAATATTCATGGTTGATATGAACATCAAACATCAGAGATAAACCATCACCAAATACAAGAACATTAACCACATCAGGAATCTGAGCCAGCATGCATACAGAACCGGGAGATCCACAGAGACAGCGCTCCACGACTTGGTCAGCAAGGTGGAAAACACTCTGGAAAATGGAGAAGTGCTTCTAGGAGCATTTCTAGACATAGAGGGGGCGTTCGACAACACGTCTTTTCAATCAATCATCACTGCAATAAGGAACATCAACCTGGAGGAGACCTGTTGCAGGTGGATTGAAAATATGTTAAAAGACTGAGTTATCTATACAGAACTGCTCGGAGAGACGCTGATGGCACGGGTGACTGGGGGGTGTCCGCAGGGGGGGGGGGTCCTCTCCCCACTGCTTTGGAACCTAGTAATGGATGGGCTTCTGCGAACCCTGAGTGGGTAGGGTCACTCTGTGCTGGGATATGCAGATGACTTGGTAATCTTAACCCAAGGCAAATTTAATACAACAGTAAGAGAGAGAATGCAGAGGGCTCTTAAAGTTGTAGAAAGATGGGTAAGGCAGGAGGGACTCAATATAAGTCCCCAAAAGACTGTCCTAATCCCCTTTACAAAACGGAGAAGGATAGAGGATCTCGGTCCCATCATCCTCCAAGGAAACACAATACCACTTGCCAGAAAGTAAAATATCTGGGGGTGATTTTAGACTCCAGGCTGACCTGGAACAGACAAGTGGAAAACATAACCAGAAAATCGGAAACATCTCTTATGACTGTTAGAAGATTATGTGGGAAAACATGGGGTCTCTCACCGAAAATGGTACACAACACCAGTGTTGTGAGACCAGCCATCACTTACGCAGCCTTGGTCTGGTGGCCCAAGGTAATGCAGAGAGCAACTATGACAAAGATGAGTGGAATACAAAGGGTCGCCTGTTTATGTATTACTGGGGCCATGAAATCAACGCCCACTTCGGCAATGGAGTGTATTCTGGATCTGCCTCCGCTACACATAGTGATTCAGGCAGAGGCAAGAATGGAACTCCACCGACTAAATCACTCAACAGTAAAATCGCAAATGACGATGTCAGGACATAAAAACATATGTAAAAAAATCAGGAGCCCTGAGTTGGAAATGGACACGGACCATATGAACTCGAGCTACCGTTATAATATACCGTTTGAAGTCACAATAGAGGATCGAATGGCAAGTAAAAGAGAAAGACCGGAAACATTCTCGGGTGCAAGTATCTGGTACACTGACGGTTCAAAAACTAGTGAGGGTACTGGAGCTGGGATATACGGGTTACAACCGAGAAAGGAACTAACCTTTCCCCTTGGGAAATACCCAACAGTGTTCCAGGCAGAAATATACGCAATCTTACGGTGCGCAGATGAGATAAACAGGAGAGCTTACAAAGGGAAGCAAATCCTCATTTACTCTGACATCCAGGCAGCCCTAAGGGCCCTCAAGGGCCAAAAGGTATCATCGAGGCTGGTTTGGGAATGTCAGAGCGAGCTGGAAACTCTGACAAAAGACAACAGAGTTATGTTAAAGTGGGTACCAGGACACGAAGGCATACATGAAAATGAAAAAGCTGACGAACTAGCTAGAGCAGGGTCAGCATCTCAATACATTGGTCCAGAACCGGCCTTTGGGGGGCCGCGGTGTGCAGCACGAGAAGCAGTCAAAGAATGGATCAAAAGAGAACATAAAAACCACTGAATGACCAGACAGAGTTTAAACCACAGCAAGCTATTTATTGGGAATCCGGACCCGAAACTGGCAAAGAAACTTCTACAAATGGGTAGAAACCAATTAAGGACTATTACGGGTATAATGACGGGACACATGGCCGTCAAAGTACATCTGAATAGAATGAATCTATATAACGGAAACCTCGGCTGCAGACTGTGTGGACAAGCCGAGGAAACAGTGAAGCATATCATATGTGACTGTGAGTCACTGGTGGGATTTAGACAACAAACTTTTGGGTCAGTAAAATTGGAACCGGGAGAAATACTCACTCACTCCTTAGCAGGACTGTACAGATTGAGCCAGGGGGCTAGGTTGACAGAGTGGCTGTAATGTCTAGGGTGAGCACAATAGGCCTACTCTGGTCGCAGTGCATCCGGCTTTGGGACGGACCCGGGAATATAAAAAAAAACCACATCAGGATACACGGAGAAATAGAATTGAGCCACCAAGATACTCCATCATAACTTAACAGAGAAATTAAAGTTTTGAAGCCCATAAAGTACTAGAAATTACGATTTTAAGCTGTACTGGGATTGAATGTCCTTATGGACTAAACCAGATTTTATTTTAGTAGATAAAACATGTAGGCATAATGAGAAGATTGCCAAATACAGAGACCTAGAGAAATGAATTCAAAGACAATGGGGAAAAAATAGTTTCCAGATTATCCTCATGATGCTGTCAGTAATTGGCGTTATACGCGAAAATCTTCTTCAAGTCAAGGAATTGAGTTTTAGCGAATACCTGTACAAGACTGTTCAAAGAGCAGTACTACTTCCCACCGCTTAAGCCAGATTCTCACTATAGGGCCGCTCTCGATACGCTCTTGGTCCGGTAAAATATTCTTACAGGAGAAACAATGAACCTATTCATACTGTCGGTTTCACGGAGATTTCAATATCGTAAACTCTTTTTCATTAAAAAAAATGTATCAAACCGAGACCGTATCGAGAACGGCACTATAGTGAGAATCAAGTCCTAAATTGTTCACAAATTTGTGGGAAACATCGCTCAGGACACGAAAATATCGAAAAAGTTCACATAACGCTCAATCTTTTTGACGTCTGAGTATCTATGGCCGAGATGAGTGAATGCTCTCTGGGGGTAGTGTGAAAGCCGTATGGCTCATTTGACTGAATAATAATAAAAACAGTCCTATATCGTCAAAAAAATTATGATTCCATAAGAAATCAGAAAAAACATGTCTAATATCGATAACATGTTAACAGTTACAGTATTTTTATTTGACTAAAAATAAGATAATAAGATATGAATCTAGAAATGATAAAAATAAATTTAAAGCAATTTACAAAGGAGGAGATAATAATCATATTAAAAAACAATCAACATTATATTTTGCATAAACTTCTAAACATATATAGTGTCATTGATCTAGGTTCCGATATTTTCACGTCACTTTCTCTATTGATGTATAAATAGGACATTTTACCACGCTCAAGCTTGCGGTTCTCGTATATTTATTTTTCATTTTTTATCCAATTATTGGATGGTGAATCATAAAGTAACCAAAACCTATAAATATAGTCATACATAATTCATTCTCTTAGTTACTTACCATTATTCTACCTAATTTATAGGCAAATTATTCTGAATATATTATTTATCGCTTGTACAGAGTAATCGAAAACTATACATTTAGGAAAAATAATTCCTGTGAACTAAGATATAAAACTACATATTTTCTAAGACACATGTAGCCAGACTCACTAAGAAGGTTTAAGAGTTGGACCCGATCTAGTTGCCTTGAAAATTAGATTTTCTAGATGACCAGTTTTGTTGTTCTTATGATATTGTTTTAATTGTATTTTAAGGTTCAAACCTTGCTTGACTTATTGTTACCCTTGTCAATTTAAATTTTCTACTGTCAATCTAGACCGGTTTTAAAGTTAAACCATGTTAATGAATTAGGGGGATGATGTTTAAAGTAAATTGCCAAAATCATATTTGTAAGTTTCTAAGAATATTTTCCAAGACTCTCCTAATTCCCTGACATGGACTAATTTTAAAACCGGTCTAGGTTGACAAGTGTAACAACAAATCGAGGAAATTTAGAAAATTAAGATTTCAATACAAAATAAATAAAACTTTTTATTGCCGTGTTTAACCAGTTGGCTATATTTATTCTCCTTTCAAGTACTTAAAAGAAAGAATATATAAAGACAGTTTATTCCTGCAAATCCAACTCTGTTTCTCTCTTCATACGCGTTTCGACCACCTAAGAGCAACATTCGCAGGAACCAACTGTTCATATAGAATAGAAATTCCGAGACGTGTCGGCAGATTATTAAACCTATCAACTTTTCGATATCAGACAGAAAGATATCGCTAATCAAACGACATCTATACATCCATCGGAATAGTGCGAAACTTAAAAATTAAAATTTCACTAAAAAATTAATAAACCTTTTACTGCCGTGTTTAACTAGTTGTCTATATTTATTCTCCCTTTAGGCAGTTAAAGAAAGAATATATACAAACAGTTTATTTCCTACAAATACAATTCTGGTTCTCCCCCCATACGCATTTGAATGACTATTCTTATTACCAATATAAGGCTTTATTTCTAGATTTTTTAACAATAATATTCCAACATAAGCGTTTATTTGTTGGTATAGGCAATAGAAATTAGAACAGCATCATAACTAGAACGGATCTAAGTCTTAAACATTCTTAGGGAATTTTGGTGTAACTATTTAAAGTAAATACACAAAATGATATTTTGAATGTAAAATATTAAATTAAAGTTTGCAACGTAATTTTAACATAATATGCTGTCCTATTTAATGTATTAAAATTGTATCTTCGTTTTTAGTGTGTGCCTACAATGTCACACCTAAATTTTCTTTGACACATTATGTATGATTTTCGTAATATATAAATTATAAATAGGTTGTACACCGAAGAATTTATTAAAAGAAGAGATATTTGTGTAATTAGGTGTATATTTTGATCATCGGCCAAGCGTTTTCGGTCTTACTTAGACCATCCTCAGGGCCCAAGCCTCGTCAAAGGGCACACTTCAACTTTGCTATTTAAAAAACAGCCTCCCATCAACTATCGCAACCTTCACATAGTATAAGTCAAGTCATAGTTAAAGTTAATTACACAGTCAATCCTAAATTAAAACAGTTACAGCAAAGTGAATATGAATATTATCACACCGTTTTAATTTGAGATTAACTGTGTAATTAATTTGATTTGTAACTTGATTTATACTGTGTGAAGGCTGCTTGACGTCGGAAACTGTTCTGCGAATAGCAAGGTTGAAGTGTGCCCTTTGACGAAGTTTAAGTCTTGAGAATGACCTAAGTAAGACCGAAAGCTCTTGACCGATGATAAAAATATACACTGAAATTGGCAATTATATATCTTTTTCTTTTTTCGTAATGACTGGCCTCGTTTCATATGCATAAATGACAACGAAACGTCCTAATGTCGTGCATGCTTAGAATAACTACATACTAAATTCTAAAATCACCCTAATTAAAGCAACTAGTTGGTCACGCTACAAAAGGCAAAATTAATAGGCCAGTAAAGTTTAATGCCAAGAATAGTCCAAAATATTAAAATTATAGATTTTTTCTAGTCTTAATATAAAAAATTTATCAAATTTATTCACCGACTATTTTTAAATATCCAATTTAACTTAAGTCCTAAAATTTTAAGGATAAATATAAATGCCAAACTACTTTGAAGCATTTGGCAGTGGAAACAAATATACTTTGAAAACTAAAACTCTGTCACACCTCTAATATTTAAGGGAAATTTACTACTAGAAAGAACAATTTTTATACATTGAGATATAAAGTCTGGAATAAATTAATTGTTTAAAGAACGCTCGATTTTCGAAAAATCGCTCGACCTTGTTTTCTTGGTACGATTTTTTCCAATATATTAAATCACACAGAATGACTCGAAAAAAGCTGTGGTATAATCAACTTTTTTCCTATTGCATGGTCTATACCTAAATGTAACTGTTTTCAATTTGTCGACAGTTAAAAATCAAAATGAAACAGTAATAAAAGCTAATTTATATTTTTATTAGGTTTTTAAAATGCCTCCCATTGGTCAATTTGCAGTAACCTATTTAAAAATTCATTTTAAACATTTCTGACTACTTCTGTTGTAATTAACCATATTTCTTAAATAATCCGATTCTTTTTAAGTCTTCTATATATATTGGCTTAGTTTGGAAAACTTTACCTTTCAGTGAACGTCTTAAAAAAAATCAGTAGGGTTTAAGTCTGGAGACCTCGATGGTCACTTACTCATTGTCGATTGTGAAATTAGATTAGGATTTTTTCTTGAAATAACTGACGCACGACTTCTTTGGTTTTTACCATATCGCCATATTCTATCATCTTAATAATTTCTATCCTCTGTGCCTAAGTTTGATTTTCAGTTAAAATTTACTCAAAGTGACAATTGGACAAAATGTGACAAAGAAACAGGTCACTGAATCAGATACGCCCGTAAATAACCATTGCATTTCATTTCGAGTTTTTACTGTCGATAAATTGAAAACGGCTATGTTTAAGTATAGAACATGTAATAGAAAAAACGTTCAAGATTTTACAGACTGTCGAAAAGTCTACAAAACATTTGGGATCACAGTCACAAAAAATCAATGTTGATTATAACACAGCTTCTCTCAAGTCACCCTATAAAAATTGATATATTGGAAACAATTCGTACCAAAGGACAAAGTCGACGTGTTCGAACAATTTTTCAAAAAATCCAGCATTTTTTAAATAACGAATTTATTTCAGTCTTTACGTCCTCATTGTATATCGAAAAAGTGATAAAAGCAATTTTTGAAACTGCAAATTATATATTTTTAGAAGAACCGTGACTGCCATATTAAATATTTTTTCATGTCACGAAATGCGATCTGATCAAAATCTATCTCTGTCGATTATTTTCAAAGTATCAATCATTTATATTTTAATATATTTTATAAAATGGCGCTGTTCTTTCTGAAAATCCTTTAAGAAAGTTATTATTTAAAAAAGCATATTTATTCCATCTATAATAAAGCCTAATTTAATTGTGTGTATTGTGCCTACGTGTGTAATATCCAGGGTTGTTATTTATATTTTGATAAGCTCTGGTGAGTTTATTATAAGACAGAAAAAACTTTAAATACATAAGTTACTGGATTTATTCTGTATCGCAAGAATATGTTACTAGAAAAAACAAATGCTGATGAAAAATTGCAAATTTCTAAATAAATTGACTTTTTTCAATGAAACACTAAATATTAAAATAGAACTTAAAATTCCATTTTCAAAAATATATATGTTTTTATTAATAAAAATTTCAGTAAGAAATAAAGTAAATCTGCTGTATTTAAATAATTGCCTAAATGTATTCTCCTTTCAAGCAGATAAAGAAAAGAATATATACAAACGGTTTATCTCCTGCAAATTCAACTCTGGTCCTCTCTCCATACACGTTTCGACCACCTCATGGTCACGTCAGTGGAGCTGTATCGAAGAGTTGTATTTGTAGGAAATAAACTGTTTATATATATTCTTTCCTTTATCTGCTTAAAAGGAGAAAACACATAGACAATTATTTAAACATTCATTTCTTACTGAAATTTTAATTTTTAAAAATTTTGCACTACTCCGGTGAATATAGATGTCGTTTGACTGGCGGAATTTTTCATTTTGACATCGAAGTCGGAAGGTTTTTAATATCCTACCGACATGCTTCGGAATTTATATTTTATATTGCAGTTGTTTCCTGCGAATGTTGCTCTCGGTTCGACGAGACCATAAAATGGTCGAAACGCGTATAGAAATAGAACCAGAGTTGTATTTGCAGGAAATAAACTGTTTGTATATATTATTTCCTTTATCTGTGTGAAAGGAGAATACATATAGGCAATATATATGTGGTCTATGTTTGCTGCAATCCTTTTAAAATATTTACTACAAAATATTAAATTCTCCAAAAAGTCGTAATACCCATATATGTTATGAAACAATTGAAAATTACGTTGTTCAATGAAGAAGATAATATATTATAGTAGTATTATTATATAAAATCAAGTTATCTATGAAAAAATAATTTTACGCTTTAACGACGGTAAAATAATTTTATTATAAATAACTGGTTACAGATTTTTGAGAAACTTCCTATAAATTCTGCTGAATATGAGCACAAAGAAAATAGACGAGAACTACAGAAAATGCTTTTTTAACAATGCTGCTCATATTGAGCACTTGTAATTATATTTTTTAAATCGAAGTTTCTAAAAAATATTTGCAAAGAAATTTTGTGAATTCTAACTAGCTATTTTTAATAAAATCATTTTTCCGTCATTAGAATGTATAATTATTTTCTCATAGCTTACTTGAACTTATATTCCTCAATGGACTTAATTTTCAATTATTTCTTAATTTACATGACTATGACGAGTTTTTGAAATATTTAATATTTTTAGGTAAATATTTTAAAAATAGTTGAAGCAAACATAGGCAACATGAATGTTTTGAAAAGGGCATTTTAAGTTCAATTTTTATATTTAGTAATATGCAGGGTGTTCCATTTAAAAAAAAAAGTTAATTTGTTGCAAATAATACAATTTTTCATAAGAATTTGTTTTTTCTAGTAGCATGATGTTGCGATATAGAGAAAATCGAGCAATTTATATCTTCAAAGGTTTTTCCTAACTCCTATGTATTCACCCCAGCTTATCAAATTAGAAGTAACAACCCTGTACATATACAGAATTATAGCAGCCATAATTTCTGGGTGATACTAGACCCTTAATATTATTAGTTATTTAGCGAATCAAAAATGTAAGTGGCAGCGTCTCGAACTTTTGAATATCATTTTTCCAGGGGATACAAAAGCACTCTTATCTTTAACGTCTTGAATTTTTGTAATTCATTTTTCCGAGTAATGCAAAAGCAGTTTTATCTTTAGCGCTCGAATTTTTGTAAATCATTTTTCCGGCGGATACAAAAACAGTCTTATCCTTAGTTTCTCAAATTTTGTTTGGCTAATATTATTATATAACTATTATTTCTATTCAAAAACGTACCATCATAAAGTAATAAGAACTAAAAAAAAAAACATTTGAAATTAATTTTTGGTCAAAATCCGTTAGCTTTTTACCGACATATTTGCAAGAAACAAAAAAAAAATGGCCTTTTTTGTTATTGTCTAGGAACCTGCTAACAATGGATAATGAATGATAAAAAAAAGTTGACAAATGATGGTCTCTGAGTGACCAATGGTTTTTGCACAATTGTTTATCCCACTAAAGCGAAAATGTATCATTTTTTATAATGTGGGGAAACTTTTTGGCGAATCGTACAGAGACCACGATGAATCATCTTGTTTCTAAGGTCCCTAATGAAGTCAAATTTTGTAAGATAAATTGTGCAAAAAGTACAACAAAAATATATATATTTTTCACGGAACTCGAAAGCGGGGGAAAACGCAGATCTAAAGAAAAGATAACTCTCTACGACTAATAGAAGCCTAGATAAAGAATTTTTTTAAATAATTGCTGCATTGTTATCTTTTAACATTATAAGCTAAAATTCGACCTGTTCTCAGTGGTGAAAACCTTAAACTGCAAAATACAATATTCTTTTCTGCAATAGGTATAAAATTGTTTAAATAATATTGGTCATAGAGAGCTATGTATTTTTTTAAGTGTGATTTTTCCCAACTTTCGAATGACAAACAAAATACTTAGTATTTGAAATAACTGCATTATTTAATTTATTTATAAACAAAAAGGGGTACCTTTCTTATATTTTTTACACAATATAACTTGTAAAACTTGGTGATTATTTTTTGGACACTATTAGTTCAAGTCTTTAGGAGCAAAATGATCCCTCGCACGTCTCTATATGATTCGCCAAAATATCATTCCAAACAATAAAAAATTATTTTTCAGCTTTGCATAATAAACAATTACAATTATTTAAAAACTGTCACATTCCACCTTTTTTCAACTTTTGTGTATCGTTAATTACATATTATTCATGAATTCGGTCACGATTTCAACAATTTTTTCAAAATTATTAACATTAACAAATAACACCATTTTTTAAAACCTTTTGCAAATATCTCGGTAACCACCTAACGGATTTTGACAAACAAAAATGCACTGTATAGGTTTTTTACTACTTACAAGTATTTGTTTAAATTGTTTTTAAGTAGAAAGAATGGAATTCGAAATAAATGCAGAAAACAGATTTTTCACTCTTAATTGTAAATAAAAAAATATTTGCCAAACAAAATTCGAAACGTTAGAGATGAAAATCGAGAGAAATGATTTTAAAAAGAAAATTACCATTTGTAATTTATGTTGTTGCTTGTTATCAGTCTAATCTTAGTGACGTAAAAATATGATCCTTCTTTTATTTTTTGTATCACTGATATGCCCTAAATATCAAAATGGGAGAGGTAATTTTCAACAAAAATTTGTAGATATTAAAAAAATTAATTTCAAAGTTTAATAAAATAGAACAACAATATTTTTTCAGACTTAGAAAACACGTAGAGTATCTACAGACTTGTAAATTACTTTTTATGTCATTTATTTTTCAATTATATTTATTACAAAGTCAAAATAATTATAAACTCAGATAAATATTTTACTTACGTATCTCTTATCGTAAATTATTTTTCACTATATACTACTCTGTACAGCGTTTCATAGGAAGTTTAACCAGATGGATATATTTACTGCTGGTAAATATAAGAATATGCAGTCTAACGGCGTAACCCATATTAAATATGTTTCTTACTGATCAGAGAGGTAAAACTGCTGAATAGCAGGAAATATGAGCAGATTTTACAATGCCCTTGACTGACCGCTGGGAATCACCACAAACATAAGATAATATATCGTAAAAATTAATTTTCATTGCCTGTGAGGATGCTAGTGTGAAAAAGGAAGTGACTTTTATTTCAATTCTCAAAAACGTTAAGGTTAATGGGATTCACCATAAAGGCATCAATTGACACAAAGATTTTTATTATGTTCATATTTACCAGTGATACAGTATTAGGTAACTGTTTACATTTTCCGTTTCTCACACATGAAGCTCCAAAATCATAATAATTTTCTAATAGGTTATCCATTTTGATATCTCGATAATCTACATTTCATAAAATGTAAATAGAAATGGTAAAAATTGTATTACTAGGCATTATGTAATAATAAACAACTTCATTATTTTGAGAACTTGAGACCAACCTAAGTTATAAAGCTCCATGTTCTTAAATTATTCTTTAAATATTTCTAAAATATTTTTTAACACAACATTTCTCAACCTTTTAACTAGAGTTTCCCTACCAATTTTAATCGCGCTCCCTTTTAATGTTTTTTTTTAAGTTCCGATCAGTCTCAAATTTACCAAAGATATACTTGCGTATATAAATATGAACTACATTGTGTCAATACGCCCCCTTTTGTTTCACGGCAATCTAGGTTTAGAATCAGAAACTTAATATAAAAATTAGGATTCATATTTTGAATCCCTCACCAAAAATTTTCATGTTGATTATAACTTTTTCTTGTGTTTCTGCATATTTGACTCACAAATCTTCCACCCTATCATCATCTAGTTTATCTATTTCTTTCTGTTTGTATGAAGGTTGTATATAGACAATGTTGAAGATTGACTAAAGTGTGGTTGTCGGACTTACATTGTCTTTATTTCTGTTTACTTTCACGAAGTTTCAATTAGGTTGTATCTCTAATCGTCATCAAGTATGCATTTAGTTTATACTGGACGAGAGTCAATTATGTGGACTTTAAACAGACGAGGGATGAAATTTGTCACATAAATAGTTTTTGCTGAATTGCAATATAAACAATTCAGAGCATTTTTTTTGTCAATGCCACCCTATTCACTTGTTAGATGAATAGAGAATATGAACTAGAATTCGTCTATCTAAGATTTTTGTATAAATTTATTGAAATATGCTAAAAATGCTGCCAAGCTAGACGGAGTAGATAAATAAGTAAATAAATGGTTACATTTATTTATTTTTATTTCAAATAAATTTTATTTAAACGTAGTTCAAAGTATATATAAATCTATCGTGAGTTTGTATATAGTATATATTTTTATTTTTTCTTTTTATATTGTAAATATATGTTATTTCGGGTAAATGCAATAGCGAATAACTTATTAACTATCATTATCGTAATGATTGAAAAATTTATATATCGAGGACAAAAAATTAATGAAAAAATATATGCAATATAAATAATAAACCTAAGTCATACGTTCCTTGTCGTGGCATTTCATCTTTAGAACTTACAAGTCATTCATACAATCATTCTCATTCTTAATAGGCATAACAATAAAACGTGTAAATAAACCAGGAGAACAAGCTTGATGATCACTTCTTTCTTTTTGATGACTGATTTTAAATAAAATTTGAACCACGTTTAAATAAAATGTTTTTAAATATACACAAAAATTTATATGAATTATAAATTAATGTCTGTATTCATATATTTATCGATTTATAAGTCCATAATGCGATGCGTTTTCTCATATGAAAAATATAGTCATAACGTCTGGCGTGAGCAACCTACCCGTGACTCTCTTGTCCTCCGCTGCTTGCAACACCCCACTACCACTGCTTCGCTTGGCTTTGGACGCAAAATCACGCGTAGCACGCAATGTTGAGAAGCATTGTAAGCACGTTTTAACAAATTTATACTAAAATCGGAAATAGACGAATTGTAGTTTATAATCTCTACTTTCAGAATCCGTTCGGTAAATTAAATTCGGAACAATCGGGTTAATATGGTGATATTGACAAAAAATTTCTCTAAATTGTTTATATTGCAATTAGGCAAAAACTACTCATGTGCAAAATTTCATTTCCCACCTGTTTAAAATACACATAATAAAATCATTTTCTTAAAAATTTTCGGTTGATATAGTAAATTAAGAAAGATATTATTTTTTAAAGAAAAAGCAATTTTTAACCGTTTTCCGATTTTTTCGGAGAAAAATCATCCGATAGTGGCCTGTAAAAACCATTTTGTAGATTTTTTAACTATCTACAAATGGTACATTGAAGCTAATGCAATAATAAAACTAAAGGACAAAAATGGGCAAATAAAATCTAACAGAGAAGAAATGTTAAACATCGTTGAAGAATTCTACGAGACATTGTACAAAAACCAATTAATACTTGAACCCGACGAACACAAAACACTAAGAATCACAAATCAGGGCTCCGAAGATATGCCCGAAATCTCAATTGAAGAAATTAACTACGCCTTGAAGAGACTGAAAAACAACAGAGCACCGGAAGAAGACGGAATAGTAATAGAGTCCATAAAATTGAGAAAATTAAAAGATTATTCAATTTATGTCTTGAAAACCAAATTATTCCGGCCCAATGGAATAACTCTATTATGATCCTCATTCACAAAAAGGGCGACGAAACAAGCCTTGAGAACTATAGACCCGTCAGCCTCCTGAGCCACCTATATGAACTTTACACTCGTATAATCACCAATAGACTAGAGAATAAACTGGATCTTTAACAGCCTAGAGAACAAGCTGGGTTCCGCTCGGGCTACGAGACAAATGACCATTTGCAATATATCAAAACACTTTTTGAAAATACTGTGGAATACAACCGACCACTAGATCTTGTCTTTGTCGACTTTCATAAGGCTTTCAATACCGTGGAATTGGTGTCAATTTTAAGAGCATTAAAAGACTGCAGAGTAGACTAAAGATATTCCTACATCATCTACAATATTGATAAAAACGCAACAACAACAATTAACTTACACACCATGACGAAGAAAATAAAATAAGAAGAGGAATTCGACAGGGAGATACAATATCCCCAAAATGTTTACGACAGTGCTAGAACATGCGTTCAAAGTTTTGGATTGGGAAGAGAAAGGCATTATATATATATATATATATATATATATATATATATATATATATATATATATATAGATGGGGAAAGATTGAGTCATCTTAGATTCGCTGATGACATAGTCCTAAGGTCAGACGATCTACAACACGTCAGAGAAATGCTAGAAGAACTACAACAGGCAAAACAAAGAGCATGTCTGAAGATAAATTATAACAAAACAAAAATGATGACAAATTTAGTACCAAGTGAGGCTATAAAAATAGAAAATTAAATCATCGAAATTACCGAGAAATATAACTACCCTGGTCACGAAGTTCGGATTGGCAGGGACAACCAGACGTGTGAGCTATCCAGACGAATAGCTTTGGGATGCACTGCTTATGAAAAACTCAGGGATATATTCAAGACAGATATACCCATAAAGCTGAAACGGACAGCCTTTAACCCATGTGTCCTTCCAGTCTTAACATATGGAGCGGAGATACTAACATTGACGAAAACAACTGCTAAGAAACTGCAAATAACACAACGTGGAATGGAGGGATCCTTGCTGGGGGTGTTCCTGAGAGATCAAGTCCGAAACGAGGAAGTTAGGAGGAAAAAGGGGGTAGATGATGTCATTGTGCGCATTGCAAGGTTGAAGTGGAGATGGGCCGGACATGTGGCTAGAATAGGGGACGAAAAGAGTTATGGAATGGCGACCGAGAGCGGACAAACTCAGTCAGGGATGACCACCGACCAGGTGGACAGACAACCTCCAAAGAATAGCAACAAACTGGATCACAGTGGCTCAGAATAGAGGAGGATGGAAATCTCTTGAGGAGGCCTATGTTCAGCAGTGGACAGAAATGGACTGATGATGATGATGATGAATGTATTTAATTCAATATTTTCCATTATATAAGCAAGAAATCAAAAGAATTACTTTATTTATTGTTCAAAATTAAATTTGAATGCTCAGCTGAATTTAGATTTTGTGTTTTAGTCATCTATGGACTATCCTTCAATTAAGGATGTAGGCAGTTTGCTGTCAAATTTTTTTACATAAAAATATATCGATCATGATAACATAGAAATATAGGAAAATACAGAACAGACACTCTTTGCAAGGCGGCACAATTATCTCCGTATCGCTAAAAATCTCCCATAATGAAAGCAATACTTTATTATGCCAGCAGCTTTATTCATCAGACTACATAACGAAATCAAGAATAAAATTATTGTAAAAAAAGTATTTAATAAGGACATCTTTTACAACTGTAATGAATTTTTAAATAGTCGACTAGGCTAAACAAGATTTTAACAGGTAATTATGTTGATCATATTTTACATGTGTTGTTTATTATTTTATATCTATGTGCAAAAAATATTAATAATTTTAAATGTCATAGAACTTCCTTATTATAGTAGTAATATATTAATTTTTATTTTAATTGTTTCAAAATAAATAATGTCCGTGTTATTCAAGACACGAAAATATAGTTTTATAAAATACTACAAAAGTAATAAGATTTTACTATTCAAAAAAATTAAGTTGAGTGCTTTAAAAGCGCATACAGTGAAAAGTCTATTTCTTTAGATTATAAAAAAATGCCTATTGTACAAAGAAAAAAAAATTAAAGTTGATATATTATTTCATCTTACTATAATTATTATAAGTCGTAATTTTTGATTTGCTTAATTACGAGTATAATAGTCATTTTAACCTTTAAATAAATACATTACCTTAGTATGTTTGTTCAAGATATTTTTAAATCTAAATCTAATTTTTTTTTGTAAAGAAATAACGTTCTATTCTACACTTTCTTGTTCACAAGATAGTAATAGTGCTATTACACATATTATATGTACACAAAGATGAATCGTCGACAACCGAATTACCAGAATGTAGCAATCGGATTGCGGCATTCTAAGAAAATTTTCAAGGAGTCGGGTAATTATTATAAATTCTTAAAAATTCTGTTAAATTCAATAAAATGTTGACATTGACCAAATAGTGGGTGTTACGAAGGTATGGAAACATACTGGAAATTAGAAATTCGTTTGTCCTTGCTAAATAAACAATATGATGTTTTTGTCCACCTATTCGTAAACGCCCAGTACTTTAAAACTATAAGCACATCTAGGTAGATATAAACTTACCCCTTCCCAATATTCTGGGTATATAATTATATAAAAAGTACACTACGATTGTCATTACTAATTACTAAATCTAGCCTTACCAAACACCAAATTTTAGTGAACAATAAGAGGCTCTAAAAAAAAGTGCCGAAAACATTATTAAGTTTTTTTTGCTGTGTACTGTAAGTATAGACACTTTGTACCTAACTTCCAAAATATTCTAGGTAGTTTTTACGAACTATAAAGATATATGTGGGTTATATTATCTGCCTTTCTTAATTTATATAGCTGATTAAATTTTAACAAGTGTTTATTCATAGAACTCTTCCAAACCTATTTCTAATCTAGACATTATCATAACAATTTGTTAAAATTAGTATCATACTTTATTATATTTAGGCTATTAACTATGTCGTAAAGAGAGAGGGGTAAAAGGAACTAAAACTTTAAAGTGTTTTCATTGTTTCATACATTCAATTGATCTTCAAATATGATAAAATTACAAAGTGCTACCAAATCAAAAGATGGGTTTTTGAGATTTAGGTAGTTTTGTCTCCTTTTGAGTTTTTTGAATTTTACTTAAAAACTATGGATTTTTTCTAAATACATGTCTGCAGGAAATTTGTAGGTATGATACCTCATAAACTCCAAAAAATCTTTTTTCAACAAAATACACCCCAAAAAACAAAAAATAAAAACTCAAAAAAATGCAAAAAATTATGATTTTAATTTTTTCTCAATAACTTTTTTTCAAGTGAAGTTAGGTATAGACATTGCTTCATAAAAAGGAAAGCTGACATTACACCCGTAAAAACAAGTTCCTGCAAAAATCTGTACGATGAACAGTAATTGGAATATGGCGTCTCAAACTTTGCTATTTTTCTCGATATTAGCAAGTTTTTACTTTTTTTTCAAATTTCGTCCCACTTCTTTATAAGTGAATTTGGGCATAGACATTGCCCTCTACAAAAGAAGGCTGACATTACGACATTAAAACAATCCCCAACCGAAGTTTGTACCATCAATAGTAGCTAAGAAATGGCTTTTCAAAGCTTTTAACTTTTTAAGACGATTATAATTTTTTCCCACATATTATGTAATGTTACATTTTTACGTTAAAATCTTTGTTTATTCAATGAAAAAATAATTTTAGGATATTTAGTGATAGAAATAATATACCTTTCACCAATCAAAAATAAATTAAGAACAAAAGAATAGTTATTTTGAAGATTGAAATAGATATTATGCACATTCTTTTATAAATTTTTAAGCATTTACATTAATTGCATAAAACTAACATTGTTTTATTTACATTAATAACTAAAAAGTGACAAATTCCAACATGAAGGACTGATTTTCACCATGTTTCCCTTATTGAAAAAGGGAGAAGAAGTACGTAATTTTATCTTTTTCAACTAGCAAAAAAATGGTTTAAACATTAAGATAATTTATTTTCTATTCCGATCTGCTTGCCCTGACTTTAGTGGTTTTACAAAGAGTTTTTTCGCCATTTGTTTTTATTGAGCAATTTGCTACATTTAATTTGCGGTTTGCAGAAAGTCGATATTTCCAACAGTTTTCGAGAAAATATCTGTATCAATAATGTCGGGACGCGGAAAGATTTGTGTGGCTCTAAAATTGGTGCACAGACAAAATATAGAAATAATGTACATGGTGTCCAATTTTCGATGGTTTTACGAGTTATCTCCGTTATTAGTAAAAATAGAAGGATAATATTTTCGCCACATTGTGGTACTTTTTTCAGAAACGAACTATATCACTAACAGAATTTTCATAAACCTCTTCTTTTTGGAGATACAGAGCGTTTTTAAAAATTATGCATTTTGGAGCACCCCTCGTATCTCGGTTATCTAACAACTTATCACAAACTTTAAAAATATGACTATTGGGATTTTTCATGTAGAGCTCAGTGACGTAGTCAGTTTTTTGATAGATTCTGTTCGGCAAAAATATATCAAACTGCCCTATATATTTTTAAATAATGTGCTGCAGCTTTTTAAAAATATATAAAACTCTATATTAATTAGTATTAATGATTCTTAAATTTAGGTTTTAAAAAAAAATGTCAGATCCTGTTAGTAGGCCGTGACGGGCATTTAAAGAAATAAAGATCTATTACTGGTATCAATAGTATGTTAATGAACATGAATGAAAGGGTTAAGTACAGGGTGTCTCAAAAGAAAGTACACATTTGTTTTGCTTATTGCGTGAACGCAACTATTCCGAGCGGCGCGGGGGGTATGTCAATCGGTAGCCTGGCTCTTGGGAATTTAGTCGCTATGGAGCGTTTCTCGGGAGCGGACCGTGCTTTGTGCGTACGTGAGTTTTACAAAAACGGTAATTCGGCGACTGTAGCGCGTAAAAAATTCTGCAATTTTCGACATATTCGTCACTTAAATGATGCGCCAAGCGCTCGGCTTATTGGAAAATGGGTTCAGAAGTTTGAAGAGACCGGTTCAACACTAGATAAACCAAAATCCGGGCGTCCGAGGTCTTCGAGAACGGTCGAAAACGTAGAGAGTGTTACTCAGTCTGTTCGTGACGACCCAAACGTTTCGATTCGTAAGAGTGCTGTTGCTTTAAATGTGCCTAGGTCATCATTATTCCGCATTTTACACAAAGATTTAAAGCTGAACCCCTATAAAATTCAGTTGGTGCAAGAATTGAAGCCTCAGGATGTTGGTCAGAGGCTTGACTTCGTAAACCAGATGACTGAACGCTTTCAACGTTTACCAACATCTTCTTTTCGGATGAAGCCCATTTTCATCTTAATGGTTATGTAAACAAGCAAAATTGCCGCTATTGGAGTGCAAACAATCCAAAACACAAACATCAGAAACCTCTACATTCGCCGAAAAACAGGGGCTGCGATGTCGGCGCGAGGAATTATCGGCCCGTACTTTTTTGAAGATGAAAGGGAACGCACAGTAACAGTGACTTCAGAGCGGTATGTGGAGATGTTAGACGACTTCTTCGTGCCTGAACTGCAAAATTTTCCTGGCTATAACCAAAGAACAAGACGGAGCAACTTCACACACGTCCAACATGTCTCTGCCACGAGTGCGTGAAATTTTTCCTGGCAAATTGATCTCAAAGAAAGGTAACATAAGTTGGCCTCCACGCAGTCCTGATTTATCACCTATGGACTTTTTCCTATGGGGTTATGTCAAATCAAAAGTTTACGCCAACAAACCGACTTCCCTGGCACAATTAAAAGAAAATATCCGCAACGAAATGGCAGACATCACGGAGAATACCTGCCGAGCCGTCATGGGCAATTTTAGTGCTCGATTAAATGAATGCCGTGAGCGCAACGGATTACATTTGGACGATATCATTTTTAAAAAATAAATTCCCAAACAATGTATTTTAATATGTAATAAACATTTTTTCAATAAAGCCCTGACTTTTTTTTAAATCGATTTTTTAAATGTGAACTTTCTTTTGAGACACCCTGTATATTTTCGGTTTCTTATTATAGTATACTTTACAACAACAAACAGGTGTGTATTACGTCAAACTAAAAAAAATTGTTCACAAATATTTTTCAAATTGTTTTCCATTATGCCTATAACATGCTTCGTACATAATTCTTATTTTCTTCAATGCATTTGTAATAATAAAAAACCACGTCTATAACTTTTTAAAGGTTCTTTAAGTCCCATTTCTTAAATCCTCCATGGTTTGCTACTCTACATGATAAATTTAATTTTTAAGGTATCCCCACAAGAAGAAGTCCATTTGTCCCAATTCAGCGGCCCGGAAAATTAGTGTCCAGATAGGCCCTTATAATTTGCGGATTGTGAGCGGGAGCTCCGTCTTGTTGCAGGTACAGGTTGCTAGTTCGTATCTTTACTTCTCCTGTTATTTCCAGAACAATGTGTTACAGAATTTGTAAATATTTATTTGCGGTAAGCTGCCTTCATAAATATTATACACGAATTTTGTTCCAAGTATAAAACCTGAAACGCTATACCAAACCTGTTTCGCCGTTCCTGTGGCAATATTACATGTTGATTTTTCTTACATCAAAACCTAAAATAAGTTTCATCAGACCATATAACGACTGTTTGAAAGTTTTTTTTTCTGTTTATATTTTGCAAATACTAATTACAAAACTCTATTCGGCACTGCGCGTCACCAGGATGTAAATTTTGCACCAGATGATATTTACAAGTTTTAAGATTGTTTGAACTCTTGACTTCTTAACTCCTACTGTCTTCTACAAGAACTGCTTCAATAGAAGTTAATATATTGATTTTATCAATCTCAGCGTTTTTCTTATTGTAGATTTTAGGGTGTGGTTTTAAAATTAGAAGCGTTTTTAGATTTCAAATTAAGAAGGATATAAAAATTCTGAAACCTATTGAAATACAATTCTAGCGCTTCATCCGCATTTTCCTTACACTGAACATAACAAACGAACATATCGAATTTTTGCTGTTCTCAAAAAATACAAAGCCTACCATTATTAAGAAGAAACTAGTAAATAGCAAATTTCAGTACAAAAATATGAGAAATATCTAAATATTCTGAGAAAAATCCCAGAGAATATGATTTTGATGTTTTGTTTCTTTAAATACCCGTCACGGCCTACTAGTAAGATCTGATTATCTTTTAAAAAACGTAAATTTAATAGTTAATACTAATAATAAATATAGAGTTTTATATATGTTTAAAAAGTTGGTAATAAACTAAATTACACCACTCAAAAATATATTGGAGCTTAATTAAAAAAAAAAGGCAAATTTGATTTCTTCCTCCGAAATAGTTGAACCTATAAAAAAAAAAAGACTACCCCACTAAACTCTTCATGAAAAACTCCAATAATTCTATTTTTAACTTAACGATAAGTTGCAAGATAGCGGATATACGAAGGGTACCCAAAATCCATAATTTTCAAAATCGCTCTGTATCTCCATAATGAAGTTGTTTATGAAAATTATGTAAGTAGCATCACTCGTTTGTTAAAAAAAAGTAGCACAATGGCACGAAAGCCTTATCCTTCTATTTTTACTACTCGTAATAATGAAGATAACCCGTAAAACCACCGAAAATTGGACACCCTATACAAAGTTGCTCAAAACAACGCAAAAAGCCAAACATTCGCCTTTTAAAATATCAAGGTATAACATATAATTGCTCAAACATTTATATTTCAAAGTATACTCTAAGATTTGTAGTAAAATTATCTACGATTTGTAGCAATATCAAAAAATTATCATATAAAATATAAAAGTTTTTATACTACTCTTTTTGAATCATCTCATATATTAGAAAATATATTTCAGCATTTTTACAAACCCTCCAATTTTTATGCCAAAGTTTATTATTTTAGGCGATATCAAAAAGGAATATATCATGGTGACTCGTCATTTAGTGTCGTTTCTGTTTTGACAAGTTTAACTATATTTACCTAACATGCATTGGGTGTCGTTAGTATCTCAATTAAGGAAAAGATTTAAGCTCTATTTAAGACTCACAGACCCCTAGCTCTATTTGGTCTTCAACATCTTCTAAGGGCTGGGGATTTTCAACTTTTAAATACAGCTTAGACTTCCTAACATTATGTGTAAATTTAATGAAATTTGAGATTCAAGGTGTAGTCAAATTAAAGTTAAAAATAATTTGTCTCTTCCTGGTGCTATTATGACACGAATTCCACAAAAGACACTTTGCAATGGACACACTATGGGCCAATCTTCACTTTTGCGTTTCAAAATTGAAAATCTCCAAGAGAAATAAAGATATCGAGACAATTTTTTTTAGTTGGTGCTTGATTAATGTAGATTACAGGAAAAATAAGGAACACGCACCCCTTTCATAGAATCACTAGACATGAAGCTGTAAAGTTTTATGTTCTGTTGGTGTGATGGTGTAGTTCAACAGTTGGATTCCATACATCCAGACATATATTTCTGATAAATTCCCGTTTTACCCTTGAGAAAGCGTTTTTAAGGCTATGTTGAAGACATTGTTACTTTTAATTGCTTTTAAAACAGGTTATTTTCATTTTCTACAACTTTGATTGCAAAAAACTCCGTCACTTAGCCCAAAATACTTTAGATGCAAAATAAAACATTATAATTTTGGATGCATAACTTCAAATTACTATAATTCAGCCAAAAATTGACAAAAGTTGTCATTCAAACGCTTAAATTAAATATTTTTGTGTATAGATTTTGAAAATAAATATTATATTAGGTAAGTTCAAAAAACGTTCATGTTGCGATATTACATGAAAAAGGCATTTTTTCAAAAAATGCATTTTTAGAGGTTTCACAGAGTGTGGGCTAGAATACTCCTTATTTTTCCTGTAACCTACATTAATAAAGCTCCAATTTAAAAAAAATTATCTCGATATCTTTCGGCGATTTACGATTTTGAAATGAAAAAGTGACTATTGGCCCATAGTGGGGCGCCAGAAAATTTAGTTGCGGTACGACAGTTTTGCCTGATTAATTCGAGGATTTCCGTTCATATAAGATAAATCACAGAAAATAATTTAGCTATGTATATTTATATACATACGCACCTATATTATAAAATACATAAATAGTTAATAAACGTCGATGCGAGTAATTTAATAAATATGACACAGATTTAAATTAGGTCTGTAATGTATTTGTTAATTGCTCTTTTGTAAAGTCTCGTTATTGCTGTTGCACTTTCTAAGCATAGCAACACGCATCAACGAATTCCATTATAAGATTATAATATAAAGAAACGTAGTACAAAATATAATTAAAGATGAAATAAATTATACAGGTTGGCAAAAAAATATAACCAGTATTATGCTTTCTAGACAGTTTTTTACCACTGTATTGTTTATTATTATTAAATCGAGTATTTTAAAATTAGTATTTATTAACTGTTACAAACAACAAAACAAGAAGTTATAATAGCTATATTTTCACTTCTTGCTCTTACAACATCTAGACATCTAATAGAGAGCTTAAACTTGAAGCTCTGGTTCCTTTTGATCGAGTTGGTCCCATATTTCGCTAATCTTACTAAAGGGAAGTAAATATTCAGTTCAAATACATCGTCCTATAACGTCTTAGATATGTGTTATTAGGTTGAAATCAGGAATTATTGCTGTCGGTAACTGCTAGCAAATAATTTTGCACCATTCTAGTGCATTTGCCCTCCCCATGTGGACGTGTATTGTCACGCACAAATAAAAAAAGTTATCTACGATAAATAATGCAAATGGAGTTCTAAGATGTCAGTGATATGCCTATGAGCTGTTAAATAACCTCCCTGAAAAAACACGTATTTTGGGCAAGTTTCTATACTTATCCATCCCCATACCATAAGTGAGCTCCTCCATACTGAATTATATCTACCATGTTACACTGAGCGTAACGTTCTCCATAACATCAATATACTCTCAAACGGTTATCATCACTATATAGAGAAAATATGGACTCATCACTAAACACTAAGTAAACCTACTCATTATCTTTCTAGTTTATATGTTCATACGCAAAATAATTAAAACGGGACCAGCTCTGAAGCGGCGAATATTATTCTCGACCAATCTTCTTCTGATCATGTTTTTAGAGATTAAAACTTTATTGCGAAATGAAAAGTATTGCTGCAGCAACGTGCTTGTGACGAATCTTATTCTAATAGTCTGAATTTGCCAAAAATTATCTTGGCAATCTGTCACGAATCATTACGCCTTATGGACCTTGGCGCGATAGGCGTGGCTCGCTCCATAGCTAAAAAATTCTCGTCTCACGTTCCTAAGGACTAATTAACACATAAAATATTCATCGTTTAAGGTACGAACAAATTTTGCCAAAACGTCATCGTTATGTTTTTTAAAGAATTTTCAATTTAGTACAAACAATAAAAAAACGGGTCAAATGCGTATTGGACCAAGACCTTCTCTAATATGGACAGAAGGCTGAAACGAAATTTCTCGAAGATGTCAGAGTCTGACATCCCTTATTTTTTAAGAACTGCGATAATAAGGTCTTAGAACAACTTCCATAATAAATCTGCAGTTAAGGCTGTCAATAAAAATATGGAATTATAGATATATCGATATTTTTAAATATATCAATATTGCAATTCATCATTGTTATATCTACTCTATCTAAATAATCAAGTAAATTTATTGAATAAATCAAGGTTACATTATTTTACTACAAAAATTACATGAAACGTTTCCCATATCAACCTTCTTAAAGTAGTTCCTAACAATTGTAGAATTTACTGCAGACGACATATTACGGACCTTCACTATTTTTCACCTAAGTAAACTAAAACGAATAAACATGTGCTTTTCACAACAACACACATACATTAAACATCACCTAACTCGTCTAGCCTTCGATAGTCTATCTTAGACAATGTCAGAGATATATGACTTGTAGAATGCAGCCCAAATTACAAAAAAATACACAGGTAAATAAAAAGAGTGAAATATATTTTAAATAATTTACGCTAATATAATTTAAATAATTTACAAGAAAAATGGAAACTATTAACTTATTTTAAAAAATATCGACGCTAATACCTAAATTTTACTGGCGATATATCGTCCTAAAAAATATTAGCCATAAATATCCTTATTTCGAAAAGATAATATTGATATTTTGATATATCGATGTTTTGTGCAGTGATAACTGATCTGCAGTACTTTTTGCTTTTCGTGCTAACGTTACGTTTGTCGATCGAGGTATAAAATTATTGATTTTTTTTTGTATTTATTGGTTCTTTACAAGTTTAAATTGTATCTCAATTTACTTTTAACATGAGGAGTAGATGTTATTAAGGCTGTTGTGAGGGTAATTACTCAAACAGGCGCACTGTATGAGCCGGTTAAAATAGCAGAAAGTAATTAATTGTGAAAGTTTTGTGCCCAGTGACAATGGCAGAGCTTGTGACTAAGCTAACTTGTTCCAAAAGTATATTGAGTGAAGAGAATTTTATCTGTAATATATTCCTACAGGACTTCGAAAAGAGTGCGATTGTTTCTTTAGCATTTTCCTGTAGTCCAAAATACATATCCATCTAGCTTGGAAAGACAAAATGTAAAGCTATCACTAAAACTTTTAAACCATTTGAGAAGATTTTTAATTCATTTTATCCAAATGAATGCTTACAAAATGTTGACAAAGATGTCAACTGAATATGACAAACAAGATAATACTGAAAACTGTCCTAAAGACACTAAAGAAATACTAAAAAATACTTGTATTGAAGAACATGATATCAACAATCGAAAAGCAGAAATACCTGTATCTACTTATTGATGCAACCACATCAATTTAAAGAAACTAAAATGCAATTATTGCAAAATTTTGTTACCAGAAGCAGTTAGGAAAGTTCAATTAACGAGGCTGCTTGGATTCGCCGAGGCCATCGGCCTCGAATAACCTGCAGCTTTGGTGGGATGTAAAGAGCCCAATGGAGGCCTAGGTATCGATGATTTAGTATCACCACCCCCTTTTTCATTCATTCATTCAACCTGTAAGAATCCTAAAAATCACAGGTCTTAGACTTTCCAGCAGGTGTTTACCCCTAGTATTTTTTTTTAAATCACTGCATGTAGAAGTACCTATATCATAAATATCATAAACAGTGTAATATGATAAGTTCATTTTTTAAACTCGCAAGGATACCGTCCCAGGTTTATGTGGCAGAAACCACTTCTACAGTTTATCTTCTGAAACAATTTTTTAAAAATATTTCAGTAACTATCCAAAATTTTCCCACGAAATAAAGTGAATGTTCCCACTTCTAAATAGGCAATATTATGAGCAGTTATTCTACCCTCAGTTAACGCTACCCCAGTTTTTATTAAGAATATTCGTAAATGTGATTTTTTTAATGATTTTTGCTTTAACGGAATCACACTTTTTTATGGATGAAAACATGTGGTTTTAAATTAACGCGAAATGCATCCAATCGTTGATTCAGCAAGCTGATTTTTTTTAATCATATGGGGTCTTTTATGCCTACTGTTAACTATATTTTTCCATTACATTTAAGTGTATCATTTTCCACTTACTGAAATAATAGACTATGAATATATAACTAAAACTATAAACTATGAATATATAATAAATAAATGGAATCGAAAGTTAGCTTGCCGTACTATTCGTAGTACACACGAAATTTTTAAAAATTTTATTATTTCCAATAAATGATTTGAAAAAAGGCATAAGCTAGCTTTCTGTATGGTAAACTGGAATCTCTAACAGTCTCTAACAAGCCTTAATACACTTACTAGTTATCAGTATTAATGTATGTATATTTATAAAGTAGAAAACCCGAATAAATAGTATAATAAAATGATAATAATCTAGCAATAAACTAGATAAAATATTTTTAAGATATAAAATAAGAACAGAAATAAAGTTTACCGGAATTTTTAGTAGACATATATCTTCAAAGTTTATTTTATTAATGTTCGCTTATTACCATAACAACTAATAATTAATTCCAAGACTACTACTCAATGACCATGACAATGTGTAAGAAGGAGGTAAAAATAATATTGTTGTTTTATACCCAAATGTTGTTGATTTAATTTTAGTAATGTAAATTTAAAATTCATGTAAAATAAATGTTAATAAGAAAATTAAAATTATTGTGGGTTTTAACATACCTAAAAACATAAAAAATTAAAATACCTTCTTATTTAAAAACCTAAAACTATAATCATTTTGTTTCTCGCGACTTTCTTGAATTTTTTGAAATTTTTCAAATATTTTACCGCTATTTTATATCCATCTACTCATCATCAAGACGTATCCAAATTTTCGAGATTTTATGAGAATTTCAAGGTTTTCTGAATTTTTTATTGAATTTTAAAGTGTTTAATGATTAATTACGGAATATTTGACCTAACCGTTGTTCACGAGTTTCTATCGCTCTATTTCCTTTGTTTGATCTAAACTACTAAGATTGTTCCAAACATACATCGTACCCCGGGAATCACATTAAAGTGAGACCGAGTCTTAGGAAATTTCTTCAGAAATTTCAGCATAACAATTCCCAAATTTTCACTTGACTACCTCTTATGCAGGATGAATTTTGAAATTAAAAAGTTACAGATCCAAATGTGCATGATAACCTAAGAGACGAGATAGATATCCAGCTTTAATAGATCCATTTTAGTCAGACGCAGGTTTGACTAGACAAAGATTGATATTGGTCCAGATAAAGCCCACAATAGAACATATTTCGGCCTTTCGCTTATCAGTATACTCAATTATCAGTCAAACTTAAATTTGACTGCAATTCGGCCTTT